>CM031963.1:23035136-23090136 GCA_018749465.1 Paracanthobrama guichenoti | reverse complement strand
CACAGGAATGTTTCTAGCAGTAGTTGAAGGACACCTAAGAATTTGTTGTAATGTATATTTATGTCCAGTGCCATAACGCGTTGTTCATTATAAAAGTGGGATTATGAATTATATTGAGAACGTCATACATAGAAAGCATGCCGTTAATGTAACTTACCCTGTAAACTTGAGGATTCATCCTGTTTTCATCGTGAAGCGTGCAAGCGATTTGCAAAGATTAATATGAAGGTTAATAAAACGTTACACTCACTTCTTCTGGAGGTGCAGCAGGAACACGAATAGTTGGTACCGATCCTTTTTCAGGAGCAGCTTCTTAGCAAATCCTACTTTTACACTGACCCTCATTTATAAAGCAGTCTGGTGAGAAATGATTCGCGCAAACATGAAAGTATTGACATTGATCGGGGGGAATATTCCCTTCGAAAACAAAACTCAGCCACTGCGTCTTCAGCGGTTTGGATTTAGGAACATCAAAATGACTGCTGTGTTCGTTATTACACCCAAGGACAGAACACCACAACGCTTAGACGCCATTCTGCTCCAGCGTGTCAACAATAGCGGACTATGATGACAGCTCGCTCAGGGCGGGTCTGTGTTGAAATGCTGCTGTCAATTAACAATCGTGGAAGGGGCGATTGTTAATTGGGGCGGCTCAATTTGAGACAGGGGCAAACATATAAGGAGATAAAAAAAAAAAAAAACACTGGATGGATTTTTATAATTATAGGATGGTTGTGTACAGGCACTGCCAACACACATTTCCGTACAATCAACTCGAAAGTGCATGTACCATTATATGACCCCTTTAATTATTACATTAGTGATTTCTCACTAGAAATTACATCAGAAGTGGAAAATGTTGGTCACAAACGTACATTTACACACAAACTGACCATTAAACGCAACTTTCGGACACCAGCTTTTATTTCTAGCTCAACTGTCACAGAATGGAACGCACAGGATTGTGGGATATCAAAGGCGTGTGTTTTCCGAAGGCAGCATTTTCCAGGTTTCGGATGCAGCCTTTGTCTGGTGTCATCTATTTTAAAGGTTGGTTTTTGTTTCTCTTGTGCAGTTCTCCTGAGCAGGAGTGTTTTGTTTTATTTAGCTTAATAAGGTAATACACCTAACAGATCCTCTACTTGCCTCATTGTGGAACCAACCCATCACAGCAAGTTATATCCAAACTTTTCACTCACATGTGCACCGCAGCTCAGTGAGCAAACTCAGTCAGTAATGTTTTGTTTGAGGTGATAAATAGCTGCCTTACATCTTTGAAAACTCAGAGCTTTGTCGTAGGCTAAATATCAACTAAAATATTGAATCATACACATTTTTATTTCTATTTAAACACAATAGCCTCTTTTCCACCTCTGTACATGTATGGCTAAAGAAATAGTCTATTTTTCTCCAAATTCTGACTTTATTTCTTTAGCCATACATGTACACACTTGCTTTATGAAGTTTAATGGCAACTAACTTAAGACAGGGCATTTTTTGAATTTGAATTAATAATATTTAAAGATAATAATATATCAGTGCAATGTAAGTTATGTACGGTGGCCGAGAAGTGCAAAACAAATCATAATTAACGTAATAAACGTGATGGCAAGTCCAAAAAAACAAATCAACAATTTAGGAAACGCAATAACAAATCAGAAAACACAAAGACAAATCTGAAAACAAAATAACAAATCAGAAAACACAACGACAAATCGTACGAAATGGAAAAGGTAGGTATACTGTACTGTATGTGGCAAATGGAATACTGGCCGCTGATTGGACAAGACATCTGTCAGTCAAGACATGCAGAACGTACGGTACAGCAGGCTGCGGCAGGAGAAAGTTGATTTGCGTGTGTAAATATTAGAGCCATCTCTTTTTTACAGGCTACTTTAGTGCGATTAATTATGGAGAAAGAAAAACGTTTCATATTAAATATGCCTACCACTGTCTGGTTGAGTCAGACAAAATTACAAAACCCGATCTGATAAGTGAGAGAGTGGCATGTAGAGTAAGAACAACAGATTTAGCTTTTAATGTGAGAGTTTGAGTCTCCCTTTTCCCGATCCCTTTCTTTTCCCTATACCCATCGCTTAGCAGCATTTAATTTTAATTAAAAATAAAATGTCTAACAGGTAGCCTACTTACAGTTTTTTACAATTGCTGACAATTTTTTCAATACTTTTAACAATTTTCCTAAACTCTTAACTCAGTTAGCACAACACCGGTCTGTGTAGGCTATACAATTAACACATTTCTTGTTGCTTTTACACAAAATGCATACAGTTAACACACATTTCAAATGCTTGAACTTTTTTTACACGCAAGCTCAACCAAGACCAAAACAATGTATTTTTTACTGCCAAATTTACCAATGCTTTAACACTGTATGTCAGAACAGATAGCACCATGTTCTAAACCTAACCTAGGCTAAAGTTAAAGTGAACAGCTGTTCATATTGTGAATTGAAACTATTGTACATATAACCCCTATTTTATTCCATTGCTACTGAGAAACAGCTGATTGAAGTTATGCAAATATATAAATCACAGCTGAGCTTCTTTTTGAATTGTTCAGGTGTTGATGTTCTTTCAATCACATGACAATATGGCATACAGTAAAAGAGGGCCTCTTTGGGCTGATCTTGTGTGAAAAAAGAATAATATAGAGCAACACAAAGAAAGTAAGAAAAATGCCTGCATGAGGGAGAGGAAGATGAGTACCAGGACAAGGGAGAGGAGTGGTTCAAGGGCAAGGGAGAGGAATGCCTGGACGAGGACAAGGTAGAGGTTGAGGAGTTAGAATGCATGGTGGCACTCAAAGAAGGGCCAGAATTAGGGTAACTGATGAAATAAGAGCTACTATCATAGACCATGTCATAAACCACGGGCTATCATACAGAGAGGCTGGTGAACGAGTACAGCCAAATCTCAGCCGGGACACAGTGGCATCCATTATCCAGGATTTTTGAGAAACCAAAAGGTAGGATATTGTGTAAGGGCTTCTCTGCAAAGTGTAAATATTTTTACCATGTATTACAGTGACTGTATGCCTCTGGTCTCTAATATGTAACTGTATTCTGTCTATCTAAGGATTCAACATTTACCTCCCTCAGGGGGCAGAGGAAAGCTCCTAAATGAAGAAAGAAACTTGCTATTGTCAACATGGTGATTGGTGATAATGAAATAAAACTGAAGAGCATTCTATAAAGCTACTCTGAGATGGGTCATTCTTTTTCTGTATTGAATTTCCGCAGCAAAAGAAACCCAACAAAACATTTTGGAGAGTCTTCAAAAGATGTCCAAAAATATACTGTCTATTGTATAAGGGCAGACCTGACACATAATGCAGTTTCTGTAATTCTATCTAGTGTTAGTTTTTTATTTTTTTTATTTATTTATTTTTTTTAATGACAGGGTTCTATGATTGACTAAATGTTCCTGTTGGATCTCACAAAAAAATTTATAAATAGCAACGAGTGTGCAGTCGTGGAATGTATACGCCAAAATGAGTTTGTACCAAAATGGTACGCAGTTTTTCACGTGCATATGATATTATACGCACAAAGTGAGTGACAATAATTTTAGCTCGCAGCTTTGCAGATCATTAAAAAACAATTATTATCGTAGACGATACATCTCTAATATTTACACACGCACACGCGAATCAACTTTCTCCTGCCGCAGCCTGCTGTACTATATGTTCTGCATGTCTTGATTGACAGATGTCTCGTCCAATCAGCGGTCAGTATTCCATTCTCCACATACACTCACCTAAAGGATTATTAGGAACACCATACTAATACTGTGTTTGACCCCCTTTCACCTTCAGAACTGCCTTAATTCTACGTGGCATTGATTCAACAAGGTGCTGAAAGCATTCTTTAGAAATGTTGGCCCATATTGATAGGATAGCATCTTGCAGTTGATGGAGATTTGTGGAATGCACATCCAGGGCACGAAGCTCCCGTTCCACCACATCCCAAAGATGCTCTATTGGGTTGAGATCTGGTGACTGTGGGGGCCATTTTAGTACAGTGAACTCATTGTCATGTTCAAGAAACCAGTTTGAAATGATTCAAGCTTTGTGACATGGTGCATTATCCTGCTGGAAGTAGCCATCAGAGAATGGGTATATGGTGGTCATAAAGGGATGGACATGGTCAGAAACAATGCTCAGGTAGGCCATGGCATTTAAACAATGCCCAATTGGCACTAAGGGGCCTAAAGTGTGCCACAAAAAACATCCCCCACACCATTACACCACCACCACCAGCCTGCACAGTAGTAACAAGGCATGATGGATCCATGTTCTCATTCTGTTTACACCAAATTCTGACTCTACCATCTGAATGTCTCAACAGAAATCGAGATTCATCAGACCAGGCAACATTTTTCCAGTCTTCAACTGTCCAATTTTGGTGAGCTCGTGCAAATTGTAGCCTCTTTTTCCTATTTGAAGTGGAGATGAGTGGTACCCGGTGGGGTCTTCTGCTGTTGTAGCCAATCCGCCTCAAGGTTGTGCGTGTTGTGGCTTCACAAATGCTTTGCTGCATACCTCGGTTATAACGAATGGTTATTTCAGTCAAAGTTGCTCTTCTATCAGCTTGAATCAGTCGGCCCATTCTCCTCTGACCTCTAGCATCAACAAGGCATTTTCACCCACAGGACTGCCGCATACTGGATGTTTTTCCCTTTTTACACCATTCTTTGTAAACCCTAGAAATGGTTGTGCTTGAAAATCCCAGTAACTGAGCAGATTGTGAAATACTCAGACCGGCCCGTCTGGCACCAACAACCATGCCACGCTCAAAATTGCTTAAATCACCTTTCTTTTCCATTCTGACATTCAGTTTGGAGTTCAGGAGATTGTCTTGACCAGGACCACACCCCTAAATGCATTGAAGCAACTGCCATGTGATTGGTTGATTAGATAATTGTATTAATGAGAAATTGAACAGGTGTTCCTAATAATCCTTTAGGTGAGTGTATACTTACCTTTTCCATTTTGTCCGACTTGTCGTTGTGTTTTCTGATTTGTTATTTTGTTTCCGGAATTGTTATTGTGCTTTCTTACTTGTTAATTTGTTTTTAGACTTTCCATTGCGTTTATAATTTGTTGTTTTGTTTTGCACTTCTCAGCCACCGTAGTTATGCACTGGGGGTAAACATCTCTTAACTACATTAAACAGCACAAGCAATCTGTCAAAGTTGCTGACACATCACCCTGCATAAAATTATGCTCTCATAAGCTTTTGATCTTGTTTTATGCATTTTAATAAATGCATACAAATGCTTTTTCTTCTGTTATTAAATGTCACTAAAGGAGGTTCATACACATACACACATATTCAAGTAATTGATCAAATTAATTATTGATTATCAATTTTTAGTTGTTGAAGCCATCTTAGACATATAGCCCATACAAATAGGCTATAAAATAAAAAATGAATAAAAAAAGAATAATAACTGCTTCCCTCCACATTGAGTTTCAATGTAGCATATTCATTAAATGAAAAGTGATGCAACTAAAAAAATAGGCTGATGGATTTCACTGATGGAGTTCACTCAACTACGAGTCACTTTGACCCAAATTCCAGTCATAATATCAATCCAATATATTCATTCTGTTTAGGAAAGTGTGTGGCCTCCACCTCTGTGCATAACAGAGCCATCTTGCATCTCTTAACTAGGCTAGGATGTCTCTTGAGTTGTCTTAAATAATTTAGCTGAGATCAAGTTTTAGCACTTGTGAACGTTTATGCATAACATGCATTCTTAATTGAAGTAATAAAACTGAAAAACATAACACACGTGAGTATACATTTGTTCTTCACTCATTGAAATTGAATCAGAATGATCAGGGAACTGAGTAAAAGACTGAACTGAACACACTGAAGAGAATAAACGCCAATCCAAAAACTTTGAAAAACTTTGCTGGGTTAGTAAATATTCGTAAACATATATTGGTTATGACGGACATTTTTTATGCACTGATTCTGACATTCCTGCTTTGAATATTTTAAATAATGTTCTATTTTTGACTGATCTTTTTTTAATGTACTATTATGTCCTGCAATGTGTCAATCACATCATACAGCTCAGATAGTCATGTGTCATTTGTCATTTGAAAGGTCTCACGAAGTAGAACACAACAAGCCTATGTTCTGGGCTTTGACTAAACTTGAGCGAGTTTTTTGTGAGTTAAGTCCTGCAAGACCCATATGTAAATAATATACTGATGCGGCATTCATGTGGCGTTTTTCCCTCGTAACTTCATGAAACGTGGAAAATGGCACATCAATCACACCGATCATGAGATATTCCTCACAGATGTTGTGTTGATCAATGCAGTCTTGAAAAATATGGCAATTCATATTTATAGCAGCTAGGTGGCGCCCGCCGGCGGTACACTCCGGTTTAGATGAATAACTCAGCGCTCGTTTGACCTCAGTAGAGTTGATCAAAATGGATAGATGCATTGGAAAGCTTTAAAATGATACCTATTTGATACCTTGTGTTATTTATATATATATATATATATATATATATATATATATATATATATATATATATATATATATATATATATTATATATATATATATATATATATATATATATATATATATATATATATATATATATATATATATATATATATATACATATACATATACATATACACACACTCACCTAAAGGATTATTAGGAACACCATACTAATGCTGTGTTTGACCCCTTTCACCTTCAGAACTGCCTTAATTCTACGTGGCATTGATTCAACAAGGTGCTGAAAGCATTCTTTAGAAATGTTGGCCCATATTGATAGGATAGCATCTTGCAGTTGATGGAGATTTGTGGGATGCACATCCAGGGCACAAAGCTCCCGTTCCACCACATCCCAAAGATGCTCTATTGGGTTGAGATCTGGTGACTGTGGGGGCCATTTTAGTACAGTGAACTCATTGTCATGTTCAAGAAACCAATTTGAAATGATTCGAGCTTTGTGACATGGTGCATTATCCTGCTGGAAGTAGCCATCAGAGAATGGTCATAAAGGGATGGACATGGTCAGAAACAATGCTCAGGTAGGCCGTGGCATTTAAAAGATGCCCAATTGGCACTAAGGGGCCTAAAGTGTGCCAAGAAAACATCCCCCACACCATTACACCACCACCACCAGCCTGCACAGTTGTAACAAGGCATGATGGATCCATGTTCTCATTCTGTTTACGCCAAATTCTGACTCTACCATCTGAATGTCTCAACAGAAATCGAGACTCATCAGACCAGGCAACATTTTTCCAGTCTTCAACTGTCCAATTTTGGTGAGCTTGTGCAAATAGTAGCCTCTTTTTCCTATTTGTAGTGGAGATGAGTGGTACCCGGTGGGGTTTTCTGCTGTTGTAGCCCATCCACCTCAAGGTTGTGCGTGTTGTGGCTTCACAAATGCTTTGCTGCATACCTTGGTTGTAACGAGTGGTTATTTCAGTCAAAGTTGCTCTTCTATCAGCTTGAATCAGTCGGCCCATTCTCCTCTGACCTCTAGCATCAACAAGGCATTTTCGCCCACAGGACTGCCGCATACTGGATGTTTTTCCCTTTTCACACAATTCTTTGTAAACCCTAGAAATGGTTGTGCATGAAAATCCCAGTAACTGATCAGATTGTGAAATACTCAGACCGGCCCGTCTGGCACCAACAACCATGCCACGTTCAAAATTGCTTAAATCACCTTTCTTTCCCATTCTGACATTCAGTTTGGAGTTCAGGAGATTGTCTTGACCAGGACCACACCCCTTAATGCATTGAAGCAAATGCCATGTGATTGGTTGATTAGATAATTGCATTCATGAGAAATTGAACAGGTGTTCCTAATAATCCTTTAGGTGTGTGTGTGTGTGTGTGTGTGTGTGTGTATATATATATATATATATATATATATATATATATATATATATATATATATATATATATATATATATATATATATATATATATGATAAATAATATTGTAATAATATAATGTATCTTAGTTTCTCAGCATTAGATTGTCCAAATGTACTAAAAATTATATTTTCTAAAAATATAAAAAGTGTTCTAACAAATGATACATAGTTTTTGACTCTCCTTGCTATAGAGCACATATAGGAGAACATCACCAAAAAGACTTTTCTGCTGCCACATTTCCTGCCACAAAGATTTGTAAAATTATAAAAATATATAAAAATAAATTGTCTTTTATCAGCAGTTTTTCAGCATTAGATTGTCCAAATATAATAAAAGTTTGCTAACAAATGATACCTACTGTTTGACTCTCCTTGCTGTAATTTTGGAGTTATGAGTCTTTAAATTTGTGTATGTCACAAAAAAAAACCCTCTAAAAATACCTTCAGGATTTAAGGGGTTAAATCGTACCTATCTGACATTACCATTTTGTTTATTGGGGAATGGGGATTATCCACTTTAACATCAGTAAATTATGGAGTGCCGCAAGGGTCTGTTTTAGGCCCTCTGCTATTTTCAATATACATGCTTCCCCTTGGAAATATTATTAGAAAACATGCAATTAGTTTCCACTGTTATGCTGATTATATTATATAAAGATATAAAATATTGGATGACCAGTAATTTTCTTCTAAATTTGGATAAGGCTGCTGTATTACTTATTGGACCAAAATCTGTGTTAAATCAGACAGCAACTTGTCTTGCTACTGACCTTTAAGGCCCTAAATGGTTTAGCTCCTGTGTATTTAACTGATCTTTTATCATGCTCTTTAAGGTCACAAAACTCTGAACATTTGGTAGTATCTAGGATTTGTTTTATTATACTATATTTTTTTATACTATATGTTGTTCCTAAACTCTGGAATATATTACTGATAATGTTTGAGGCTCAGACACACTCTGCCAGTTTAATCTAGATTAAGGATATCTCTTTAGCCAAGCATTCACATAATCTCATAAACTTGCACTCCAGTTATATCAGATCACACATGATTATTTTATATATATATATATATATATATATATATATATATATATATATATATATATATATATATATATATATATATATATATATATATATATATATATATAATATATTACATCTCATTATTTTCCCCACCACCATGTCCCTTTTGGGCTCCATAGGATCCAGCCTCTTACAAAGAGTTTAGGTGACCTGTGAAAAGATGACGCCAACTCCTCCGAGGACTTCAGATGACGTCAACTCTGAATCAATATACACACCTGCCAAATTTTCTATATATTGTAATCATTACGATCACAACTTTTATAATAATATAAAATAAACTATTGCTTTAATGAACTCATTGTTTCTGCCAAAATGAATACATGATGTTAGCTATAACTACTTTATTTGTATTATCTCAGAACTGTAAATTTTTGACATATGGACATTATTTTGACAGTCACCTCTGATAACAGATTACTCTAAATGTTAATGCATGTTCTGTATAGCTGCTCTGAAACAATGTGTATTGTAAAAAGTGCTATACAAATAAATTTGAATTAAATTGAAATGTATAAAAATAGCATAATTTGGTCAATTTGGGCATCTGTTTTTTCCTCCACAAGTGATTGTGTAATCATATTATATAACCCATAAAATCCTGATGTATCAAATATGATACTCAACAAAAAAACACATATGCAAACTTAAAAAAACAAAGATTTTGTCTAAAAGTTTAGTGCACTGTTTCATAAAAACAACAACAACAAAAAAAAAAAAACTATTGTTTCATGTGTTTACAAATGATTTTAACTGTTAAAAGTTACTCTAGTTACTCATTTTTGTACCTTAGGCTTTGTCCACACTAAGTTTTCGTTTGAACATTTCTCTCCATTTTCGCCTTCCGTCCACACTGAGCCGTCCTGCGGTGAAACATGAGAGCAGTTGTGTTTTAGACCAAACATATAATGGTGACTGAGTGCGACCTGGACACATCAGTGAATGGTAATATATTTTGGTAAATAAAATGATCCTGCCAGAAGAATAGCATGATAACTTTATTATGTCTGTTTCATCAGTATCATCTCAGGTAGGTTTTTTTGGTTTTTTCTGACACTTCAGTGTGGATAAGAAACTGAAGAAAAACACTTGAAAATGCTAGTGTGGACTTAGAGTTCTTTGAGACGAAAACACTCTTTTCAAATGTATCCAGCTTAATGTAGCTTTCCTGTAGCTCAAACAATAAGCGCGTGGCGCTAGCAACGCCAAGGTCATGGGTTCGATTCCCAGGGAAAGCAAGAACTGACAAAATGGAAAGCAAGAACTGACAAAATGTAGAAATGTGTACCTTGAATACAATGTAAGTCGCTTTGGATAAAAGCATCTGCCAAATGCATAAATGTAAATGTAATGTAGACGTAGCCTTAATTACACTCTAAAAAATGCTGGGTTAAAAACAACCCAAGTTGGGTTGGAAATGGACTAACCCAGCAGTTGTTTTAACCCAGCCAGCTGTTGGGTTAAATGTTTGCTTAAAACAACCCAACTGCTGAGTTAATCCATTTTCAACCCAACTTGGGTTGTTTTTAACCCAGCATTTTTTAGAGTGTATGTAACACTTTTACATATAATTTATACATAACCCTGTTGGTAAGAGTCATTTTTCTAATCAGCTTCTAAATCACACTGATCAGCTCTCACAGAGGATGCCTAATAACTTGACAGGAAACAAATTATGATGCACCGCAGGCCATAGAAGAGTTGGAGAGGGGACATCCCTAGGAACTGGGCACCATAGGTGCCATCCTTCATCAGCGGGTATCTGCAAAGGACATTATTGGCTTTTGTGCTTGGCACTGTGTTAAAGTATAGCACACTGCATGTTGAACACGCATCACTAACACATAGTTACATAACATTGAGGGTGTGAGCTGACAGTACCACATAAACATGGTTTGCAGTAAAATCAAGACTTCAGCAGTTTTGCAAGTGCTTTTGTTGTTGGCAAGTCAATAAAATATGCACATACCGTATTTTTTAGATGAGGCTTTGATGATCTCTTTGAAGTGTCTATTAGAAACCATTTGCACGCTCATTAACATTTGATGAGGAAATGCAAAATGGTTTGAAAGCAATTATGGATGTACATGCCCGAACTATACTGCTCTATTAGTTACATGTGTGATTAGTCTCCAGCCTAATAACTTAAGGTCACTGCAGTGAACTATAAACCTCCTACCATAAAAAAAGGTTTCTCACACAATTTTTTACTTGTTTTCCAGTACAAACATCTAAACATTCTTAAATTAAGATACATTTACTTGAGGTGCAAAATTACTTAAGGTATTGTGTCTTATTTTCTAAAAAGATTAAAAAAAATTAAAATAAATCTGCAAATGGGGTCAGAAAAAAACAAAACAAAAGAAAAACACCTCAGGTTTTGTCTGTAACTTGGTTTCCTGTAAGGGGATGCTATGGGAACGCTTCGCATGAGCCGGTGTCTGAGGCACGTGTGTACACATATCAACCAAGGTTAATGATATGTAATATGCCACAGCAACCATAAATAGATGCAATGCCAGTACGTCGCCAAATTCTAATAGTCTGAAGAAGAGCACAGGCATGACCAGGGGCGTGGCAGCCTGTCACATTTCTGTCCTGTCTTGTTGAGCACATGTGGTGTTTTGTTATTTTCTAGCCATGTGCTCTGGGTTGTCATGTTTTGGTTACGTCATGTCTCCAGTCTATTGTCTTGACCCCGCCCCTCTTGTTAGCTCATTATTGATTATTTGCCCCACCTGTCTTCCCTCATTACCTGCCTTGTTAGTTATCTATTTAGTCTCCTTGTGTGTGCTGTGCTGGCTGGTTCGTTGTCTTCTGTTCTGTGGTTGTTTGATGTCTCCTGTTTCCTGACCCTGGTAGTTTAGTTTAGTTTAGTTTAGTTTAGTTTAGTTTAGTTTAGTTTAGTTTAGTTTAGTTTAGTTTAGTTTAGTTTAGTTTAGTTTAGTTTAGTTTAGTTTAGTTTAGTTTAGTTTAGTTTAGTTTAGTTTTCCCCCTCATGGGTGTTTTTGTTCATTTTATTTTAATATTTAAATAAAACCACCATATTCTTTCTGCAATTGAGTCCTCACTCACTTTTCTCACAACCGTTCCTGACAGCAGCCTAACACGGTGTCTCGTTCCTCTCTCAGGGAACCAGGATTACGTAATCTGAGACATCTCAGAGTTCACGTATCTGCATTTTATAACTGAAATGCTGAAACGGGAGTATAATTGACAATGAACTGATCTGAATTTATGATTTAATTCCCATCAAGGACATTTAATTGGAAAGAACCTTGATTTGTTTTGTCATTGGGTCATCATTGATGTTTATTTTTGTTGGTTAATTATTTTTGTTATAAAGTGTCAGGGAAATAAAGCTGCTGTCCATAACTTTTTTTTTTGTGTTCAAGATTTACAAAAAGTATTTGAGAATGTACAACATGAATCAACCGCTGCGGATGAGCACAGTCCCTGCATGACTCGCCATAGACATAAATAGAGAGAAGTAGTTCCAGCTGCAATGTTCATGCAGTTCTGTTTATTAACCGCAAAAAGTTACGGACTGTCGCTTTAAAGAGCCCCTATCGTGGATTTTTGAAAAAGACAATTCATGTCGTGTGTAACATAGTTCTAAGTGAATGAAAACGTCCTGCAAAGTTTTAAATCTGAAAATGCTCCGTCGAGTTGATTCTGAATCAATTAAACTAATCGTTTTTTGTTTTTGTTTTAACTAATCGCAAGCCATTTCGTTGTGACGTCACAGCGAAACATTAGCATATTGGCCCTCCACTTATTGTGTGCGCAGACACCAGGGAAAACTTGACCTCAAACACTGCACTGGATAGCATCATGTCGAGAAGATGCTGTGCTCTACAATGTGTTTATTGTGTTTCATATTGTGTAGGTATCTGGCTCACGTTATTACTGTCTTACTGAAATACTACTGTAAATCAGCTGTGGGCTGCAGTATTACCTAAAACTGTGTCTATTAATGCAGATTGTCTGTCATTCTTACTACTTTGAGTAAACACACATACACACAGGTTTGCTGATGGACGCACACTTGCTAATGCTGATGGTGAGGAATTACAGTTGAAACATCTCATAATATACCGCAAACTGAGTAGCATCACTGAGAAACGTCCTGCTCAAGGCTTGGGTTGAAAAATGTGTTCTTCCATTGTTTCATCATCAATTCGGACTCGCACTGGAATTGATGTAAAATCGTCATCGTAATGTCTTTACAGTGTGTACACTCGCTGTGCTAATAGGAAGCCTCCAGATGGAGCTGGAGTTCAGTTATGGTAATTGCGTTTAGCTTCCGAGATACATATGCGGTAGACCGATCACAACAGACTGGGCCATCTGACCAATCAGAGCAGAGTAGGCTCGTGGAAAGGAGGGATTTAGAGAGACTGATTCATCCATCGAGTCGTTTGAGAATCATTGAAAATTGTGGTGATGTGCAATGCATATTATGATTAAATTAAACAGTTTTTTTTACCTTTGATGCATGTAAACCTGCTGTTGGAGACCTCCAAAACTAAATTAGGAAACTTTAAAATAGCATAATAGGGGTACTTTAAAGTATTACTGGGTAAAATTACTGTAAATTTGGTAATGAATGTTACTTAAGTGTTAATATGTAAGTGAATGTTAATATGTGTCACGTTTTGAGTTTGTTTTTAATGTTGAAAATTGGTTTCAAAGGGCAAGTTTTTGAAAATGATTCCGCAACAAAAACGTGAAAATGGTGACGTCGTGTGCATGTGTATTACATGTTCATGCATGTGTATAACGTGTTCACTTTGTTTCTAAACAGCTACTGTTTGAAAAACGCTTTCCCAAGTGAATGAATTTAGCGACACCGTTTTTGCGTTGTAGTGTTGTAAGGGTGGATCACCTACAGTGGTTCAGGCTGCAGGGTTGCCAAATGACTAAAGAAACGTTATCAGCAAGACTATAGAAAACTGTACATTTCTCATCTTTACCACCCACTGCTACTTATACCAACGACAGAAATAAGCGCATTTACAATAGCAAAATATGTGGGCGAGCGTTGCTATAATGTGACTATATTGTACTGTAAGTAACACTTCAAAGTCAATACCAAATCAAAACTAGTTAGCAAATCATTTGTAATTGAAAGAATTTAATGACAAAGTCTGGTTATGGTCACACTTAAAATAGTTACAACATAGATGTACGAGATGATAAAAACTTATACCATTAATCATACCCAGCATGAATAGAATGTTACCAGAGAGAGAGAGAGAGAGAGAGAGAGAGAGAGAGAGAGAGAGAGAGAGAGAGACAGACAAAGAGAAGAAGAGAGCAAAGTAAAGAAGAGCCAAAGAGAAGGCCCCCGAGAGAGAGAGCCACAGAATCAAGAGAGCCAGAGAATAAAAGAGACAGAGCAATCTTCTTTTTATTTCCTCCCTGACCATGTAACTGAAACCCTAATGTGAGACATTCAAACTGACCAATCAGACCAAATTTCCCCACTGTACTAAAGGTGTGACACACATTTTGGCCTACAGGCCTTCAGCATTTGTCTTTAGGAATTCCAAATGGCCCTTCTGATAAGAAAGATGGGGGTTGAAAACAGTAAAGCAAATTTCTTTGTTCAATTTCAAATATCTTCAATTATTTTCAATCCTACTGTGAAAATGGAGGTATCTGAAAATTATGAAAATTCATTCCAGCCCCAGAATCTTCCACATCCTCCAGGTTGAGCACCATACTAACTCCAACAGACAAGAGGAGGCTAAGAATGAAGAAATCATCCTTTTAATACTCTGCTGTGGTTCCTGATCTCCCTGCCGCTTCGGGACTCTGTTCCTGAGAATGAAATTCCCGAGTCCGTTCCAGTGAGTGAAACTCCCCAGTCGTCTCCAGATGGTGAAATTTCCGAGTCTCTGCTCCACAGGGTGAAATTCAGCCCAACTCCAAAGTCTTCTCCAGCCCATTAGCCCACTCCAGAGTCCAATCCAGAACCTACTTGAGTATCTAAGCTAGACCAGGCAGCGCTGTCCATAATAGCTATATGTGTGTGTGTGTGTGGGAGGGGGTGCTTTCCGTCACCGCTCTTCTGAGCCCTAAATCTCCTGTCCCTGCTGATTCCACCCTGCCTTGAGTCTCCTGTGTCTCCGCTGGTTCCACCCAGCCCTATGTCTCCTGTGACGCTGGGCCCAGGCACCCTGAGTTAATGGCACCTCCCTGGCTTCCTGTATTGCCGGTACCGCCCTGGAGGCTTTCTGTCCTGCCTAAGCCCCCTAGGCCATATCCTTCACCAGCCCTTCATCAGCCTCTGGGGTGCCCACCCTTCAACCCCAATTAACTTATTACTGTGCAAGGAGGTACTGTCACATTTTGAGTTTTTTTTTTTTTTCTGTTCTGTTCTGTTCTGTTCTGTTCTGTTCATGCCTGAGTTTCATGGTTTGTTTTCAAGTTTAATTAGTTCAGTTCATCTTCCATTCCCTGTCTGTTTGTCACCATGGTTACTCATTGTCTGCTTCATTCAGTTTAGGTGCTCCTCCTTTAGTTACCCTTGTTTGCTCACTCTATTTATACTCACAGTCTTGGTTCTCACTTTGTTCTGGTATTAGTTATAATTTAGCTGTTAAGTTGTATAGTTTCTCCTGTGATTCCCTAGTCTCTAAATTAAAATAAAATTTCCTTGGACTTTTTGCTTGTAAGTGTCTGAACCTAACAACATGACAATGTGAAGAAGGAAAAGAAACAAGGCCAATTAAAAGTAAATAGCTATAAACTAAACCAAGCTAGACATTAATATAGCTAAAACTAAAGTAAACAAGGATTATCAGTCATATAGGAAACACACAAGTAGCCAATATCTGAGTTTGAAAACTATTTATTTCAAATTATTTCTGTTACTTTTTGTTTTCAGCTGAAACAAGTCAGTACAAATGAAAAATGACCTAACCTTTTCAACTATAATCCTGCGTTTTTGTGATAATTTCCTTTGCCTTGTCTCACTGCAACGCTAGCTCGTCAAGAGCGAACATCTTCTTCTCTGCATATCGGCCAATAGGTTAGTGCTATGTGTACATTGAGAACAAAGGAGTAGGAGAGTATGTTTCTCCCACTGCTGCATGGGCTGTACTGTTATGCTACTTAATTTGGTTAAATAATTGTTTATTTTAGAATGCCTTCTTACCAAGTTATGAAGTGCATTGCTTTGCAATTAGTCTAATTTTCAGGTGCAAAGTGGTTTACACTTATGCTGTAGGGCACATTCTACACAGCCACCAAAGCAGACCAGGAGCTTAGAGGACTTACACCATTGGCCTGAGCAGTGAATGTTGATTCTCAAAGCATGGACTGGACACAACAAATGCAGAGTTTCTTGCTCATGAAGCGGAGGGAAAAAAGACTGCAAAACCACTGGCTTTCCAGTTATAGATGGAACTTTTGGAATATAATCCGGTCTGGGGTGCAGTATAGTTTTGACATCACCTGGAACAAAGTCTAGGTAGGAAGAGACAACTGACAGGGCCTGCAAATCTCATATTCTCTTATTAGTCAATGCTTAGGCTTATTAATCAATGCACTTTAAGAGTCAGCATTTTATCCAAAACTGACTCCAATGGCTCAAATTGTGCTGTTCTGCTAATACTCCCAAGACCTGGGTCTGCAAGGTCCCAGGAAGGAACTTGCGAATGGCAGATAGGCTTCAGCTGTCTGGCACTGTGCAAGAACTTAGATACCAGATGGGATGTCTCCCAACCAGACTGTCCTCCTCCTCCTCCAAAAAAAAAAAAAAACCCACTATAGTTTGTTTTTCAAGCACCTTTATTTACGTTTTTAAAGTCATGTGTCCTCTAGCTGGTGTAAAAATTATGACAGTGTCGTGTTATGTCTGTCATCATGAAATGACATATGACTGTCATTAGCGATCAAAATGCGTGTTCATTTAAATGCAATGTGTGGATTTTTTACCACCATTTGTCATATGTCCATTTAACAAAAATAATTTCTTATTAACAACTACACCCACCCCACCCCTAAACCTACCCAGTGATTTATAGTGCATATACACTTTATGAGCACATGTGTTCACTGGGATCAAACCCACAATTGCATGATCACATGATTACATGATGTTGTATTTTGCAATGCTCTATCAATTGAGCTATGCAAATAAAATGAAACAAAGCATTAAGATGAAAGTGTCCTGTTGTCGATAGGGGCGCAACTTTAGTAATCGCTCCTATGGGTCGTATTTCAGGGAAGTGACAAATGACCTATATAGGCGTATTGGTTGGAGGACATGTTGCTCCCAACAGAAGTCCAATCTAAAGGTATGTGGCTAGCTGGGAAGGCAGCCACATAGACCTTTAGCGTAAACGGGGTAAATCTTGTTGTAAGGGTAGCAGGTCAATTTAGCTCAAAGGGAATAATTAATTAAATTATAGGGAATTTTGAAAGAGTCACTTATTTTATGACCAAATAAATTAATCATCCAGCACTCAGTTGTAACATTAACTCTGCAGCGGATATGAATATCCAAACTCTAGTGAAAACACTATTTATTAGCAATATATGCACTTTATAAACATGACCTGAATGAACCATCAATCATTAATTTAACCCTCCTAACGTTTCTTAGGCGGGGTATTAAATTTAATATCAATGCACCAGTTCAGCTATTAATCTAGAGGGCTACTTGCGTTTGTGTTCCTTGCATTACTCTGGGGGTTCCCTTTGTCTGTGTCCTTTGCTCGAAAAGAGGGTTTCTCAGGTTCATTGATTGACTGGCGGTCTCGTTGTGTCTGGATTGATGTTTAGGATGGCCAATCCCGTTAGTGTGCTGGCAGATAAGTGGAAATTGAGTCTTTCTCGTGGCTGAAGCTTGAAGTTTTGAAGTGGTTAAAGGCTGTACGAGTTAAAGGAAGTAAGTGAGGCGAGAGTAGTTAGATGGCTTGAATGAAACTGTACGTTCTTAACCCATTTTCATCTTGATCTTCATCTGACTGATTGTCTACTCGTCTGATATTTTACCCTGGGGAGTCCCATCCGAGACACCATGCCAAGACACTCACACCTCACTCTCACACTCTGCCTCTGTACTTGTCTTTTCTCATGTACAATGAGAAACTATATGTGTTTAATATCATTTGAAATGTCTCAGTGTGTCTGGTAAAATGGTCTCATTCTCTCAACCATAATGCAAACCTCCAAGAAGTTCTATAAGTTGAGAAAATATTGTATGACATTAAAAAGGTGACCTCCCACAGATCTATAATTCAGGATACCTCCTGTATGTAAATAAGTGCCCTTCTTCACAGAGGTTGAGAACCAATTCAAAAACAAATTCTGATTGCCTATTCGTGATCCCCTGAATAAGGAGATAAAGATAAATTGGAACTAAATCCTTTTGTCCAGCTGAAAACATTGAACGCGCAGCAACCTTTGACCGTGGATCGTTACCCTCATTGGAACGATTTTAGCGGGCCTTACAATAGCGTCTTTGGTCCAGAGGTGCCTGTTTCACCTCCCTTCACATAAATTACATGTTATCACATGGATTCTTAACTTTCCCGCTCGAACAGAGTACAAATTAAACATGATTTCTATAAGAAAATGATACACTGATACAATGATTTTACACTGATTTCATTCAAGCCAAAATCTGAGTTATGAGCAGACAGAGATGTTAATACCAAGCAAGACACACTTTTAATCAACCATTCAATTGTTATAACAATTGCATGAATTATTCTAAGCATAATAGTCACATATCTAAGTTGTAGATATGATATATAATTATGCAGTTATGCTGTTTGATTATAAGTCCATCTAGCATTGTTCTGGAATGATCTGGTGCACTTTTATATGTAAATACAGTCTCAGCCCTTAGGTCACTCAGAGGTCTTTAAAAGGAAGAAGCTCTGTTTTAAGTCTCTGTCGATCTTAGAGCCAGGATAAGTTTTCAACGGGACATGAGAGACTGTAATATCTATTGTTTGTCTGAAACATGGCTCACGCCCGCGGTCCCGGACACAGCTGTGACGCCGTCGGAGAACTTCTCTGTTTTTCGGATGGACAGAACAGCCGAGGCCGGTAAATCCAAAGGCGGTGGAGTGTGTTTCATGATCAACAAGAAATGGTGCGATCCCAGGAACATCACCATTCTCTCGCGGTCCTGCTCACCTCATCTGGAACATTTAACAATCATCTGCCGCCCATTCTATCTGCCGAGGGAGTTTTCTGCGGTTGTCGCGACCGCCGTTTACATCCCACCGCAGGCAGACACAGCGCTGGCTTTATCTGGCCTTCATGATGTTGCCAGCGGCGTCATAAACCAACATCCCGACGCGCATTCATTGTCGCGGCGATTTTAACAAAGCAAACCTAAAGAAAGTCCTGCCAAACTTTCACCAGCACGTCTCCTGCCCCACACGAGGAGCAAACACACTGGATCACTGCTACTCTCCGCTTAAGAACGCCTATAAAGCGCGGTCACTTCCAGCGTTTGGCAAATCGGATCATGCCGCCATTTTCCTCACTCCCGAATACAAACAAAAGCTCCTCCAGGAACCCCCGGTGAGGCGGGAAGTTAAGCGTTGGTCGCCCCACTCAGAGACCGCGCTTCAGGCAGCTCTTGATGACGTTGACTGGGACATGTTCGGCGAGTTCAGCTGACGTGGCGAGTTCACAGACGTGGCGCTTTGCTTCATCAACACGCTTACAGAGCAAGCCACGCAAACAATAACAATAACGTCCTTCTCAAATCAGAAACCGTGGGTGGACAATTCAATCCAGCGCGGCAGTGAACGCGCACACACTGCTGCTTACAACGCCGGTCTCCATTCAGGGAATATGAATGAATACAGATCGTCCTGTTATGCTCTCAGACGAGCAGTTAAAGCCGCAAAACTCCGTTATAAAGACCGAGTGGAGTCTCATTTCCAACTCAACGACTCGCGGCGCATGTGGCAAGGTCTGAGGTCCATCTGCTCCTTTGGATCTAAATCCTCTGCAGAGGCAAGCGTTGATCCGTTGCTCGTGAACGAGTTAAACTCTTTCTATGCTCGCTTTGACTGTAACGCGGCAACGCGACTCCGCCAAGTGGCGCGTTAGAGGAAATTACTCAGAGCAGCAACAATCACGTGATCTGTCTCGGAGGATGAAGTTCGGAGAGCACTCAAGCGTGTGGACGTCAGGAAAGCTGCTGGGCGGATGGTATTTCAGGTCGTGTTCTGCGGTCCTGTGCTGATCAGCTCACCGGGTTGTTTACATCTATCTTTAATGAGTCCTCGCTACATCTGTGGTCCCCACCTCCTTCAAAAATCCACCATCATCCCTGTCCCTAAGAACAGTAAACCCTCTTGCCTAAATGACTATCGTCCAGTGGCTCTCACGTCTATAGTCATGAAGGTCTTTGAGAGACTCATTAAAAACACCATTTGCGCCTTCATTCCTGACACTTTGGACCCTCTTCAGTTTGCCTATCGTCCCAATAGATCGACTGAAGATGCCATCTCTCATGTCCTCCACTCCTCCCTCACTCACATCGACAGCAAAAGTGGGAACTACGTAAGACTGCTATTTATTGACTATAGCTCAGCCTTTAACACCATAGTTCCCACCAAGCTAACCTCCAAACTCCTGGATCTCGGCCTGAATCCTTCTCTCTGCCACTGGATTGAGGACTTCCTCACTGGCAGGCCTCAGGTGGTGAGAATAGGCCAGTCCACCTCCACCTCCATCACCCTGAGTGTGGGAGCTCCACAGGGCTGTGTCCTGAGCCCCTGCTCTACTCTCTCTACACGCATGACTGTTTGTCCACACACAGCTCCACCTCTATCATCAAATTTGCTGATGATACTGTTGTCCTGGGCCTCATTTCCAACAACAATGAGACGGCATACTTGGACGAGGTGGAGCATCTAACAGCATGGTGCCAGGACAACTGTCTCTCTCTGAATGTTGGCAAGACCGAAGAAATGATTGTGGACTTCAGGAAGAGACAGCAACGGACATACTCCCCCTCATGATCAGCGGGTCACCAGTAGAGAGAGTGAGCAGCTTCAAGTACCTGGGAGTAAACATCTCCGAGGACCTGACCTGGACTGCTCACATTCAGACACAGGTGAAAAAGCCAGGCAAAGACTGTACCACCTGCGCCAGCTGAGGAAATTCAGGCTTTCACCAGCTATCCTGAAAACTTTCTATTTAGGGGCGATAGAAAGTGTTTTAACTCAGTGCATCACAGCGTGGTATGGGAACAGCACCAGTCATGACCGCAAAGCCCTGCAAAGAGTCGTGCGCTTATCCGAGCGTATCTCAGGGTCAGCTCTCCCGTCTCTGCAGGACGCCTACACCAAACGCTGCAAAGGTAGAGCTACCAAGATCATCAAGGACTCTAATCACCCTGCAAACCCTCATTTCACGCTGCTACCATCTGGTAAGCGCTTCCGAAGCCTGATGGCCAAAACTGAGAGACTCAGGAGGAGCTTCTTCCCCAGGCCATCAGACTCCTGAACTCAGTCACTTAACATCACGTGACTTCACGTCCAGGATAAACATCGATACACTGACATTGCACTGCACTTTCTGTTCTCGTTGTTACTGTGTAACAACCTGTCATAAACCTGTTTGCACATTATACTCTTTATACATTTGTTAACCACATATTTATAAGTCTACAGTTTACTCACTGCAAAGTTCAATAACTTCAATTATTTTATTCCACTTTATCCTTATTTGTTACCTTTTTTTTCTCTCTTGACTTGATTATTTATAATTCTACAGATATAGACATATATATATATATATATATATATATATATATATATATATATATATATATATATATATATATATATATATATATATATATATAGTATTTTTTATATCCTATTTCTATTATAATTTCTTCCTTGTGTTTTTAACTGTGAATTTGCACTGTCCATGGAGCGGACCTGTTTACATTTCACTGCCGGTTGTATATTCTGTATATAACTGTGTATGTGACAAATAAAACTCTTGAATCTTGAATCTCTTGAATCTTGTCATGGGGATCAAACAACCTCTGGCGTTAACCCATAGGTTTCCTTGTGCAGTCATGATGTTTCATCCTTTTGACCATTAGTCTTGGGTTAAGTGCCTAAAGTTGATATCTTAAGTGCTTTTTACCCAAATTTTCCAGATATCCAGCTGGAGGTGGTTGATAATCCCTTGCACTTGAGACAGAAGATCTTTCCGAGCCGTAATCTCCCATGGAATGCCATCCATGGGAGATATCAGGTCCAAGAACCATACACAGGCTGGCCAGAACAGAGCCACTAGGAGAAGGTGGACTGGGTCCGGATGGACCCTTGCTAGAACCCCCAGGAGCAGAGCTCTTGGAGGAAAGGTGTACATATGCAGCCTCTGCCCCATCTTTACCATGGCATCTAGCCCCAGAGGAGCTGAGATTTGGGGACGAACAAGAGGGGACAGTGGGTCATCACCTTGGAGGCAAACAAGTCCACTTCCGCTTGGCCATACTTCTGCCATATGGAGCTGCCATATCCACTACTTGTGGATGGAGTTGCCATATCCCCGGGGCCTCAGCTACTGCCTCATCAGGATATCTGCCCACAAGATTGCATGCCCCAGAATATAAACTGCTCTTTAATTTCTCTTCTGACCAGAGTAGAATCTGCTGTGCCTGCCTGAAAAGGGGACTTGGATGTACACTACCCTAGTGATTTATGTAGGAGAATACCAATGTGTTGTCTATGACCAATACATGATAGCCTCTCAGGAGTGGGAGGAATTGTTTCAGAGCTAGAAACACTGCCCTCATTTCTAGGGAATTTATGTGCCAATGAAGGTGGAGGTCCCCCAAAGTCCACTGGCTGGATGGCTATTGAGGACTGCACCCCATCCTGTGAGGGAGGCATTCGTCATTAGAGTCTTGCAACGGCAAAGCGCCCTAAGAGCCTGGTCCAGGAAAAATGGCTCATAGAGCACGTGGCATGTGAGCCTTACGACTTTGGAGGGGTGGTTCAGAGAATGAAATCTACTGCTCTTGAGTCAGAACTGGAATAGTCTCATGTGCAGTAGATCTCAGATCATTACCTAGTATCATGTATACTTAATTTAGCTAAGGCTGCAAAGCCGTCCCCTCACTTCAAATATGGCAGAACTATCACTGCTGTCACTAAAGATTGCTTTTTAAATAATCTTCGTCATCAGTTTCATCTCCTCAGTATCCCAGATAGCCTAGAGGAACTCGATTTTGCAACAGAAACTATTGACTCTCTTTTTCCAGCACTTTAGACACAGTTGCTCCCGCGCTAAAGAAGATTAAAGAAAATAGTCCAAAGCCATGGTACAACGGGCACACCCGGGCCCTTAAAACAGCAGCCAGAAACATGGAGCGCAGCTGGAAGAAAACAAAATTAGAGGTTTTTCATAATTCATGGAAAGAGAGCATGATCACATACAGAAAGGCTGTAAAAACTGCTAGATCTGCTTATTTCTCGACTCTCTTAGAAGAAAACAAACACAACCCTAGGTATTTATTTGATACAGTGGCTAAGTTAACCAAAAATAAAGCTTCTACTTCTGATGGTTGTAAACAGCACAGCAGTAATGACTTTATGAACTTCTTTACGTGTAAGATCGATAATATTAGGAAGAAAATTATAACCATGCAGCTGTCTACTACAGTGTCACTGAGAAAAAAATTACATTCATTCACTGCTATAGGAGAGGAAGAATTGGCTAAACTCGTTAAATCATCTAAATCAACAACATGTATGCTCGACCCTATACCGACTAGGCTATTAAAAGAGATGCTACCAGAGGTCATAAATCCTCTTCTTAATATCATTAACTCATCTTTGTTATTAGGATATGTACCGAAAACTTTTAAGTTGGCTATTATCAAACCACTTATTAAAAAACCTCAACTTGATCCAACAGAATTAGTCAATTACAGGCCGATCTCAAATCTACCCTTCCTGTCAAAAATACTGGAAAAGGCAGTGTCTTCACAATTATGTTCCTTTTTAGAAAGAAATGGTATCTGTGAGGATTTCCAGTCAGGATTTAGACCATATCATAGTACTGAGACTGCTCTCATCAGAGTTACAAATGATTTACTCTTATCATCCGATCGTGGTTGTATCTCTCTATTGGTGTTACTCGATCTTAGCGCTGCATTCGATACTATCGACCACAACATTCTTTTGAATAGACTCGAAAATTATGTTGGCATTAGTGGAACTGCATTGGCAATGGCTTAAATCATACTTATCTGACCGTTATCAGTTTGTAGCAGTAAATGAAGAGATGTCACACCGATCAGTTCAGTATGGAGTACCGCAGGGCTCAGTGCTAGGACTGTTGCTCTTCACCCTGTACATGCTACCACTGGGAGATATCATTAGGAAGCATGGCATTAGTTTTCACTGTTATGCTGACGATACTCAGCTCTATATTTCTTCATGCCCTGACGAAACTTACCAATTCACAAGATTAACGGAATGGATAGCTGATATAAAACATTGGATGTCTAGTAATTTCCTGCAACTTAATTCAGAAAAAACTGAACTTTTAATTATTGGACAAAAAAACTCTGCAAGTAGTAACCTAGAATACTGTCTAACACTCGATGGCTGCTTTGTCAAGTCCTCGTCGTCAGTTAGGAACCTGGGTGTGCTCTTTGATACCAATCTTTCATTTGAAAGCCACGTTTCTAACATCTGTAAAACTGCATTCTACCATCTTAAAAATATATCTAAATTACGGCACATCCTTTCGATGCAAAATGCTGAACAGTTAATTCATGCGTTCATGACCTCAAGGCTAGATTACTGTAATGCTTTACTGGGTGGTTGCCCTGCTCGCTTAATAAACAAACTCCAGCTGGTCCAAAATGCAGCAGCTCGAGCTCTTACTAGAACAAGGAAGTATTACCATATTAGCCCGGTTCTGTCAACACTGCACTGGCTCCCTATTAAACATCGTATAAATTTAAAAATTTTACTTATTACTTACAAAGCACTAAATGGTTTAGCTCCCCAGTACTTGAGCGAACTCTTAACGCATTATACTCCATCACGTCTATTGCGGTCTCAAAACTCTGGCCAGTTGATAATACCTAGAATCAAAATCAACTGCAGGCGGTCGATCCTTTTCCTATTTAGCACCTAAACTCTGGAACAGTCTTCCTAGTATTGTTCGAGAAGCAGATACACTCTGTCAGTTTAAATCTAGACTAAAAACGCATCTCTTTACTATGGCTTGCACATAAAACATTATCAATTTCTATTATTCAAATCAGTAAATGATTGTTAGGCTGCATTAACTAGGTCAGCCGGAACCGGGAACACTTCCTATAACACCTGATGTACTCGTTACATCATAAGAAGAATGGCATCTACGCTAATGTTAGTCTCTCTGTTTATCCCGAGGTTTACTGCAGTCAGCTGGATCCGGGCCGTATCCAGATCAGATGGTGGACCAGCGCCTGGACATGACCAACGTATCCCTGAAATGTCTGCAGAGAGCATGTCAAATAAACTCCCCCCCCATAAATCCTGCATCAACACGACATCCTCATTAAACCCGTCTTCGGCGTGACGACTCCAATCTTTCGAATAATCTTACGAATATCTATTTACCTAATATGAATTAAGACCTGCTATGTTGCCAGAATTATAATCATACACTGTTTGTTCGTCGGCCAGAGGAGAACTGGCACCCCGACTGAGCCTGGTTTCTCCCAAGGTTTTTTTCTCCATTCTGACCCTGAAGGAGTTTTGGTTCCTTGCCATCGTTGCCTCTGGCTTTTGGCTTGCTCAGTTGGGGACACCTAAATTTCATCTATATTACTGATCTGCCCGCATTGACACTATATGATACTTGAAATTAGCTGGATAACATCACCGTTTCACCCGAACGGCTGTACAAATTCTGTTGCATTATTTTCCTGTTAACAATGTGAAGCTGCTTTGAAACAATTGGACTTGTTAAAAGCACTATATAAATAAAGGTGATTTGATTTGATTTGCAGTAGGCCTAGTGAAATGGCGTTGGCCGTTGCCACCCTGAGCCCTAACAGCTTCTGTATTTGAAGAACCATATCTTTTATAGCATTATTTAGGATCGATTCTACACATGCATGGGACAGCCATGTCTGCATCGTGGCCGAGTCCTAAACCACCCCAAAAAAGTAGTTCTCTGAGCTGGAGAAAGCACACTCTTATTAGCAATCAATTTCAACCCCAACTACTTCATGTAGTTCTCGATGTTGTGCCGTCAACTCTTCTGGTTTAGCTAGTATCAGCTGATCATCTTTGTAGTTGAGTACACGGATGCCCTGGAGTCACAAATGAGCCAGAGCAGCATCCATGTAGTTGGTGAATGTGCATGGGGATAAAGCTAGGCTGAAAGGAAAAACTCATTTTAGGTATGCTTTGCCCCCGAAAGCAAACCTGAGAAACGTCCGGTGTTCTGGCAGAATCTCAATGTGAAAGTATGTGTCCTTTAGATCTATTGTCACAAACCAGTGACATGATTAACTTCACTGGGAGCATCTTGAAATTGTAGGTCCGACGAGTACTGTTAAGTGACCAAGACACCTCGGTGTGAAGGTTAGAGAATAACGGGAGATGGCAATGGGGAGGTTTCTCTTGGCCAGATGTTAGGTAACAATAATCTAGTTTAAAATGCGAGGCCTGTCTCTTTTCGTCATGCCACTCTAGATTCAGCTTGGCCACAGTACGAGTCACAACCTCCAGCAGCTCCTTAAATGCACCCGCCTGTCTGTCTGCATGCAACTCCTCAGAATCAGACAGCAAGAGTTCCATGAGTGTTTTTTTTTTCTTTTTCTCCAGTGTGGGTGTAAAGAGAAAAAATTGAAAATTGAGCTAAAAAACACAACAACTTGTTTTTTTCCTACTCCTGAACATCGCAAGAAGAATTTTAAAAACACACAGGGCCAGGGCATTTGCTTTCACCTTCATTTCATTTCTCATATCCTAATCCATAACAAACACCCTCTGAGAACAGATATCATCTAATATAAATGACTATGGTAATATGTGGCACCGTATGATACCTACAATGGTGTCAGCACAAATACATCTCAGTAAGGATTATGTACACCTCTAATAATCATAATCTTCTTTAAAATCGCCTTTTATCTAGAGTGTGAATGTGTTTGATATGTTTTGACAGTTTTCCGTGTAATGAAACCCCAATACTATTCCATATAAAGATGAATATCTATTTTTTCTCTGTCTGTCACTGCTGGATAGTTGCTGGAGGAACATTGCAAGGCCTGAAAAAGGGACAGAAAGCCCATGCTAGTCCAATTCTATACATGTGTTAGATAAATCAAGTCTGATAGGCAGAGCCTCGTTAGGATTCTTTGGTTGACAAAAGCCCACCTTATATCACCTGAAGTTCTCACAACAGTCGTGACAGCTGACAGGAGAAAATAAAGGAATCAACAAAGCTATGGGCGCTGCTCCAGGAGTTTGGCTTGTTTTTTTTTTTTTTTTTTTTTTTTTTTTGAGGGCCCGTTTCAAGCTGACATCAAAGCAATAGAGATAAGAGCCATTATCTGGGTGGCCAAAGGAAAGAAAGAAAGAAAGAAAGAAAGAAAGAAAGAAAGAAAGAAAGAAAGAAAGAAAGAAAGAAAGAAAGAAAGAAAGAAAGAAAGAAAGAAAGAAAAACATTACCATATCCCTTTAAATGCTCATAATAAACCCCAATCAAAATACAACTTTTTATTATAATAATAAATAAGATATTTACATTTTCTAAAGAATATATGTAAAACACACTGCCACAATGTTAGAGTGTACTGGGTGGTTGCCAGGCTTTTGGTGTCCTGAATGTTGCTATTGCGTTCTGAATGTTTTTAGCACTTCATTTCATCAAGCTATAATATTTGACAGTTTGTTCAAATCTAACTAGAAGTTAAATTTGCCCGAATCATTTAACATATGTAACAAAGAAACACCGTGGGAAACGTGCTGGTATCCGTAACAGACTGAGGAAAAGGGCATTCAGACCTCCTCTCCCGAGCATTCTTCTAGCAAATGTTCAATCCTTGGATAATAAGATGGACGATCTTAGAGCCAGGATAAGTTTTCAACGGGACATGAGAGACTGTAATATCTATTGTTTGTCCGAAACATGGCTCACGCCCGCGGTCCCGGACGCAGCTGTGATGCCGTCGGAGAACTTCTCTGTTTTTCGGATGGACAGAACAGCCGAGGCCGGTAAATCCAAAGGCGGTGGAGTGTGTTTCATGATCAACAAGAAATGGTGCGATCCCAGGAACATCACCATTCTCTCTCACGGTCCTGCTCGCATCATCTGGAACATTTAACAATCATTTGCCGCCCATTCTATCTGCCGAGGGAGTTTTCTGCGGTTGTCGCGACCGCCGTTTACATTCCACCGCAGGCAGACACAGCGCTGGCTTTATCTGGCCTTCATGATGTTGCCAGCGGCGTCATAAACCAACATCCCGACACGGCATTCATTGTCGCGGGCGATTTTAACAGAGCAAACCTAAAGAAAGTCCTGCCAAACTTTCATCAGCACGTCTCCTGCCCCACACGAGGAGCAAACACACTGGATCACTGCTACTCTCCGTTTAAGAACGCCTATAAAGCGCGGTCACTTCCAGCGTTTGGCAAATCGGATCATGCCGCCATTTTCCTCACTCCCGAATACAAACAAAAGCTCCTCCAGGAACCCCCGGTGAGGCGGGAAGTTAAGCGTTGGTCACCCCACTCAGAGACCGCGCTACAGGCAGCTCTGGGCGATGTAGACTGGGACATGTTCCGAAAGCGAGTTCAGTTGGCGTAAGCGAGTTCACAGGACGTGGCGCTTTGCTTCATCAACACGCTTACAGAGCAAGCCACGCAAACAATAACAATAACGTCCTTCTCAAATCAGAAACCGTGGGTGGACAATTCAATCCGCGGCGGCAGTGAACGCACGCACTGCTGCTTACAACGCCGGTCTCCATTCAGGGAATATGACTGAATACAGGTCGTCCTGCTATGCTCTCAGACGAGCAGTTAAAGCCGCAAAACTCCGTTATAAAGACCGAGTGGAGTCTCATTTCCAACTCAACGACTCGCGGCGCATGTGGCAAGGTCTGAGGTCCATCTGCTCGTTTGGATCTAAATCCTCTGCAGAGGCAAGCGTTGATCCGTTGCTCGTGAATGAGTTAAACTCTTTCTATGCTCGCTTTGACTGTAACGCGCGTAACGCGACTCCGCCAAGTGGCGCGTTAGAGGAAATTACTCAGAGCAGCAACAATCACGTGATCTCTGTCTCAGAGGATGAAGTTCGGAGAGCACACTCAAGCGTGTGGGCGTTAGGAAAGCTGCCGGGCCGGATGGTATTTCAGGTCGTGTTCTGCGGTCCTGTGCTGATCAGCTCGCCGGGTTGTTTACATCTATCTTTAATGAGTCCTCGCTACATCTGTGGTCCCCACCTCCTTCAAAAATCCACCATCATCCCTGTCCCTAAGAACAGTAAACCCTCTTGCCTAAATGACTATCGTCCAGTGGCTCTCACGTCTATAGTCATGAAGGTCTTTGAGAGACTCATTAAAAACACCATTTGCGCCTTCATTCCTGACACTTTGGACCCTCTTCAGTTTGCCTATCGTCCCAATAGATCGACTGAAGATGCCATCTCTCATGTCCTCCACTCCTCCCTCACTCACATCGACAGCAAAAGTGGGAACTACGTAAGACTGCTATTTATTGACTATAGCTCAGCCTTTAACACCATAGTTCCCACCAAGCTAACCTCCAAACTCCTGGATCTCGGCCTGAATCCTTCTCTCTGCCACTGGATTGAGGACTTCCTCACTGGCAGGCCTCAGGTGGTGAGAATAGGCCAGTCCACCTCCACCTCCATCACCCTGAGTGTGGGAGCTCCACAGGGCTGTGTCCTGAGCCCCCTGCTCTACTCTCTCTACACGCATGACTGTTTGTCCACACACAGCTCCACCTCTATCATCAAATTTGCTGATGATACTGTTGTCCTGGGCCTCATTTCCAACAACAATGAGACGGCATACTTGGACGAGGTGGAGCATCTAACATCATGGTGCCAGGACAACTGTCTCTCTCTGAATGTTGGCAAGACCAAAGAAATGATTGTGGACTTCAGGAAGAGACAGCAACGGACATACTCCCCCCTCATGATCAGCGGGTCACCAGTAGAGAGTGAGCAGCTTCAAGTACCTGGGTGTAAACATCTCCGAGGACCTGACCTGGACTGCTCACATTCAGACACAGGTGAAAAAAAGCCAGGCAAAGACTGTACCACCTGCGCCAGCTGAGGAAATTCAGGGTTTCACCAGCTATCCTGAAAACTTTCTATTTAGGGGCGATAGAAAGTGTATTAACTCAGTGCATCACAGCGTGGTATGGGAACAGCACCAGTCATGACCGCAAAGCCCTGCAAAGAGTAGTGCGCTTATCCGAGCGTATCTCAGGGTCAGCTCTCCCGTCTCTGCAGGACGTCTACACCAAACGCTGCAAAGGTAGAGCTACCAAGATCATCAAGGACTCTAATCACCCTGCAAACCCTCATTTCACGCTGCTGCCATCTGGTAGCGCTTCCGAAGCCTGATGGCCAAAACTGAGAGACTCAGGAGGAGCTTCTTCCCCCAGGCCATCAGACTCCTGAACTTAACATCACGTGACTTCACGTCAGGATAAACATCGATACACTGACATTGCACTGCACTTTCTGTTCTCGTTGTTACTGTGTAACAGCCTGTTATAAACCTGTTTGCACATTATACTCTTATACATTTGTTAACCACATATTTATAAGTCTACAGTTTACTCACTGCAAAGTCTACTTCAATTATTTTATTCCACTTTATCCTTATTTGTTACCTTTTTTTTTTTTGACTTGACTTGATTATTTATAATTCTACAGATATAGACATATATATATATATATATATATATATATATATATATATATATATATATATAGTACTTTTTTATATCCTATTTCTATTATAATTTCTTCCTTGTGTTTTTAACTGTGAATTTGCACTGTCCATGGAGCGGACCTGTTTACATTTCACTGCCGGTTGTATATTCTGTATATAACTGTGTATGTGACAAATAAAACTCTTGAATCTTGAATCTTGAATCATATGGACTAAACCATATATATATATATATATATATATATATATATATATATATATATATATATATATATATATATATATATATATATATATATGTTAATGAAAAACTTCTTATTTTAACCACAGGACATTTTTCCATGTCAAGAAAATCTTGCCGCTCCAATTGAAAAGTGACCTAAGAACAAACTTCAAAAGTGACTTTCCAGCATCTATTTGCATATTAAATTGTGATCAGTTGTGTCTTTATTTGCATATTGTAGTCTTGTCTTTATAACCGGAATGTATCTGCAGATTTTTGTATTAGGTGTGTACATGCACTGTAAAAAGACAAAAATCTAAATGCATTGTGTTTAGTTGAATTTTTAAGTTCTCTGCTAATTAAGTTAACACTAATTTGTTTTGTCAATGCAAAATGCCTCATTCAGAAAATATATCAAGGCAAATACAGATTTCTTGTTCAACAAATTTTCAGTCACTAACACAATAATTTGATCTATGGTTTTGATAACCATAAATAAACTCAGCAACATTTCTTAACATGTAAATATTTGTATGAACATAAAACAATTTTATCTGTCGCAAATGCACCACAAATGTTCTAAAGAATGTGAGAGTAGACGAGCAGAAATGAGATATACATTCTCTCTGCTTGCAGTGTGTCAGTCTCACTTGTGAGAGAGGATACACAAACACACTGTTCCCTTTTGAATGGAGTTTGATGCTGCATCATGGCGTTGATGCTATGAAAACACACCAGTCTTGATCGGCTGATGTGAGGTCAGCTGACGTAGCGTAGCATGTCAGCAAGACCATAAAAGGACACATACATCACAGAATTACCACATTCCTAGTTTTCAGGAAGCTGCTTGTCTGTTTGCATTTGTGTGATTTCACTCTGTGTTTTGTATGGCCAGCAGAAATACTAAATTAGGTGTTGCCATGCTCCCACTTTATTACTAGGGACAACACAGGGTGCAGAGTACGCTCAGTCAGCCTTTGAAAAGGCTTACTGTCCTTGTGAGTGATTTCACGATTAGGAAGCTCCGCTTCTGCCTGGCTTTCTTCTTGAGAAATCAGAGTCAGGGATTTGTGCCTTGTGCTTTGGGTCCTGCATCTGATGAGGCAGCCCGGTGGCTTCGATCATGGGGATCGCAATTTGAGTTGGTAGAGGTGCAGGTCCCCTATCTCTGTCCTCTCTACGACTATGAAAACAACTTCAAGGATTGGATCACACGTTTGTCGAGGCGGGGTGTGGATTATGCTTGCAGTTGAGGTGAGAGTGGAACATATATATGGCTTCCGAATGCTATCTGCCAGCCCTCTAAGCTGATATGATCGCCACAACGCAGTCTGTGGCTCTTTTGAGTTGTGGTGTGAACAACACCACCACTCCACTGCCTGGTTGGTACAGTGCTGGAGTTCCTTCAAGACTCTTTAAGTTGCTCTTTTGTTAGCATTGACTTTGTTTAGATGAGTAGCTCTCCTGCTTGGATTTTGCACCCCAGACCGGATTACATTCAAAACATGCTTGGTCAGTCCTCAAGAAGGCTGACTGTATTCACTGTGAGCATTTCTTCAAAAGGCTAACCTCTCCTGCCTGACTATCTTCTCTACAGATGGGCTTCTGCACCCTGTGGTTCAAGTTCCGCATCTGATGAGGCAACACGGCAGCTTAGATCATGGGGGTCACAGGTGGAGTTGGAGGAGGAGCTTGAGATGAGTGTTCTATATATGTCTTACTATATCCACCGACTCACATGATCCTTTTTTTTATTTGGAAGCTTACTCTGCAAATTCTTCCAATCCCAACAAGGATTTTTATAGCCTTCTGCGACTACCGGTCATACTTCAGGCCTTCTTCCTCCACCACACAAATCAGTGGAGCAGCAAGAAGGCATCATCTATTCAGGCTCTTAAGATTTAGATCCACTGCTCAGGCCAGTGGCATAAATCCACTAAATTATTGGTCTGCTTGGTGGTCGCAGCAAAGGGTCTGCGGTCACCGAGCACTACCGTTCACATTGGATAACAGATACATTTTCTCTGGTGTGTGGAATGGCTTACGCCTGTCAGAACTGACCAATACTATTGAAAAAAAATTATTCCTCTGTCAGACTTTGCTGCAGTGTTTCAATTTCTGCCCAACGTCTCTCAGTGAGTCCTAAAGGGTGCATCCTTGCAAAATGTTTGTGCTATGGCATAAGATTTTTAACTCAGGACATGGATTCAACCCTGGGATGACAGGTCCTTCTGGATTTCTGCTCAACAAGTGTCTGTGCCAGTGTTTCACTGCCTTGGTGGGCAAATATCTTCCCGGTGTTGGTATTGGGGTTTCCATAGCATCAACCCCATGATGCAGCGTGGAGTTCCATTCATAAGGAATGTCTCAGGTTATGTATGTAACCTGGTTCCCTGAGAAGGAAAAGATGCTGTGTCACATTGCCACACTTCATGCCTCTCTGTGTGGCTTCCTTCAGACTATTAGAATCTGGGGTTTCCGTGATGTAGGTGCGCGTTAATGGTCACCTGACCTCTCAACAGCCAATCAAGATGGGTGCAGGTTTACATGCGCTTCAAACACCAATCATGCAGTAGTGGACAACAAAGGTGCTAGTGTGAAAGTACTCTAATGGAAATGCCAAGAAAAAAGACCCAAGATGTCTTCTCCTAACATTATAACTTCCATTATTATTACAGATATTTTGTTCCATTTTCCCAAGACGTGATGATTTGTGCTCTTGAACACATGAGATGGAAACAGTGCTTTATTCATAAATGTTTTATATACAACTTTACTTTTACAACTTTACTTTTTACATGACAACTTTTTATGGAAATGTAGCTACATATGACAATTTTTTTTTTTTTTTTTTTGAAGTCAGCAAACAGTGAAATTTTATCACAGTAACAGGATGTTAGGAACTCACAAATGAACCCCTAACATTTCGGTAATATTGTCCAATTTTAAATTCTTTGTTCCGACATCTGTATTTGACTAGTTCGGACAGCATTTGAGGGAAATTATGTTGGTCTAAAATGGGTTTTGTAGTTTCAGGTTATTCACATTTCTTAGTATTTGTGACTCAAAAAGCTTTTTTAAATAGTGCACAGTTTAAATCCAGAATTACAAATTGTGTACACATACTGTTAGTGAAGGCAACAGAGCCTTCATTTCATTTTGGATGCTTAAATGTCGCTGGGGTAAAGTGACAGATCTAAATATGTGATATTCTCATTGAGGAGAATTTGTTGGAATGAAAGACAAAAAAATGTTGACAGTATTATTTACACATCTCTCCATGATGTTAGACACCTCCCAAGTACATACACTGAGCCAAATCAATAGAACTGTGTCATGTTACTCTTGACACTGGCAGAACAGAAACACTGGCCCTCATCTTGACATTACAACCAAGCACCTCCAGGCATAAAAATGAAGGCTGGTGTCTATAATTCAATGAACCAGACGCTGCCTGTGCTGGCCCTCCAGCCCTCGCTGACAATTAATAGGAGAGCACGGCTCCCACCAGTGAGACAGATATGAAGGAAACAATACTGCAGGCCAAAAATGAAATGGATTCAGAACATTCTGAATGACACATTCATGTGTGAAGCTCTGCAGTCTCAGAGTGTTTAGTTAGGAGTTATATTTTCTATTAAATAAATTGTGGATTGTATTTTCTTGCTTAGAAATGTAATGTTGTTGAAATGTTTTTCTGGTAAACTCTCTTAAAAACACTTTTCCCCTTTTCACTAGTTTATTTAATTAATTACGTAATGAAAATTACTTTAGTGTTATTTACACCACATCTCATATGATTTATTTAGTTTAATACCATAGTTTGTAATGCAAACCACGGTGGTGGAAATTACATTTTTCAGAAAAATGAAACATAAAATGGCCGGATACACTTTATTTCGATAGTCCACTATATACACTCTACTAACTATAAGTAACTTTGTAACTACATGTCAACTGACTCTCAGAGAATTAATATACTGTTAGGTTAGGGCTATTAGAATAAGTTGACATGAACATTTACTGATATACAGACTCACAAAGAAAGTGAACCACACGCAGTTTATTAGCACAATCAGAAACACGGGGAAGTATTCAGTTCATGAGTAAAACAGCACTTGCGTGAAATAACTGGACTGAATCTTGCAGTATCTCCATCAGGTGCAGATGGAGACTAAAAGATACCAGAAGGCGACGAGCTAACAGAGGAGACAAACAGGTAAGGAGCAGACGCTAGAGACAACTGGAGAAACATAGGATAACTCACTGCAGTAGAAAGGATGCAGGCAGGTGAGTCTATTTTCCCAAACAAGGCCAGACGCTGACTGAAGGGTGAAACTTCGGCTGAATCCAAAATCGATCCCCTGTACCCTCATATAGGGCATTATTTGAGGGAACAGCCATTTGTAGTAGTGTCTGAAACCATAGTGGACGTTTTCGATTGCACTCATTCTATCCCACATTGCATCGCAATAACAAGTGTACAGCCGATGTACACTCAACGGCTGTCTGCATCCACTCACTCGTTTTCATTCACTAAACTTTATTAGTGGACTAACATGGGGAATAGTGATTGAGGGTTTAGGGGGCGATTTTGGATTCAGCCTTCTTTTTACTGTGAAGTGACTTAGACTAAGAATGACGGACAGGTGTGGGTGATTATTAGACTTGAGAGTTCGATGGTTGCATGGATGGAGCAGTGGAGCCTGATGTGCATGTGACAATTATATAATTTGACTCAATGGAAATTACCTGATATTCTGTTCATACGTGATTTTCTTCACATTTTTAATGTCTCATATTTCTACACTTATAAGTTTATAAGTACCACTGCTGGTAAACAAGTATACAAATAATAATAATAACTTTTCACAGAATAAATAACTCAGTTTTAACTCAGTGCATCACAGCGTGGTATGGGAACAGCACCAGTCATGACCGCAAAGCCCTGCAAAGAGTTGTGTGCTTATCCGAGCGTATCTCAGGGTCAGCTCTCCCGTCTCTGCAGGGCGTCTACACCAAACGCTGCAAAGGTAGAGCTACCAAGATCATCAAGGACTCTAATCACCCTGCAAACCCTCATTTCACGCTGCTGCCATCTGGTAAGGCGCTTCCGAAGCCTGATGGCCAAAACTGAGAGACTCAGGAGGAGCTTCTTCCCCAGGCCATCAGACTCCTGAACTCAGTCACTTAACATCACGTGACTTCACGTCAGGATAAACTTCGATACACTGTCATTGCACTGCACTTTCTGTTCTCGTTGTTACTGTGTAACAACCTGTCATAAACCTGTTTGCACATTATACTCTTTATACATTTGTTAACCACATATTTATAAGTCTACAGTTTACTCACTGCAAAGTCTACTTCAATTATTTTATTCCACTTTATCCTTATTTGTTACCTTTTTTTCTCTTGACTTGATTATTTATAATTCTACAGATATAGACATATATATATATATATATATATATATATATATATATATATATATAGTAGTTTTTTTTTTTATATCCTATTTCTATTATAATTTCTTCCTTGTGTTTTTAACTGTGAATTTGCACTGTCCATGGAGCGGACCTGTTTACATTTCACTGCGGTTGTATATTCTGTATATAACTGTGTATGTGACAAATAAAACTCTTGAATCTTGAATCTTGAAATACTGAAATGGTTTGTTTATTTCATTATTTGTTTAAAAATTTTCATAGTTTTAAACATTTAATAATTCAGGATTTTAGGATGAATTGTCATAGTATTAAAGTTACTAAAAATAAATAAAAGCTAAATAGAAATATTAAACTAAAAACACAACTAATAAAAATGAAAATGACACTTAAAATTACTTAAACTTAAATAAAAATAAAGATATCTAAAACAGAAAAATCAAAAAAAAATAAAGTTAATTCATAATATGTGTAACGGACTCTGCCACACCCCGCGCACCAGACTCCTTCACTCTGCCTACTCGTTCCATGTCACCTGAATACTGAGCACCTGCAATCAATCTCACCCTCACTATTTAACCAGCACTCACCTCGCTCACTGTGTCTGGTCTCGGCTACCAAGCGACCTAAGAACTCTCACTCTGAGTATTTCCTGGACTTCTCTTCCGAGCATTCCCTGAATTCTCCAAACCCTCTCCGAGTCTTCGCCAGCCAGCTTTCAACCATACCGCTATCAGTTAAGACTGCCATTGCCATTACCTTCACTGCCTTGCATCCGCTACTGTCTTTGTGTTCTGCCAAAATAAATCCTGTTCCATCTAACGTCTGTGTTTGAGTCTTCCATGATGACAGAAGACCAGACCCACCGGCAGGCCGAAGCAGGAGCGGCTGAGCACCTGTCACCCGATTCCAACACAATCACCGAGTTGACCCACGCACTCCAACTAGCACTACAACTAGCATCTTCTTCTTCATCTGCCTCCGCCAGTCCCATGGCCCGGCCAGGGCCCATGCTGGCAGGCGGGAAAAGTCAACGGGTTCCTGCTACAGTGCTCTTTGTACTTGAGCTACAGGCAAGTCAGTTTCATTCAGGCGTGCTAAGATTGCCTTTATGATTTCTCTTCTGACTGGACGCACTCTCCAATGGGCCCAAGCGATCTGGATGGCCGATGGACCCGTTACACAGACTTTAGATGCTTTCGTGAAACACTTTCGAGAGGTTTTTAGCCGGTCTGCGGGTCCAATTTCCTCTCAGGATCAATTGTTGCGGATTCAGCAAGGTAATCTACCCATCCATGAGTACACTCTGCAATTCCGTACATTAGCCGCCTCCAGCGGCTGGAATGAAATTGCTCTGATGTCCGCATTCCGTCAAGGTTTAAACCCACAGATCCGTGCTCACTTGGCCATATATGACGAATCCATCGGTCTGGAAAACCTGATCCAATACTCCATTCTCGTGTGCCAGAATCTTTCCGCCTGCACCTCTTCCTCTGACCCGTTGCATTCTCCACCTCCACCGCGGGAATATCGGAACCCAGCACCAGAACCCATGCAAGTCGACCAATTCCGTTTATCACCTTCGGAAAGGGAGCAGCGTATGCGTATGCACCTCTGCCTATATTGTGGAGGTCAGGGCCACTACCGTGACACCTGCCCGGTCCGACCTCCACGCCCAGCGGTGAGTACCTTACATACAAAGCCCCCTGTCACTGCCTTGTCATACACCGATGTACTGGTAATTTCTGCTGTCTCTTCTATTCCAGCCAAAGCCCTGATTGATTCCGGGGCCGCCGGAAACTTCATTTCATCCTCCCTTCTCCAGAAACTTCACGCCAAAAGGTCATTACTCAACCCACCATATAGAGCTCACTCCATCCTGGGAAAACTGCTGGGCCGCGGGTGCATATGCTACGCCTCTGCAGAACTCACCCTCAGGATCGGATGTTTACATCAGGAGCTCATCTCATTTCTGGTGCTGGAGGGATCCACAGCCGACATCGTCCTGGGACACCCGTGGCTAACCGTTCACTCTCCGAGCATCTGTTGGAAGTCTGGGGAGGTATTGAAATGGAGTCCGCGATGTCTTACTAACTGTCTCTCCTCTATTCAGAAAATCCCACCACGGAAAATCAAGTTCAAGTCTCCGTCCCGAGTCCTCCTTGCCTCCACCACTGTTGAAAGCCCTCCCTTCGCCGTAGCCACCACCCTTCCTGAACAGTACCGGGCGTTCCAGGACGTCTTCAGCACACAGTTGGCCACTCAACTACCACCTCACCGGCCATGGGACTGTGCGATTGACCTGCTGCCTGGGACCTCCTTTCTCCGAGGATGTATCTACCCTCTGTCCATCCCGGAACAGCAGGCCATGGAGGAGTACATCCAGGAGGCTCTCAAACAGGAATATATCCGACCTTCGACATCCCCTGCCGCTGCCAGCTTCTTCTTCGTGGCCAAGAAGGACGGAGGCTTGAGGCCCTGTATTGACTATCGCCATCTCAATGCTCATACTATCAAATTCCGCTATCCACTTCCCTGGTTCCAGCCGCTCTGGAACAGTTGCGAGGGCTCGCATCTTCACGAAGTTGGACCTGCGCCAGCGCAACAACCTCATCCGCATTCGAAAAAGGGGACGAGTGTCTGACAGCTGTCAATCAATCTGTCACTGGGTCTCAGGTGCACGGCCCCCACTCAGCCCTGCCCTCGGCACGTCCCCCCTTTCTCCGCTGGGCTCTGCCCACTTTTCCAGCATTTTTCAAATATTTCCAGTGGGTGAAGTTAGGCTGTGAACAGGGGTTTAGTTACCCTTAGCTGCCTGAGCTGCTGCAGAGGGTGTACTTCTTTTTAAGAACTGAAATGTGTATTTATTTATACACATTTCAGCCCCGCATGCAAGAAAAAAATGTAAATTGTGTGCGCACAATTTACTAATTCGTTCCCTCGATTTATGAATCATGCTCACGATTTACTATTTAGTAGGGGTGTGACGAGTCACTTATCTCATGAGACGAGACGAGACACAAGATTGGGTTCACGAGACAAGATTTTTACATAGTATTTTAAGAAATCCTCAATGAGGAAATACATGACTAGAAAAAAATGTTTGCAGGTGCATTTGAAATGTTTTAACTTATCATCTTGAATTTGAATGTCATTTCAGTTCTAATTTCTGAGTATGAATTATCATATGGTTTTGCCAAAAACTCAACTGACTGGCTTCTCTCCTGTATCTGTTCAGACCTTAGATGAGCTTCTTTTGACCTCCTAACTGAACTCCTTCCCACAAACTGATCATAAATATTAAGTGCAAACAATAAGTGCAACCATAATCAAAGTACTCCATATTCAAAGTGCAAATAGAGACAATTTTTTTTCTTCAAGCATGATAAGAGCTAAGAGATAGTTACAACTAGATAGCTTTCATATTGGGAAATATTTGCATGCCTCAGATGAACAGCGGTAAGTTATTGAAATCGGCTTTGAATGAGTGCACACGTTAACTTTCATTTTCAATTTCATGATCGTGCATACTCTGTGATCGGGAGCGGTGGTGCTGAACATGCATTTTATTGTCTGACGCTTCTGTTGCACAACAAATCCCAAATAGCTTGTTTTGGATGAGGTGATGGAATTGAAGTGACTGATTAAATAGTTTTTATTTCTATAAAAAGCAAACTGGAGACGTAATGTATTCGTAGCGTTGGCATATTCTATCCTAACTTCACCCTTCACCCTCCACGAGTTTTTCACCTTGCGAGAAATCTTGTCACAGTTTAGGCACGAGATCTCGACACACCCCTACTATTTAGTTCCCTCAATTTGCTAAATCATGCAGATGATTTACTACTCCGTTCCCTCGACTTGCTAAACCGTCCACACGATTTACAAATTTTTTCCCTCGATTTATAAATCGTGCGTACGATTTAGCCTACTAGTTTTTTCCTGCATGTCATGTGTGGGGCTCCGTAAAAATCAACCTCTGGGACATGCTGTAAAGTTTCCAGCACCATTTCCAGTTGAAGACACACTCTGCTATTGCTCATACTCAGGGTTAGGGGTTATAACAAAGACTATACCAGAATTTTTGAGTACTACCAATCCAGTGCTATTTTGCATTTATACAGAGCTCTAGTATTTGTATTATTACGGCATCTTCTGGCAGAGTAGTTTCAGCTAGGAAGCTTTTTTTTTATTTATTTATTTTTTTTATAAAACACGGCTCCTTTTACCAATGCAGGAAAGTGCATTGGTAAAAGGAACCGTGTCTTATAAAAAAAAAAAAAAAAAAAAAAAAGCTCCCTTAAATAGCCTACTGTCCCAGTCAGGAAGCCTGGCTGCACTCTCAAGCATGGTGATAACTTCAGACAGCTGAGTCAGCTTTGAATTGTTGTTATGCCTGATAAATTAGCATGTGGAGGTGGAGACCACCAAATACGGTTTAGGAAGGAAACGCTAAAAATAGACAGTCAGGCAGTAAACTCAGTCGAGGTCTCCAAGACCAGGGATTTAATACGCAAAACATCAAACGGTAGGGAATTTGTTCCATTTGTAAGCTTTCTGGACTTAAGTGGGCAGCATTTGAAAGCAAATTCATTTAAACAAAGGTCATTTGTGGCTTTATTCAGCCAAACTGTGATTTTCTTTTTTTTTTTTTTTTTTTTTTTATGGAAATTGGTTTTGGGAGAGTCCACTGGATTTTGGTAACTATGGATTGTATGTGAGCTTTGGAATGGAAAACTGAAATACAGTGTATTGCTCAGAGTTGGTTATCTCAAAAGTTTATATAAAGTATGTGCTGCTCACTCTTTTTTTAGCTTGGTGGAATCAAGTTTTTTTTTTTTTTTTTTTTTATGTTGTCTTTTCTTTTCGGTCTTATTCTGCAAACAAATCAGCCCTGAGAGGAGAAACAATTAATTCATAAGGCTAAAATGGCTTTAAGTGAAAGTGAAGTGAAAGTGACATTTCAAGGCCAAGTATGGTAACCCACACTCGGAATTTGTCCGCTGTATTTAATCCATCCACGTTTTAGGCCAACTCAAACCATTATGTTTACATGTTAATACAATTACATCTTTATCTTTCGATAATAACAGTAATTAGGTATAAATACATTTACTGACTTGGGTGTAGCATTTATTTTTAGCTCACATCACAAATAATCAGTTCAGTTATACATCCATGAGATCATGTGAATAAATAAAAGCTTGCCATCTATGTACGGAGCCAGACAGTCTAGGAAGTGTAAACAAACGCGCAGTGTCTTCCCCACGTGAGCTGGATCTTCATTAAAAATAAAGTTCATCCATGCATTCATAATATTGGAATCCGAATGAAGCTTATGTGGCATGTTTATTGCTTGGAAGTTCGATCCGGTTTAGCTCCACTTAGGCTTTATCTATATCATGCATTTATCTATAACATGCCATGCACAAATTGGTAGACGGGGCTGCAGAATCAGGGGCGGCATTTCACTACACTCTGACGTCACAGCTTAGCACATTCAGAATCAAGTGTTTGCTGGGCCTGGTGTCAATAAAAGCTTTTATTTTACTAACAAGGAAGTTTTCAGCTCTGAAACTTACAGGATCTTCTAATATCACAATTAACTTTTATATATCAAAGGCTGAATGAAAAGTTGATTTTTCAATTCAGACCCCTTTAAGCACAGCATGCTCATTAAAGGACAAAAGCTATATTATATATATATATACTCACCTAAAGGATTATTAGGAACACCATACTAATACTGTGTTTGACCCCCTTTCGCCTTCAGAACTGCCTTAATTCTACGTGGCATTGATTCAACAAGATGCTGAAAGCATTCTTTAGAAATGTTGGCCCATATTGATAGGATAGCATCTTGCAGTTGATGGAGATTTGTGGGATGCATATCCAGGGCACGAAGCTCCCGTTCCACCACATCCCAAAGATGCTCTATTGGGTTGAGATCTGGTGACTGTGGGGGCCATTTTAGTACAGTGAACTCATTGTCATGTTCAAGAAACCAATTTGAAATGATTCGAGCTATGTGTCATGGTGCATTATCCTGCTGGAAGTAGCCATCAGAGGGATGGACATGGTCAGAAACAATGCTCAGGTAGGCCGTGGCATTTAAACGATGCCCAATTGGCACTAAGGGGCCTAAAGTGTGCCAAGAAAACATCCCCCACACCATTACACCACCACCACCAGCCTGCACAGTGGTAACAAGGCATGATGGATCCATGTTCTCATTCTGTTTACGCCAAATTCTGACTCTACCATCTGAATGTCTCAACAGAAATTGAGATTCATCAGACCAGGCAACATTTTTCCAGTCTTCAACGGTCCAATTTTGGTGAGCTCGTGCAAATTGTAGCCTCTTTTTCCTATTTGTAGTGGAGATGAGTGGTACCTGGTGGGGTCTTCTGCTGTTGTAGCCCATCCGCCTCAGGGTTTTGCGTGTTGTGGCTTCACAAATGCTTTGCTGCATACCTCGGTTGTAACGAGTGGTTATTTCAGTCAAAGTTGCTCTTCTATCAGCTTGAATCAGTCGGCCCATTCTCCCCTGACCTCTAGCATCAACAAGGCATTTTCGCCCACAGGACTGCCGCATGCTGGATGTTTTTCCCTTTTCACACCATTCTTTGTAAACCCTAGAAATGGTTGTGCGTGAAAATCCCAGTAACTGAGCAGATTGTGAAATACTAAGACCGGCCCGTCTGGCACCAACAACCATGCCACGCTCAAAATTGCTTAAATCACCTTTCTTTCCCATTCTGACATTCAGTTTGGAGTTCAGGAGATTGTCTGGACCACACCCCTAAATGCATTGAAGCAACTGCCATGTGATTGGTTGATTAGATAACTGCATTCATGAGAAATTGAACAGGTGTTCCTAATAATCCTTTAGGTGAGTGTATGTGTATATATGTATATATATATATATATATATATATATATATATATATATATATATATATATATATATATATATATAAAAACAATGTTAATATTGTCCAGGGGTTTTGAAGTGTGGTTTGGGGTGTCCTAAATCATGCATAAACCATGAGCTTAATCATTAAATTATTAATTATTTTATTCTACTGACAGCCATAGTTTTAACAGTTAAAATAAAAAAATAAAAACATATCTCATATGAGTGTTCATCTCATCTTTCTTGTAATGTGCATACTTTTAATTTCTCTTCACCACCTTTTTCTTCTTTTTCCACTGACAATAGAAGCCAATTATACAATTTTGCAAACAACATATTGTTTTTAGAATATCACTATTTTCTTACACTGTATAAATGTTTACATTTATATATAATTAGGGTGGCCATTTCCATAACAACAAAAAGGAGGACACTTTGCGGCATTTAGTGAGGCAAGAATGATTGCATAGGACTCTGGTGTACTCGCAACTACAATACAGTTTTGTCCATCATATCGATGCTATCATGATACAGTGATTCTGAAATAGCCTACTTTATTCATTGATCTACGATATATATTGATGTAGGCCTATGTGTAACATAAGAGGCAAAAAAGTGTTTGTTCACATGTATTCAAGACATTGCGATGTCTGTTTCAAAAACTGACCACTGAGATTAACCTGTCTTGCAAAGTGCACAGTGCCTGAAGACATAACATTTCTGGACTTCTGGAAAGAACAGAAATACATAAATAAACAAATAATGAATGCAAAAAAATAAATAAATACACATTTCAGTTCTTAAAAAGAATTACACCCTCTGCAGCAGCTCAGGCAGCTCTTTGTTAAGAACTGAAATGCATATTTATTTATTTTTTCGCATTCATTATTTATTTATGTATTTCTGTTATACAGTATGACTGGTGATGCTTGACTGCATGATAGACTTTCCAAAGCTCTGCAGCGGAGATTTAGTCATCCTGAGGTGATGTTGCTTCTCAAAAAAATGACTGTGGCGGAGGGGGCGTGGTTTAGCGGAGAGTTGGAGAAAGATTGCTGAGAAAGTTATATTGAACTGAGTTGTTGAGAGCGCTGTGAGCGCGACTTTATTTTGTTTGTACCACGAGAGTTCTGAATAAACACAAGTCCCAATCACGCCAACCCTGTCTTCTTCCTCCTTATTATACGAACTTTGTTACATGACCTAAGGAAAGACGTACCTGCGGCTCGTCGGTTACTTTTATAGTTTTTCCGTGCTGGCATGTTGGTCAATGGCGTCCACTTGACTACTAACGTCCACTTCACAGCGACACAGTGTGCTTTTTGATATAAATCCGTGCTCTTTTGTCCATTCCAGATTAAATGAGGTCTGACGTTTCGGCATGTTAATGTGATGATATGACATAGCCAGGCTTGTTTATGTTTTTAACCAATGATATATCAGATATTTATTTGACACTGCTTTCAGCCAATCATTTGTTTGACCAGAGATCTTACGGCATTATGCTGCTGCGTCCCAATAAAGATTCTAGAGCGGGTTTTTTTAGGCCGATTCAGCACAACTCCAAAAAGGAGTACAAATGAGTGTCCCGCTTGAGGCTGCGGTCTTAAAATCCAGACTGTCCGGCCAAAATCCGGACGTATGGCCACCCAATATATACAGTATTTACTATATACACTCACTGGCCACTTTATTAGGTACACCTTACTAGTACCGGGTTGCCTTCAGAACTCCCTTAATTCTTTGTGCCATGGATTCAACAAGGTGCTGGAAACATTCCTCAAAGATTTTGGTCCATAATAACATGATAGCATCACGCAGTTGCAGCAGATTTGTCTGCTGCACATCCGTGATGCAAATCTATCATCTCACCACATCCCAAACGTGCTCCATTGGATTGAGATCTGGTGACTGTTCAAGAGATTCAAGAGAGATTCAAGAGTTTTATTTGTCACATACACAGTTATATACAGAATATACAACCGGCAGTGAAATGTAAACAGGTCCGCTCCATGGACAGTGCAAATTCACAGTTAAAAACACAAGGAGGAAATTATAATAGAAATAGAATAAAAAAATACTAATATATATATTCTATATCTGTAGAATTATAAATAATCAAATCAAGTAGAAAAAAAGTGAAAAATTAAAATAAAGAAGTGGAATAAAATAAGTGGAGTAAACTGTGCAGTGAGTAAACTGTAGACTTATAAATATGTGGTTAACAAATGTACAAAGAGTATAATGTGCAAACAGGTTTATAACAGGTTGTTACACAGTAACAATGAGAACAGAAAGTGCAGTGCAATGTCAGTATATCGATGGTCACGTGATGTTAAGTGACTGAGTTCAGGAGTCTGATGGCCTGGGGGAAGAAGCTCCTCCTGAGTCTCTCAGTTTTGGCCATCAAGCTTCGGAAGCGCTTACCAGATGGCAGCAGCGTGAAATGAGGGTTTGCAGGGTGATTAGAGTCCTTGATGATCTTAGTAGCTCTGCCTTTGCAGCGTTTGGTGTAGACATCCTGCAGAGACGGGAGAGCTGACCCTGAGATGTGCTCGGATAAGTGCACGACTCTTTGCAGGGCTTTGCAGTAATGACTGGTGCTGTTCCCATACCACGCTGTGATGCACTGAGTTAATACACTTTCTATCGCCCCTAAATAGAAAGTTTTCAGGATAGCTGGTGAAACCCTGAATTTCCTCAGCTGGCGCAGGTGGTACAGTCTTTGCCTGGCTTTTTTCACCTGTGTCTGAATGTGAGCAGTCCAGGTCAGGTCCTCGGAGATGTTTACACCCAGGTACTTGAAACTGCTCACTCTCTCTACTGGTGACCCGCTGATCATGAGGGGGGAGTATGTCCGTTGCTGTCTCTTCCTGAAGTCCACAATCATTTCTTTGGTCTTGCCAACATTCAGAGAGAGACAGTTGTCCTGGCACCATGATGTTAGATGCTCCACCTCGTCCAAGTATGCCGTCTCATTGTTGTTGGAAATGAGGCCCAGGACAACAGTATCATCAGCAAATTTGATGATAGAGGTGGAGCTGTGTGTGGACAAACAGTCATGTGTGTAGAGAGAGTAGAGCAGGGGACTCAGGACACAGCCCTGTGGAGCTCCCACACTCAGGGTGATGGAGGTGGAGGTGGACTGGCCTACTCTCACCACCTGAGGCCTGCCAGTGAGGAAGTCCTCAATCCAGTGGCAGAGAGAAGGATTCAGGCCGAGATCCAGGAGTTTGGCGGTTAGCTTAATGGGAACTATGGTGTTAAAGGCTGAGCTATAGTCAATAAATAGCAGCCTTATGTAGTTCCCACTTTTACTGTCGATGTGAGTGAGGGAGGAGTGGAGGACATGAGAGATGGCATCTTCAGTCGATCTATTGGGACGATAGGCAAACTGAAGAGGGTCCAAAGTGTCAAGAATGAAGGCGCAAATGGTGTTTTTAATGAGTCTCTCAAAGACCTTCATGACTATAGACGTGAGAGCCACTGGACGATAGTCATTTAGGCAAGAGGGTTTACTGTTCTTAGGGACAGGGATGATGGTGGATTTTTTGAAGGAGGTTGGGACCACAGATGTAGCGAGGGACTCATTAAAGATAGATGTAAACAACCCGGCGAGCTGATCAGCACAGGACCGCAGAACACGGCCTGAAATACCATCCGGCCCAGCAGCTTTCCTGACGTCCACATGCTTGAGTGCCCTCCGAACTTCATCCTCCGAGACAGAGATCACGTGGTTGTTGCTGCTCTGAGTAATTCCCTCTGACGCGCCACTTGGCGGAGTCGCGCTGCCGCGATTACAATCAAAGCGAGCGTAGAAAGGGTTTAACTCATCCACAAGCGATGGATCAGCGCTCACCTCTGCAGAGGATTTAGATCCAAACGAGCAGATGGACCTCAGACCCTGCCACATGCGCCACGAGTCGTTGAGTTGGAAATGAGACTCCACTCGATCCTTATAACGGAGCTTTGCGGCTTTAACTGCACGCCGCAGAGCATAGCAGGACGATCTGTATTCAGTCATGTTCCCGATAGGAGACCAGCGTTGTATTGCGGCAGTGCGTGTGTTCACTGCAGCGCGGATTGAATTGTCCACCCACGGTTTCTGATTTGAGAAGGACGTTATTGTTATTGTTTGTGTGGCTTGCTCTGTAAGCGTGTTTATGAAGCAAAGTTCCACATCCGTGAACTCGCTGACGTCAGCTGAACTCGCTCGGAACATGTCCCAGTCAACGTCATCCAGAGCTGCCTGTAGCGCGGTCTCTGAATGGGGTGACCAACGCTTAACTTCCCGCCTCACCGGGGGTTCCTGAACGAGCCTTTGTTTGTATTCGGGTGTGAGGAAAATGGCGGCATGATCCGATTTGCCAAAAGCTGGAAGTGACCGTGCTTTATAGGCATTCTTAAATGGAGAGTAGCAATGATCCAGTGTGTTTGCTCCTCGTGTAGGACAGGAGACGTGCTGGTGAAAGTTTGGCAAGACTTTCTTTAGGTTTGCTTTGTTAAAATCGCCCGTGACGTTGAAAGCAGCATCGGGGTGTTTGTTTATGACGCCGCTGGCAACATCATGAAGGCCAGATAAAGCCAGCCCTGTGTCTGCCTGTGGTGGAATGTAAACAGCAGTCGCGACGACAGAGGAAAACTCCATTAGCGAGCAGAATGCTCGGAAGAGGTGGGCTGAATGCCCTTTTCCTCAGTCTGTTTCGGATCCCCACGTGTTTCCCACGGTGTTTCTTGATTCTTCACCTTCGACTCTGGCCATTGTTCAACTCGGCGTTCCGAAGGATCTCAGATGGCCACAGAGGATTGGCCAAAGTGTCCTGAAACAGTCCAGTGTAGAGGTAACCAATGTCCAAAAGAGTTTTGCTGTCATAGCAGATCAATGCAGTTGATAAGTTTGTAAAAACTGAGAGCAAAAGAAAGTAAAATAGTAAATAAAAGCACAGTCTTCGCGGAGCGACCTGAACGGTGACCGAACACGGCGGCGCCATTTTGTCCGTGAAGGCCATCTGAGTACAGTTAACTCGTTGCCATGTTCAAGAAACCATTTTGAGATGATTTGAGCTTTGTGACAAGACGCATTATCCTGCTGGAAGTAGCCATCAGAAGATGGGTACACTGTGGTCATAAAGAAATGGACATGGTCAACAACAATACTCAGGAAGGCTGTGGCGTTTAAACGTTGCTCAGTTGATACTAAATGGCCTAAAGTGTGGCAAGAAAATATCCCCCAACACAATTACACCACTAACACCAGTCTGATCCGTTGATAAAAGGCAGGATGGATCCATGCTTCATGTTGTTTAGGCCAAATTCTGACCCTACCATCTAAATGATGCAGCAGAAATCCAGACTCATCAGACCAAGTCCAATTTTGGTGAACCCGTACAATTTGTAACCTCAGTCTCCTGTTCTTAGTTGACAGGAGTGACACCGGTGTGGTCTTGCTGCTGTAGCCCATCTGCTTCAAGGTTTGAAGTCTTGTGTGTTCAAGGATACACTTCTGCATACATCGGTTGTAAGTGGTTATTTGAGTTACTGTTGTCTTTCAATCAGCTCAAATCAGTCTGGCCATTCTCCTAGTAAATCATGGGGTAATTTTCATTTTTGGGTGAACTATCCCTTTAAATCACCTTTCTTGCCCATTCTGATGCTCAGTTTAATTTTCAGCAGATCGTCTTGAAAAATGTCTACATGCCTAAATGCATTGAGTTGCTGCCATGCGATTAGTTGATTAGATATTTGCGATAACAGTTAGGTGTACAGGTGTACATAATAAAGTGGCTGGTGTGTATATACTACCAGTCAAAATTTTGGCATAATTAAGATGTTTCTAATGTTTTTGAAAGAAGTTTCTTATGCTCACTAAGACTGCATTTATTTAATGTAACACATGTAGTGTAGTAACTTTGTTTGGTATTTGTAAAAAACAAAGCAAAATTTTATTAAATGTTATTTTTGATTTTAAAATATTTCCTTCTATCCCTGCTCAATAAATGCAGCCTTGGTGAGAAATGTGTGTATAAATCGGTGGTGTAGTCGACTAGCTAGACACGACCATTGTGACCCATCCTAGAATGGTTGCTAATTCTTACCCCCATTCGCTGAATAGTGTAGGTCAGACAGACGGCTGTGAAAACCCCCACCACTCGCCCTGTCTCTCTCTCTGACTGATGAGCATTGGGTCGGCATTACATCTTCTACTCCGTCTAAATGAGATCCCGATAAACATAGGAGGCTTTTTCCTGAAGAATTAGGGGCTGAGTGACAAGGAAAGCCAAGGTCAAGCGTCCACCGTCAAAAGGTCAACCCGAGAGAGTCCCTAGTATTGCTGATCAGATGAGATGTGAGAAGCATCGATAGGTGTGTGTCTTTATGTGTGTGGATGTGTGTCAGGGAGATGTCAGCCATAAAAGCAACGAGATAAAACACATCATTAGAGAGTGCTGGGCTGTAATGCTGTAAATATGGTGGCCACATAGGGAATTCTGACATGTTATTTGCTGCTTCAGACAAGTTGGTTAGGTGGTAATGGCCTGTGTAAGGAGGTGTGTGTTTATGAGTGTCTGCACGTATACAGAGTATGGATGTGCTGTTTGATGTGCTTCCCAGAGGTCAGTCTCCTCACTACCATTTCAATAGGATTTTTACTCCAGAGTGTTTCATATTGCAAATTAAAGTAATTACGAAAATGTCAACTCAGAATTCCTTGGATGAATACTGTATGCGCAACAAAAATCAGCATTCCCCATAGGTGCATTTTAGTTATTTCAGCATTTTACATAAATGATACAGTCTCACAAACTATATGAATCCTTATTATTTTTTGGACAAAGTATATCTGTCACTTAAATTGTTAAAATGCGTATTAATATTTTATTGCATCGTCAAAAACACCTTTCCTATCCCAGTTTAATAGGCAGAGAAAAGTATAAGTTTAATATATGTAGGTTGATTTCCCGCTAAAAGTGTGAAACATGTTTGTTTAAGTATTTCGACCAACTCAGTAACATTAGCTTAGCATAGCATGAGTTTCCAAATGGAATATCTGATGGTCTGATCTATGGCTGTTTGTTCAGCACATCCCATAGTTGCTTGATTGGATTGAGATGACGAATTCCAACACCTCAAACTCGTGGTTGTGCTCTCAAAACATTTCCTGAACTGTTTTTGCTTTTGTGGTAGGAAGCATTATCCTGCTGAAAGAGACCACAGCCACCAGGGAATACTGTTTCCATGAAAGGGTGTATATGGTCTGCAACAATGCTTGTGGTAGTTGGCACGTGTCAAAGTAACATCCACATGGATGGCAGGACCCAAGGTTTTCCCAGCAGAACATTGCCCAAAGCATCACACTGCCTCCGTTGGCTTGCTTTCTTCTCATAGTGCATCTTGGTGCCATGTTTTCCCCAAGGTAAGCGATGCACCCGCCATCCACGTGATGTAAATAAAATGTGATCAGACCAGGCCACCTTCTTCCATTGCTCCGTGGTCCAGTTCTGATGGTCCGCGTGCATTCAGCATTGGTGCTTTTCGGCGGTGTACAGGGGTCAGCATGGGCACCTGACTGAGGTCTGGCGACTATGCAGCTCCATACGCAACAAACTGTGATGCACTGTGTATTCGCGCTTTTCTATCAAACCAGCATTAACTGGCAGCAACCAGAGCTACAGCAGCTCGTCTGTTTGATCAGACCACGCGAGCTGACCCAACGCCTCCCGTGCATCAATGAGCCTTGGCCGCCACATGACCCTGTCACCAGGGTTACCACTGTTCCTTCCTGTAGACCACTTTTGATAGACACTGACCACTGCAGGCCGGGAACACCCCTACAAGAGCTGCAGTTTTGGAGATGCTCTGAGCCAGTCGTCTCAGCCCAGTGGTTTCAAACCTGTCCTGGAGGCACCCCAGCCCTGCACATTTTGTATGTCTCATTATCAGACACACCCAATTTAGTTATTGCTGTCTCTATTAATGAGCTGATGAGTTGAATCAGGTGTGATAAAATGAGAGACACACAAATGCATGTGCAGGGTAGGCCCCACCTCTTTCCATCACAATTGGTGGCCCTTGTCAAACTCATCCAACTTTGAGGACAAAATGTCCACTTGCTGCCTAATATATCCCACCCACTAACAGGTGCCGTGATGAAGAGATGATCAGTGTTATTCCACTTCACCAGTCATAATGTTATGCCTGGTTGGTGTACATGTACTTATCAATGAACGATCAATGAACATTTAGAATTCTATGAACAATTTAGAATTCAGTGTGTGTAGTGAGTCTGCATGTTTGTGTGTGTGTGTGAGTGTGTTTATCTTTAGTTTGCTATTAAATGCTTTAACTGTGACAAGTATGACTTATAGCATATTATAAACCTCAGTCAAGTCATCTGAACAGAACTATTTTGTTCATATGTTACAGCAATACATAGTTTATTAGCATGTAGTAACCTCTTTATAACAATGTAATAAAGTCAACATAATTTTCCAGGCAGAATCACTCATCACTATGGTCTGTTCATTATGATAGTATCTGTGCTGGGTGAGTGGTGGACTGTCTGTGTAAAATCATTACACAAGCCTCCAGTCATACTGGAGGTAGCATCAACCCCAGTCAGTCCAGACACTTCTGTGGGAAGACGAAGAGATCTCAGACAGCCCTTTGATTTTTCTCTCCTGTATAACATTCTTTTGAATGGTGCCTACAGTAATTTTTTCCTTTCTTCTATATTCTTTTATTTTACCTTTAGTTATAATCTTAGCTAAAAGGGCACTGCCTACAACCTACAAGAGTCATGCTGTTATCAGTGCTTACAATATGAACAACTGAAGTTATATATAGACTTATTCAAAATACATGCTGTGTTCCTCACAGTAACAAAAATATTTAAGATTCTGAACATGTTCAGCAAAGCAGGAGTTTATCCACTGTGGTAAAGTAAATACACTGTTGATGTATTGATGTACAACACTACACATAGGTTAAAATAATTACTGTAAGCTGCTTTAAACACTTATAGTATGGCATATGGTTAAGGCATAGAGAACAAATACAATGTCATTTATTGTGGTTGTATTTATATGACTTTTTCAAAACTGAGATTGCTAACATTTATTTGTTCAGGCTGAAAACGTTCCTGCATTTCATTGGGGACTTTTAATAATTTGCCAGTGAGACGCTTTGTCAGTAAATAGTTGACATTATGCCTTTGAGGACTGAAACCACAACATGCCCACAGTCAAATGAAGTTTGGACTGAAAGCAGTCTCACAATAGTCATAATGTTGAAAACATTTGTGTCACAATGTTGCAAGTAGTCTATAATTGCTACAACCAGTTCAATCAATATGAAACATCAACTGCAAATGATTTCAAACAATCAGTAATTGCTCTCTGTATGTTTCTTTGGTTTTTGTAGGTACAACAATTTTATTTCAATAACATAACGTATTACTGGGCTTTGAAGAGTATCTCGATGAATTAATGCGACAGAGGTAATACAATCATGTAATGATGGTTTTCTGTTTTTCTTTTGTCTCTGATAGACCACCATCTTCTATTTGCTTTTTAAAAACATTTATTATCTAGCCAAGTTTCATATACAAGTTTCTCGCTTACAGCAAATGTGAACGTTGTTAAGACCGAATAGTATAAAGTGAAGTAAATATATATACACTCAATGAAATTATGATATATTATATAATTATAATATACACCGATCAGGCATAACATTATGTCTAATGCTGTGTTGCCCCCTTTTGTTGCCTCTGACCCGTTGAGGCATGGACTCCACTAGACCCCTGAAGGTGTGCTGTGGTATCTGGCAACGCCAAGATGTTAGCAGCGGATCCTTTAAGTCCTGTAAATTCAGGTGGGGCCTCCATGGATCGGGTCTTTTTGTTCAACACATCCCACAGATGCTCGACTGGATTGAGATCTGGGGAATTTGGAGGCCAAGTCAACACCTCAAACTCCGTTGTTGTGCCCCTCAAACCAATCCAGAAACATTTTTGGCTTTGTGGCAGTGTATTATCCTCTACTGATAGAGATCACAGCAACCAGGAATACACCCACCCAACCATCCACATGATGTAAAAGAAAACATGATTTATTAGACCAGGCCGCTTTCTTCCATTGCTCTGTGGTCCAGTTCTGATGCTCACATGGACAGGGGTCAGCATGGGCACTCCTGACTGGTCTCAAGGCTATGCAGCCCCACACGCAACAAACTGTGATTCACTGTGTATTCTGACACCTTTCTATCAGAACCAGCATTAACTTATTGAGCAATCTGAGCTACAGTAGCTCGCCTGTTTGTGATCGGACCACACAGGCCATCCTTCACTCCCCACGGCATCAATGAGCCTTGGGCCCCATGACCTCTGCGGCTCACCACTGTTCCTTCCTGGACCACTGTTGATAGATACTGACCATCTAGCCACTCACAATTTGGCCCTGTCAAACTCAAACCTAAATCCTACACATAAGCCCACTAACAGGTGCAGTAATGATGAGATAATCAGTGTTATTACTTCACGTCCATAATATTATACCTCATATCGATGTATATAGAATTATTATAATATATATATATACAATTGTATTTATATATTACAAATGAATTATAACAATTATTGAATGAAAGATTGAATGAGGCCTTTTGTCTTAATTCAGGGCATTTTTACACTTTTCACTTAAAAAATAAAAATAATATGAAAACATGTACATGTAAATGAATAACTATGTCCATTATGACTACTGTCAAACAAATACATAAAAAAAAAAATATTTTCAGATTCAAGTCAAGGTTAATAAAGAACATAACCATTCAGTAAATGTGCTATCTATGGTTGAGAAAAAAGAAAAAAAATTCTTACCCCATCTTCAGCTACCAATAATTGTTATGGAGTATTTTTATATCTTGACATCAGTTTTGGAAAGTTAGTTTTGCTATAGTGGTTTGGTTACACTATTTTATAATGTTTTTGTTACACTGATAATTATAATATTTAAGTACTAATATTAAGTAACTACATATCACTTACTATAGAGGTTATGATTAGGGTTTGTTTAGTTTAGGAGTTGGTGCATATAGGTATGCATCATTTATCAGATTATTACCATTAACTCTGTGTGTAGCAATGACACTGCAAAATAAAAAGTTACCAGTTTTTTTTTTTTTTTTTTGTGTGTGTGTGTGTGTGTGTGTGTGTGTTTTGGTGTTAATTCATTTAAAAACAAGATATTTATTTCTGTCAGTTTGTTCCCAGGTCCCTCTACTGGCCACTGATGGCTAGCCCTGTTTTTAGTACTTCTGGCCACAGCTCTGGCTCACTGTATCCTGATCTCTGAGCTATCAACATAGCCCTCCCTCCCAACACTTACAGCTCTGACTCGCTACGCCATCAGCAAAC
>CM031963.1:22907172-23035036 GCA_018749465.1 Paracanthobrama guichenoti | reverse complement strand
ATAATACCTAGAATCAAAAGAAATCAACTGCGAAGTGAAATTCGATCCTTTTCCTGTTTAGCACCTAAGCTCTGGAACAGTCTTTACAGAACATTGTTAGAGAAGCAGATACACTCTGTGGATTTGAATCTAGATTAAAACGCATCTCTTTACTGTGGCTTGCGCATAAAAACATTATCATTCTGTTATTCAAATCATTAGTAATTGATTGTTAGGCTTTTGTCGCTAGGTCGGCGGACACCGGGAACACTTCCTATAACACCTGATGTACTGCGTTACATCGCCAAGAAAAATAGCATCTCTGCTAATGTTAGTCTCTCTGTTTATCCCGAGGGTTTACTGCAGTCAGCTGGATCCGGGCAGTATCCAGATCAGATGGTGGACCAGCGCCTGGACCAGACCAACGTATCCCTGAAATGTCTGCAGAGAGCATGTCAATCGCTCCCCCATAAATCCTGCATCAACCACGACATCCTCATTAAACCCTTCGTCTTGACGTGTGACTCAATCTTCCGAATAATCTTACGAATATCTATTTACCTAATATGAATTAAGACCTGCTATGTTGCCAGAATTATAATCATACACTGTTTGTTAAGTCGGCCAGAGGAGAACTGGCACCCCGACTGAGCCTGGTTTCTCCCAAGGTTTTTCTCCATTCTGACCTGAAGGAGTTTTGGTTCCTTACCACCGTTGCCTCTGGCTTTTGGCTTGCTCAGTTGGGGACACCTAAATTTCATCTATATTACTGATCTGCCGCATTGACACTATATGATACTTGAAATTAGGCTGGATAACATCACCCGTTTCACCAGAGCGGCTGTACAAATTCTGTTGCATTATTTTCCTGTTAACAATGTGAAGCTGCTTTGAAACAATTGGACTTGTTAAAGCGCTATATAAATAAAGGTGATTTGATTTGATTTGTGCAGTAGGCCTAGTGAAATGGCGTTGGCCGTTGCCACCCCTGAGCCCTAACAGCTTCTGTATTTGAAGAACCATATCTTTTATAGCATTATTTAGGATCGATTCTACACATGCATGGGACAGCCATGTCTGCATCGTGGTGTGAGTCCTAAACCACCCCAAAAAGTAGTTCTCTGAGCTGGAGAAAGCACACTCTTATTAGCAATCAATTTCAACCCCAACTACTTCATGTAGCGTTCTCGATGTTAATGCCGTCAACTCTTCTGGTTTAGCTAGTATCAGCTGATCATCTTTGTAGTTGAGTACACGGATGCCCTGGAGTCACAAATGAGCTGCTGCAGAGCAGCATCCATGTAGTTGGTGAATGTGCATGGGGATAAAGCTAGGCTGAAAGGAAAAACTCATTTTAGGTATGCTTGTCCCCCGAAAGCAAACCTGAGAAACGATCCGGTGTTCTGGCAGAATCTCAATGTGAAAGTATGTGTCCTTTAGATCTATTGTCACAAACCAGTGACATGATTAACTTCACTGGGAGCATCTTGAAATTGTAGGTCCGACGAGTACTGTTAAAGTGACCAAGACACCTCGGTGTGAAGGTTAGAGAATAACGGGAGATGGCAATGGGGAGGTTTCTCTTGGCCAGATATGTTAGGTAACAATAATCTAGTTTAAAATGCGAGGCCTGTCTCTTTTCGTCATGCCACTCTAGATCTCAGCTTGGCCACAGTACAGTCACAACCTCCAGCAGCTCCTTAAATGCACCCGCCTGTCTGTCTGCATGCAACTCCTCAGAATCAGACAGCAAGAGTTCCACATGAGTGTTTTTTTTTTCTTTTCTCCAGTGTGGGTGTAAAGAAAAAATTGAAAATTGAGCTAAAAAACACAACAACTTGTTTTTTCTACTCTGAACATCATAAGAAAGAATTTTAAAAACACACAGGGCCAGGGCATTTGCTTTCACCTTCATTTCATTTCTCATATCCTAATCCATAACAAACACCTCTGAGAACAGATATCATCTAATATAAATGACTATGGTAATATGTGGCACCGTATGATACCTACAATGGTGTCAGCACAAATACATCTCAGTAAGGATTATGTACACCTCTAATAATCATAATCTTCTTTAAAATCGCTTTTATCTAGAGTGTGAATGTGTTTGATATGTTTTGACAGTTTTCCGTGTAATGAAACCCCAATACTATTCCATATAAAGATGAATATCTATTTTTCTACTCTGTCTGTCACTGCTGGATAGTTGCTGGAGGAACATTGCAAGGCCTGAAAAAGGGACAGAAAGCCCATGCTAGTCCAATTCTATACATGTGTTAGATAAATCAAGTCTGATAGGCAGAGCCTCGTTAGATTCTTTGGTTGACAAAAGCCCACCTTATATCACCTGAAGTTCTCACAACAGTCGTGACAGCTGACAGGAGAAAATAAAGGAATCAACAAAGCTATGGGCGCTGCTCCAGGAGAGTTTGGCTTGTTTTTTTTTTTTTTTTTTGAGGGCCCGTTTCAAGCTGACATCAAAGCAATAGAGATAAGAGCCATTATCTGGGTGGTGTGCCAAGAAAGAAAGAAAGAAAGAAAGAAAGAAAGAAAGAAAGAAAGAAAGAAAAATGAAAAGAAAGAAAAACATTACCATATCCCTTAAATGCTCATAATAAACCCCAATCAAAATACAACTTTTTATTATAATAATAAATAAGATATTTACATTTTCTAAAGAATATATGTAAAACACACTGCCACAATGTTAGAGTGTACTGGGTGGTTGCCAGGCTTTTAGTGTCCTGAATGTTGCTATTGCGTTCTGAATGTTTTTAGCACTTCATTTCATCAAGCTATAATATTTGACAGTTTGTTCAAATCTAACTAGAAGTTAAATTTGCCCGAATCATTTAACATATGTAACAAAAAGAAACACCGTGGGAAAGCGTGCTGGTATCCGTAACAGACTGAGAAAAGGGCATTCAGACCTCCTCTCCGAGCATTCTTCTAGCAAATGTTCAATCCTTGGATAATAAGATGGGCGATCTTAGAGCCAGGATAAGTTTTCAACAGGACATGAGAGACTGTAATATCTATTGTTTGTCGAAACATGGCTCCACGCCCGCGGTCCCGGACGCAGCTGTGATGCCGTCGGAGAACTTCTCTGTTTTTAGGATGGACAGAACAGCCGAGGCGGTAAATCCAAAGGCGGTGGAGTGTGTTTCATGATCAACAAGAAATGGTGCGATCCCAGGAACATCACCATTCTCTCGCGGTCCTGCTCGCATCATCTGGAACATTTAACAATCATTTGCCGCCCATTCTATCTGCCGAGGAGTTTTCTGCGGTTGTCGCGACCGCCGCGTTTACATTCCACCGCAGAGCAGACACAGCGCTGGCTTTATCTGGCCTTCATGATGTTGCCAGCGGCGTCATAAACCAACATCCCGACCACGGCATTCATTGTCGCGGGCGATTTTAACAGAGCAAACCTAAAGAAAGTCCTGCCAAACTTTCATCAGCACGTCTCCTGCCCCACCGCGAGGAGCAAACACACTGGATCACTGCTACTCTCCGTTTAGAACGCCTATAAAAAGCGCGGTCACTTCCAGCGTTGTAACCGTCGGATCATGCCGCCATTTTCCTCACTCCCGAATACAAACAAAAGCTCCTCCAGGAACCCGGTGAGGCGGGAAGTTAGCGTTAGTCACCCCACTCAGAGACCGCGCTACAGGCAGCTCTGGGCGATGTAGACTGGGACATGTTCGAAGCGGAAGTTCAGTTGGCGTAAGCGCGAGTTCACAGGCGTGGCGCTTTGCTTCATCAACACGCTTACAGAGCAAGCCACGCAAGCAATAACAATAACGCGTCCTTCTCAAATCAGAAACCGTGGGTGGACAATTCAATCCAGCGCGGCAGTGAACGCCTACGCACTGCTGCTTACAACGCCGGTCTCCATTCAGGGAATATGACTGAATACAGGTCGTCCTGCTATGCTCTCAGGCGAGCAGTTAAAGCGCGCCAAAACTCCGTTATAAAGACCGAGTGGAGTCTCATTTCCAACTCAACGACTCGCGGCGCATGTGGCAAGGTCTGAGGTCCATCTGCTCTTTTGGATCTAAATCCTCTGCAGAGGCAAGCGTTGATCCGTTGCTCGTGAATGAGTTAAACTCTTTCTATGCTCGCTTTGACTGTAACGCGACAGCGACTCCGCCAAGTGGCGCGTTAGAGAAATTACTCAGAGCAGCAACAATCACGTGATCTCTGTCTCAGAGGATGAAGTTCGAGAGCACTCAAGCGTGTGGGCGTTAGGAAAGCTGCCGGGCGGATGGTATTTCAGGTCGTGTTCTGCGGTCCTGTGCTGATCAGCTCGCCGGGTTGTTTACATCTATCTTTAATGAGTCCCTCGCTACATCTGTGGTCCCCACCTCCTTCAAAAAAAATCCACCATCATCCCTGTCCCTAAGAACAGTAAACCCTCTTGCCTAAATGACTATCGTCCAGTGGCTCTCACGTCTATAGTCATGAAGGTCTTTGAGAGACTCATTAAAAACACCATTTGCGCCTTCATTCCTGACACTTTGGACCCTCTTCAGTTTGCCTATCGTCCCAATAGATCGACTGAAGATGCCATCTCTCATGTCCTCCACTCCTCCCTCACTCACATCGACAGCAAAAGTGGGAACTACGTTAAGACTGCTATTTATTGACTATAGCTCAGCCTTTAACACCATAGTTCCCCACCAAGCTAACCTCCAAACTCCTGGATCTCGGCCTGAATCCTTCTCTCTGCCACTGGATTGAGGACTTCCTCACTGGCAGGCCTCAGGTGGTGAGAATAGGCCAGTCCACCTCCACCTCCATCACCCTGAGTGTGGGAGCTCCACAGGGCTGTGTCCTGAGCCCCTGCTCTACTCTCTCTACGCATGACTGTTTGTCCACACACAGCTCCACCTCTATCATCAAATTTGCTGATGATACTGTGTTGTCCTGGGCCTCATTTCCAACAACAATGAGACGGCATACTTGGGCGAGGTGGAGCATCTAACATCATGGTGCCAGGACAACTGTCTCTCTCTGAATGTTGGCAAGACCAAAGAAATGATTGTGGACTTCAGGAAGAGACAGCAACGGACATACTCCCCTCATGATCAGCGGGTCACCAGTAGAGAGAGTGAGCAGCTTCAAGTACCTGGGTGTAAACATCTCCGAGGACCTGACCTGGACTGCTCACATTCAGACACAGGTGAAAAAGCCAGGCAAAGACTGTACCTGCGCCAGCTGAGGAAATTCAGGGTTTCACCAGCTATCCTGAAAACTTTCTATTTAGGGCGATGAAAGTGTATTAACTCAGTGCATCACAGCGTGGTATGGGAACAGCACCAGTCATGACCGCAAAGCCCTGCAAAGAGTAGTGCGCTTATCCGAGCGTATCTCAGGGTCAGCTCTCCGTCTCTGCAGGGCGTCTACACCCAAGCGCTGCAAAGGTAGAGCTACCAAGATCATCAAGGACTCTAATCACCCTGCAAACCCTCATTTCACGCTGCTGCCATCTGGTAGCGCTTCGAGAAACCTGATGGCCAAAACTGAGAGACTCAGGAGGAGCTTCTTCCCCCAGGCCATCAGACTCCTGAACTCAGTCAACATCACGTGACTTCACGTCAGGATAAACATCGATACACTGACATTGCACTGCACTTTCTGTTCTCGTTGTTACTGTGTAACAACCTGTTATAAACCTGTTTGCACATTATACTCTTATACATTTGTTAACCACATATTTATAAGTCTACAGTTTACTCACTGCAAAAGTCTACTTCAATTATTTTATTCCACTTTATCCTTATTTGTTACCTTTTTTTTTCTCTTGACTTGATTATTTATAATTCTACAGATATAGACATATATATATATATATATATATATATATATATATATATATATATATATATATAGTACTTTTTTTATATCCTATTTCTATTATAATTTCTTCCTTGTGTTTTTAACTGTGAATTTGCACTGTCCATGGAGCGGACCTGTTTACATTTCACTGCCGGTTGTATATTCTGTATATAACTGTGTATGTGACAAATAAAACTCTTGAATCTTGAATCTTGAATCCATATGGATATATATATATATATATATATATATATATATATATATATATATATATATATATATATATATATATATATATATATATATATATATATATATAAAAAATGAAAACTTATTTTAACCACAGGACATTTTTCCATGTCAAGAAAATCTTGCCGCTCCAATTGAAAAGTGACCTAAGAACAAACTTCAAAGTGACTTTCCAGCATCTATTTGCATATTAAATTGTGATCAGTTGTGTCTTTATTTGCATATTGTAGTCTTGTCTTTATAACCGGAATGTATCTGCAGATTTTTGTATTAGGTGTGTACATGCACTGTAAAAAAGACAAAAAATCTAAATGCATTGTGTTTAGTTGAATTTTTAAGTTCTCTGCTAATTAAGTTAACACTAATTTGTTTTGTCAATGCAAAATGCCTCATTCAGAAAATATATCAAGGCAAATACAGATTTCTTGTTCAACAAATTTTCAGTCACTAACACAATAATTTTGATCTATGGTTTTGATAACCATAAATAAACTCAGCAACATTTCTTAACATGTAAATATTTGTATGAACATAAAACAATTTTATCTGTGTCATAAATGCACCACAAATGTTCTAAAGAATGTGAGAGTAGGCGAGCAGAAATGAGATATACATTCTCTCTGCTTGCAGTGTGTCAGTCTCACTTGTGAGAGAGGATACACAAACACACTGTTCCCTTTTGAATGGAGTTTGATGCTGCATCATGGCGTTGATGCTATGAAAACACACCAGTCTTGATCGGCTGATGTGAGGTCAGCTGACGTAGCGTAGCATGTCAGCAAGACCATAAAAGGACACATACATCACAGAATTACCACATTCCTAGTTTTCAGGAAGCTGCTTGTCTGTTTGCATTTGTGTGATTTCACTCTGTGTTTTGTATGGCCAGCAGAAATACTAAATTAGGTGTTGCCATGCTCCCACTTTATTACTAGGGACAACACAGGGTGCAGAGTACGCTCAGTCAGCCTTTGAAAAGGCTTACTGTCCTTGTGAGTGATTTCACGATTAGGAAGCTCCGCTTCTGCCTGGCTTTCTTCTTGAGAAATCAGAGTCAGGGATTTGTGCCTTGTGCTTTGGGTCCTGCATCTGATGAGGCAGCCCGGTGGCTTCGATCATGGGGATCGCAATTTGAGTTGGTAGAGGTGCAGGTCCCCTATCTCTGTCCTCTCTACGACTATGAAAACAACTTCAAGGATTGGATCACCACGTTTGTCGGCGGGGTGTGGATTATGCTTGCAGTTGAGGTGAGAGTGGAACATATATATGGCTTCCGAATGCTATCTGCCAGCCCTCTAAGCTGATATGATCGCCACAACGCAGTCTGTGGCTCTTTTGAGTTGTGGTGTGAACAACACCACCACTCCACTGCCTGGTTGGTACAGTGCTGGAGTTCCTTCAAGACTCTTTAAGTTGCTCTTTTGTTAGCATTGACTTTGTTTAGATGAGTAGCTCTCCTGCTTGGATTTTGCACCCCAGACCGGATTACATTCAAAACATGCTTGGTCAGTCCTCAAGAAGGCTGACTGTATTCACTGTGAGCATTTCTTCAAAAGGCTAACCTCTCCTGCCTGACTATCTTCTCTACAGATGGGCTTCTGCACCCTGTGGTTCAAGTTCCGCATCTGATGAGGCAACACGGCAGCTTAGATCATGGGGGTCACAGGTGGAGTTGGAGGAGGAGCTTGAGATGAGTGTTCTATATATGTCTTACTATATCCACCGACTCACATGATCCTTTTTTTTATTTGGAAGCTTACTCTGCAAATTCTTCCAATCCCAACAAGGATTTTTATAGCCTTCTGCGACTACCGGTCATACTTCAGGCCTTCTTCCTCCACCACACAAATCAGTGGAGCAGCAAGAAGGCATCATCTATTCAGGCTCTTAAGATTTAGATCCACTGCTCAGGCCAGTGGCATAAATCCACTAAATTATTGGTCTGCTTGGTGGTCGCAGCAAAGGGTCTGCGGTCACCGAGCACTGCCGTTCACATTGGATAACAGATACATTTTCTCTGGTGTGTGGAATGGCTTCGCCTGTCAGAACTGACCAATACTATTGAAAAAAAATTATTCCTCTGTCAGACTTTGCTGCAGTGTTTCAATTTCTGCCCAACGTCTCTCAGTGAGTCCTAAAGGGTGCATCCTTGCAAAATGTTTGTGCTATGGCATAAGATTTTTAACTCAGGACATGGATTCAACCCTGGGATGACAGGTCCTTCTGGATTTCTGCTCAACAAGTGTCTGTGCCAGTGTTTCACTGCCTTGGTGGGCAAATATCTTCCCGGTGTTGGTATTGGGGTTTCCATAGCATCAACCCCATGATGCAGCGTGGAGTTCCATTCATAAGGGAATGTCTCAGGTTATGTATGTAACCTGGTTCCCTGAGAAGGGAAAAAGATGCTGTGTCACATTGCCACACTTCATGCCTCTCTGTGTGGCTTCCTTCAGACTATTAGAATCTGGGGTTTCCGTGATGTAGGTGCGCGTTAATGGTCACCTGACCTCTCAACAGCCAATCAAGATGGGTGCAGGTTTACATGCGCTTCAAACACCAATCATGCAGTAGTGGACAACAAAGGTGCTAGTGTGAAAGTACTCTAATGGAAATGCCAAGAAAAAAGACCCAAGATGTCTTCTCCTAACATTATAACTTCCATTATTATTACAGATATTTTGTTCCATTTTCCCAAGACGTGATGATTTGTGCTCTTGAACACATGAGATGGAAACAGTGCTTTATTCGCAAATGTTTTATATACAACTTTACTTTTTACAACTTTACTTTTTACATGACAACTTTTTATGGAAATGTAGCTACATATGACAATTTTTTTTTTTTTTAAAGTCAGCAAACAGTGAAATTTTATCACAGTAACAGGATGTTAGGAACTCACAAATGAACCCCTAACATTTCGGGTAATATTGTCCAATTTTAAATTCTTTGTTCCGACATCTGTATTTGACTAGTTCGGACAGCATTTGAGGGAAATTATGTTGGTCTAAAATGGGTTTTGTAGTTTCAGGTTATTCACATTTCTTAGTATTTGTGACTCAAAAGCTTTTTAAATAGTGCACAGTTTAAATCCAGAATTACAAATTGTGTACACATACTGTTAGTGAAGGCAACAGAGCCTTCATTTCATTTTGGATGCTTAAATGTCGCTGGGGTAAAGTGACAGATCTAAATATGTGATATTCTCATTGAGGAGAATTTGTTGGAATGAAAGACAAAAAATGTTGACAGTATTATTTACACATCTCTCCATGATGTTAGACACCTCCCAAGTACATACACTGAGCCAAATCAATAGAACTGTGTCATGTTACTCTTGACACTGGCAGAACAGAAACACTGGCCCTCATCTTGACATTACAACCAAGCACCTCCAGGCATAAAAATGAAGGCTGGTGTCTATAATTCAATGAACCAGACGCTGCCTGTGCTGGCCCTCCAGCCCTCGCTGACAATTAATAGGAGAGGCACGGCTCCCACCAGTGAGACAGATATGAAGGAAACAATACTGCAGGCCAAAAATGAAATGGATTCAGAACATTCTGAATGACACATTCATGTGTGAAGCTCTGCAGTCTCAGAGTGTTTAGTTAGGAGTTATATTTTCTATTAAATAAATTGTGGATTGTATTTTCTTGCTTAGAAATGTAATGTTGTTGAAATGTTTTCTGGTAAACTCTCTTAAAAACACTTTTCCCCTTTTCACTAGTTTATTTAATTAATTACGTAATGAAAATTACTTTAGTGTTATTTACACCACATCTCATATGATTTATTTAGTTTAATACCATAGTTTGTAATGCAAACCACGGTGGTGGAAATTACATTTTCAGAAAAATGAAACATAAAATGGCCGGATACACTTTATTTGATAGTCCACTATATACACTCTACTAACTATAAGTAACTTTGTAACTACATGTCAACTGACTCTCAGAGAATTAATATACTGTTAGGTTAGGGCTATTAGAATAAGTTGACATGAACATTTACTGATATACAGACTCACAAAGGAAAGTGAACCACACGCAGTTTATTAGCACAATCAGAAACACGGGGAAGTATTCAGTTCATGAGTAAAACAGCACTTGCGTGAAATAACTGGACTGAATCTTGCAGTATCTCCATCAGGTGCAGATGGAGACTAAAAGATACCAGAAGGCGACGAGCTAACAGAGGAGACAAACAGGTAAGGAGCAGACGCTAGAGACAACTGGAGAAACATAGGATAACTCACTGCAGTAGAAAGGATGCAGGCAGGTGAGTCTATTTTCCCAAACAAGGCCAGACGCTGACTGAAGGGTGAAACTTCGGCTGAATCCAAAATCGATCCCCTGTACCCTCATATAGGGCATTATTTGAGGGAACAGCCATTTGTAGTAGTGTCTGAAACCATAGTGGACGTTTTCGATTGCACTCATTCTATCCCACATTGCATCGCAATAACAAGTGTACAGCCGATGTACACTCAACGGCTGTCTGCATCCACTCACTCGTTTTCATTCACTAAACTTTATTAGTGGACTAACATGGGGAATAGTGATTGAGGGTTTAGGGGCGATTTTGGATTCAGCCTTCTTTTTACTGTGAAGTGACTTAGACTAAGAATGACGGACAGGTGTGGGTGATTATTAGACTTGAGAGTTCGATGGTTGCATGGATGGAGCAGTGGAGCCTGATGTGCATGTGACAATTATATAATTTGACTCCAATGGAAATTACCCTGATATTCTGTTCATACGTGATTTTCTTCACATTTTTAATGTCTCATATTTCTACACTTATAAGTTTATAAGTACCACTGCTGGTAAACAAGTATACAAATAATAATAATAACTTTTCACAGAATAAATAACTCAGTTTTAACTCAGTGCATCACAGCGTGGTATGGGAACAGCACCAGTCATGACCGCAAAGCCCTGCAAAGAGTTGTGTGCTTATCCGAGCGTATCTCAGGGTCAGCTCTCCCGTCTCTGCAGGACGTCTACACCAAACGCTGCAAAGGTAGAGCTACCAAGATCATCAAGGACTCTAATCACCCTGCAAACCCTCATTTCACGCTGCTGCCATCTGGTAAGCGCTTCCCGAAGCCTGATGGCCAAAACTGAGAGACTCAGGAGGAGCTTCTTCCCCAGGCCATCAGACTCTGAACTCAGTCACTTAACATCACGTGACTTCACGTCAGGATAAACATCGATACACTGTCATTGCACTGCACTTTCTGTTCTCGTTGTTACTGTGTAACAACCTGTCATAAACCTGTTTGCACATTATACTCTTTATACATTTGTTAACCACATATTTATAAGTCTACAGTTTACTCACTGCAAAGTCTACTTCAATTATTTTATTCCACTTTATCCTTATTTGTTACCTTTTTTTCTCTTGACTTGATTATTTATAATTCTACAGATATAGACATATATATATATATATATATATATATATATATATATATAGATAGTACTTTTTTTATATCCTATTTCTATTATAATTTCTTCCTTGTGTTTTTAACTGTGAATTTGCACTGTCCATGGAGCGGACCTGTTTACATTTCACTGCCGGTTGTATATTCTGTATATAACTGTGTATGTGACAAATAAAACTCTTGAATCTTGAATCTTGAAATACTGAAATGGTTTGTTTATTTCATTATTTGTTTAAAAATTTTCATAGTTTTAAACATTTAATAATTCAGGATTTTAGGATGAATTGTCATAGTATTAAAGTTACTAAAAATAAATAAAAGCTAAATAGAAATATTAAACTAAAAACACAACTAATAAAAATGAAAATGACACTTAAAATTACTTAAACTTAAATAAAAATAAAGATATCTAAAACAGAAAAATCAAAAAAATAAAGTTAATTCATAATATGTGTAACGGACTCTGCCACACCCAGCACACAGACTCCTTCACTCTGCCTACTCGCTCCATGTCACCTGAATACTGAGCACCTGCAATCAATCTCACCTCACTATTTAACCAGCACTCACCTCGCTCACTGTGTCTGGTCTCGGCTACCAAGCGACCTAAGAACTCTCACTCTGAGTATTTCCTGGACTTCTCTTCCGAGCATTCCCTGAATTCTCCAAACCCTCTCCGAGTCTTCGCCAGCCAGCTTTCAACCATACCGCTATCAGTTAAGACTGCCATTGCCATTACCTTCACTGCCTTGCATCCGCTACTGTCTTTGTGTTCTGCCAAAATAAATCCTGTTCCATCTAACGTCTGTGTTTGAGTCTTCCATGATGACAGAAGACCAGACCCACCGGCAGGCCGAAGCAGGAGCGGCTGAGCACCTGTCACCCGATTCCAACACAATCACCGAGTTGACCCACGCACTCCAACTAGCACTACAACTAGCATCTTCTTCTTCATCTGCCTCCGCCAGTCCCATGGCCCGGCCAGGGCCCATGCTGGCGAGGCGGAGAAGTGCAACGGGTTCCTGCTACAGTGCTCTTTGTACTTCGAGCTACAGGCAAGTCAGTTTCATTCAGAGCGTGCTAAGATTGCCTTTATGATTTCTCTTCTGACTGGACGCACTCTCCAATGGGCCCAAGCGATCTGGATGGCCGATGGACCCGTTACACAGACTTTAGATGCTTTCGTGAAACACTTTCGAGAGGTTTTTAGCCGGTCTGCGGGTCCAATTTCCTCTCAGGATCAATTGTTGCGGATTCAGCAAGGTAATCTACCCATCCATGAGTACACTCTGCAATTCCGTACATTAGCCGCCTCCAGCGGCTGGAATGAAATTGCTCTGATGTCCGCATTCCGTCAAGGTTTAAACCCACAGATCCGTGCTCACTTGGCCATATATGACGAATCCATCGGTCTGGAAAACCTGATCCAATACTCCATTCTCGTGTGCCAGAATCTTTCCGCCTGCACCTCTTCCTCTGACCCGTTGCATTCTCCACCTCCACCGCGGGAATATCGGAACCCAGCACCAGAACCCATGCAAGTCGACCAATTCCGTTTATCACCTTCGGAAAGGGAGCAGCGTATGCGTATGCACCTCTGCCTATATTGTGGAGGTCAGGGCCACTACCGTGACACCTGCCCGGTCCGACCTCCACGCCCAGCGGTGAGTACCTTACATACAAAGCCCCCTGTCACTGCCTTGTCATACACCGATGTACTGGTAATTTCTGCTGTCTCTTCTATTCCAGCCAAAGCCCTGATTGATTCCGGGGCCGCCGGAAACTTCATTTCATCCTCCCTTCTCCAGAAACTTCACGCCAAAAGGTCATTACTCAACCCACCATATAGAGCTCACTCCATCCTGGGAAAACTGCTGGGCCGCGGGTGCATATGCTACGCCTCTGCAGAACTCACCCTCAGGATCGGATGTTTACATCAGGAGCTCATCTCATTTCTGGTGCTGGAGGGATCCACAGCCGACATCGTCCTGGGACACCCGTGGCTAACTGCTCACTCTCCGAGCATCTGTTGGAAGTCTGGGAGGTATTGAAATGGAGTCCGCGATGTCTTACTAACTGTCTCTCCTCTATTCAGAAAATCCCACCACGGAAAATCAAGTTCAAGTCTCCGTCCCGAGTCCTCCTTGCCTCCACCACTGTTGAAAGCCCTCCCTTCGCCGTAGCCACCACCCTTCCTGAACAGTACCGGGCGTTCCAGGACGTCTTCAGCACACAGTTGGCCACTCAACTACCACCTCACCGGCCATGGGACTGTGCGATTGACCTGCTGCCTGGGACCTCCTTTCTCCGAGGATGTATCTACCCTCTGTCCATCCCGGAACAGCAGGCCATGGAGGAGTACATCCAGGAGGCTCTCAAACAGGAATATATCCGACCTTCGACATCCCCTGCCGCTGCCAGCTTCTTCTTCGTGGCCAAGAAGGACGGAGGCTTGAGGCCCTGTATTGACTATCGCCATCTCAATGCTCATACTATCAAATTCCGCTATCCACTTCCCCTGGTTCCAGCCGCTCTGGAACAGTTGCGGGGGGCTCGCATCTTCACGAAGTTGGACCTGCGCAACGCTTACAACCTCATCCGCATTCGAAAAAGGGGACGAGTGTCTGACAGCTGTCAATCAATCTGTCACTGGGTCTCAGGTGCACGGCCCCCACTCAGCCCTGCCCTCGGCACGTCCCCCCTTTCTCCGCTGGGCTCTGCCCACTTTTCCAGCATTTTTCAAATATTTCCAGTGGGTGAAGTTAGGCTGTGAACAGGGGTTTAGTTACCCTTAGCTGCCTGAGCTGCTGCAGAGGGTGTACTTCTTTTTAAGAACTGAAATGTGTATTTATTTATACACATTTCAGCCCCGCATGCAAGAAAAAAAATGTAAATTGTGTGCGCACAATTTACTAATTCGTTCCCTCGATTTATGAATCATGCTCACGATTTACTATTTAGTAGGGGTGTGACGAGTCACTTATCTCATGAGACGAGACGAGACACAAGATTGGGTTCACGAGACAAGATTTTTACATAGTATTTTTAAGAAATCCTCAATGAGGAAATACATGACTAGAAAAATGTTTGCAGGTGCATTTGAAATGTTTTAACTTATCATCTTGAATTTGAATGTCATTTCAGTTCTAATTTCTGAGTATGAATTATCATATGGTTTTGCCAAAAACTCAACTGACTGGCTTCTCTCCTGTATCTGTTCAGACCTTAGATGAGCTTCTTTTGACCTCCTAACTGAACTCCTTCCCACAAACTGATCATAAATATTAAGTGCAAACAATAAGTGCAACCATAATCAAAGTACTCCATATTCAAAGTGCAAATAGAGACATTTTTTTCTTCAAGCATGATAAGAGCTAAGAGATAGTTACAACTAGATAGCTTTCATATTGGGAAATATTTGCATGCCTCAGATGAACAGCGGTAAGTTATTGAAATCGGCTTTGAATGAGTGCACACGTTAACTTTCATTTTCAATTTCATGATCGTGCATACTCTGTGATCGGGAGCGGTGGTGCTGAACATGCATTTTATTGTCTGACGCTTCTGTTGCACAACAAATCCCAAATAGCTTGTTTTGGATGAGGTGATGGAATTGAAGTGACTGATTAAATAGTTTTTATTTCTATAAAAAGCAAACTGGAGACGTAATGTATTCGTAGCGCTGGCATATTCTATCCTAACTTCACCCTTCACCTCCACGAGTTTTTCACCTTATGTAGAAATCTTGTCACAGTTTAGGCACGAGATCTCGACACACCCCTACTATTTAGTTCCTCAATTTGCTAAATCATGCAGATGATTTACTACTCTGTTCTCTCGACTTGCTAAACCGTCCACACGATTTACAAATTTTTTCCTCTCGATTTATAAATCGTGCGTGATTTATTTAGCCTACTAGTTTTTTCCTGCATGTCATGTGTGGGGCTCCGTAAAAATCAACCTCTGGGACATGCTGTAAAGTTTCCAGCACCATTTCCAGTTGAAGACACACTCTGCTATTGCTCATACTCAGGGTTAGGGTTATAACAAAGACTATACCAGAATTTTTGAGTACTACCAATCCAGTGCTATTTTGCATTTATACAGAGCTCTAGTATTTGTATTATTACGGCATCTTCTGGCAGAGTAGTTTCAGCTAGGAAGCTTTTTTTTATTTATTTATTTTTTATAAAACACGGCTCCTTTTACCAATGCAGGAAAGTGCATTGGTAAAAGGAACTGTGTCTTATAAAAAAAAAAAAAAAAAAAGCTCCTTAAATAGCCTACTGTCCCAGTCAGGAAGCCTGGCTGCACTCTCAAGCATGGTGATAACTTCAGACAGCTGAGTCCAGCTTTGAATTGTTGTTATGCCTGATAAATTAGCATGTGGAGGTGGAGACCACCAAATACGGTTTAGGAAGGAAACGCTAAAAATAGACAGTCAGGCAGTAACTCAGTCGAGGTCTCCAAGACCAGGGATTTAATACGCAAAACATCAAACGGTAGGGAATTTGTTCCATTTGTAAGCTTTCTGGACTTAAGTGGGCAGCATTTGAAAGCAAATTCATTTAAACAAAGGTCATTTGTGGCTTTATTCAGCCAAACTGTGATTTTCTTTTTTTTTTTTTTTTTTTATGGAAATTGGTTTTGGGAGAGTCCACTGGATTTTGGTAACTATGGATTGTATGTGAGCTTTGGAATGGAAAACTGAAATACAGTGTATTGCTCAGAGTTGGTTATCTCAAAAGTTTATATAAAGTATGTGCTGCTCACTCTTTTTTTTTTAGCTTGGTGGAATCAAGTTTTTTTTTTTTTTTTTTTTTTTTTTTATGTTGTCTTTTCTTTTCGGTCTTATTCTGCAAACAAATCAGCCCTGAGAGGAGAAACAATTAATTCATAAGGCTAAAATGGCTTTAAGTGAAAGTGAAGTGAAAGTGACATTTCAAGGCCAAGTATGGTAACCCACACTGAATTTGTCCGCTGTATTTAATCCATCCACGCTTTAGGCCAACTCAAACCATTATGTTTACATGTTAATACAATTACATCTTTATCTTTCGATAATAACAGTAATTAGGTATAAATACATTTACTGACTTGGGTGTAGCATTTATTTTTAGCTCACATCACAAATAATCAGTTCAGTTATACATCCATGAGATCATGTGAATAAATAAAAGCTTGCCATCTATGTACGGAGCCAGACAGTCTAGGAAGTGTAAACAAACGCGCAGTGTCTTCCCCACGTGAGCTGGATCTTCATTAAAAATAAAGTTCATCCATGCATTCATAATATTGGAATCCGAATGAAGCTTATGTGGCATGTTTATTGCTTGGAAGTTCGATCCGGTTTAGCTCCACTTAGGCTTTATCTATATCATGCATTTATCTATAACATGCCATGCACAAATTGGTAGACGGGCTGCAGAATCAGGGGCGGCATTTCACTACACTCTGACGTCACAGCTTAGCACATTCAGAATCAAGTGTTTGCTGGGCCTGTGTCAATAAAAGCTTTTATTTTACTAACAAGGAAGTTTTCAGCTCTGAAACTTACAGGATCTTCTAATATCACAATTAACTTTTATATATCAAAGGCTGAATGAAAAGTTGATTTTTCAATTCAGACCCCTTTAAGCACAGCATGCTCATTAAAGGACAAAAGCTATATTATATATATATATACTCACCTAAAGGATTATTAGGAACACCATACTAATACTGTGTTTGACCCCTTCGCCTTCAGAACTGCCTTAATTCTACGTGGCATTGATTCAACAAGATGCTGAAAGCATTCTTTAGAAATGTTGGCCCATATTGATAGGATAGCATCTTGCAGTTGATGGAGATTTGTGGGATGCATATCCAGGGCACGAAGCTCTGTTCCACCACATCCCAAAGATGCTCTATTGGGTTGAGATCTGGTGACTGTGGGGGCCATTTTAGTACAGTGAACTCATTGTCATGTTCAAGAAACCAATTTGAAATGATTCGAGCTATGTGTCATGGTGCATTATCCTGCTGGAAGTAGCCATCAGAGGGATGGACATGGTCAGAAACAATGCTCAGGTAGGCCGTGGCATTTAAACGATGCCCAATTGGCACTAAGGGGCCTAAAGTGTGCCAAGAAAACATCCCCCACACCATTACACCACCACCACCAGCCTGCACAGTGGTAACAAGGCATGATGGATCCATGTTCTCATTCTGTTTACGCCAAATTCTGACTCTACCATCTGAATGTCTCAACAGAAATTGAGATTCATCAGACCAGGCAACATTTTTCCAGTCTTCAACGGTCCAATTTTGGTGAGCTCTGCAAATTGTAGCCTCTTTTCCTATTTGTAGTGGAGATGAGTGGTACCTGGTGGGGTCTTCTGCTGTTGTAGCCCATCCGCCTCAGGGTTTTGCGTGTTGTGGCTTCACAAATGCTTTGCTGCATACCTCGGTTGTAACGAGTGGTTATTTCAGTCAAAGTTGCTCTTCTATCAGCTTGAATCAGTCGGCCCATTCTCCCCTGACCTCTAGCATCAACAAGGCATTTTCGCCCACAGGACTGCCGTGATGCTGGATGTTTTTCCTTTTCACACCATTCTTTGTAAACCCTAGAAATGGTTGTGCGTGAAAATCCCAGTAACTGAGCAGATTGTGAAATACTAAGACCGGCCCGTCTGGCACCAACAACCATGCCACGCTCAAAATTGCTTAAATCACCTTTCTTTCCCATTCTGACATTCAGTTTGGAGTTCAGGAGATTGTCTGGACCACACCCCTAAATGCATTGAAGCAACTGCCATGTGATTGGTTGATTAGATAACTGCATTCATGAGAAATTGAACAGGTGTTCCTAATAATCCTTTAGGTGAGTGTATGTGTGTGTATATATATATATATATATATATATATATATATATATATATATATATATATATATATATATATATATATATATATATATATATATATATATTAAAAACAATGTTAATATTGTCCAGGGTTTTGAAGTGTGGTTTGGGGTGTCCTAAATCATGCATAAACCATGAGCTTAATCATTAAATTATTAATTATTTTATTCTACTGACAGCCATAGTTTTAACAGTTAAAATAAAAAAATAAAACATATCTCATATGAGTGTTCATCTCATCTTTCTTGTAATGTGCATACTTTTAATTTCTCTTCACCACCTTTTTCTTCTTTTTCCACTGACAATAGAAGCCAATTATACAATTTTGCAAACAACATATTGTTTTTAGAATATCACTATTTTCTTACACTGTATAAATGTTTACATTTATATATAATTAGGTGGCCATTTCCATAACAACAAAAAGGAGGACACTTTATGGCATTTAGTGAGGCAAGAATGATTGCATAGGACTCTGGTGTACTCAGCAACTACAATACAGTTTTGTCCATCATATCGATGCTATCATGATACAGTGATTCTGAAATAGCCTACTTTATTCATTGATCTACGATATATATTGATGTAGGCCTATGTGTAACATAAGAGGCAAAAAGTGTTTGTTCACATGTATTCAAGACATTATGATGTCTGTTTCAAAAACTGACCACTGAGATTAACCTGTCTTGCAAAGTGCACAGTGCCTGAAGACATAACATTTCTGGACTTCTGGAAAGAACAGAAATACATAAATAAACAAATAATGAATGCAAAAAAATAAATAAATACACATTTCAGTTCTTAAAAGAATTACACCCTCTGCAGCAGCTCAGGCAGCTCTTTGTTAAGAACTGAAATGCATATTTATTTATTTTTTCGCATTCATTATTTATTTATGTATTTCTGTTATACAGTATGACTGGTGATGCTTGACTGCATGATAGACTTTCCAAAGCTCTGCAGCGGAGATTTAGTCATCCTGAGGTGATGTTGCTTCTCAAAAAAATGACTGTGGCGGAGGGGGCGTGGTTTAGCGGAGAGTTGGAGAAAGATTGCTGAGAAAGTTATATTGAACTGAGTTGTTGAGAGCGCTGTGAGCGCGACTTTATTTTGTTTGTACCACGAGAGTTCTGAATAAACACAAGTCCCAATCACGCCAACCCTGTCTTCTTCCTCCTTATTATACGAACTTTGTTACATGACCTAAGGAAAGACGCACTCATGGCTCGCCGGTTACTTTTATAGTTTTTCCGTGCTGGCATGTTGGTCAATGGCGCCCACTTGACTACTAACGCCCACTTCACAGCGACACAGTGTGCTTTTTGATATAAATCCGTGCTCTTTTGTCCATTCCAGATTAAATGAGGTCTGACGTTTCGGCATGTTAATGTGATGATATGACATAGCCAGGCTTGTTTATGTTTTTAACCAATGATATATCAGATATTTATTTGACACTGCTTTCAGCCAATCATTTGTTTGACCAGAGATCTTACGGCATTATGCTGCTGCGCCCCAATAAAGATTCTAGAGCGGGTTTTTAGGCCGATTCAGCACAACTCCAAAAAGGAGTACAAATGAGTGTCCCGCTTGAGGCTGCGGTCTTAAAATCCAGACTGTCCGGCCAAAATCTGGACGTATGGCCACCCAATATATACAGTATTTACTATATACACTCACTGGCCACTTTATTAGGTACACCTTACTAGTACCGGGTTGCCTTCAGAACTCCCTTAATTCTTTGTGCCATGGATTCAACAAGGTGCTGGAAACATTCCTCAAAGATTTTGGTCCATAATAACATGATAGCATCACGCAGTTGCAGCAGATTTGTCTGCTGCACATCCGTGATGCAATCTATCATCTCACCACATCCCAAACGTGCTCCATTGGATTGAGATCTGGTGACTGTTCAAGAGATTCAAGAGAGATTCAAGAGTTTTATTTGTCACATACACAGTTATATACAGAATATACAACCGGCAGTGAAATGTAAACAGGTCCGCTCCATGGACAGTGCAAATTCACAGTTAAAAACACAAGGAGGAAATTATAATAGAAATAGAATAAAAAAATACTAATATATATATTCTATATCTGTAGAATTATAAATAATCAAATCAAGTAGAAAAAAAGTGAAAAATTAAAATAAAGAAGTGGAATAAAATAAGTGGAGTAAACTGTGCAGTGAGTAAACTGTAGACTTATAAATATGTGGTTAACAAATGTACAAAGAGTATAATGTGCAAACAGGTTTATAACAGGTTGTTACACAGTAACAATGAGAACAGAAAGTGCAGTGCAATGTCAGTATATCGATGGTCACGTGATGTTAAGTGACTGAGTTCAGGAGTCTGATGGCCTGGGGGAAGAAGCTCCTCCTGAGTCTCTCAGTTTTGGCCATCAAGCTTCGGAAGCGCTTACCAGATGGCAGCAGCGTGAAATGAGGGTTTGCAGGGTGATTAGAGTCCTTGATGATCTTAGTAGCTCTGCCTTTGCAGCGTTTGGTGTAGACATCCTGCAGAGACGGAGAGCTGACCCTGAGATGTGCTCGGATAAGTGCACGACTTTTGCAGGGCTTTGCAGTAATGACTGGTGCTGTTCCCATACCACGCTGTGATGCACTGAGTTAATACACTTTCTATCGCCCCTAAATAGAAAGTTTTCAGGATAGCTGGTGAAACCCTGAATTTCCTCAGCTGGCGCAGGTGGTACAGTCTTTGCCTGGCTTTTTCACCTGTGTCTGAATGTGAGCAGTCCAGGTCAGGTCCTCGGAGATGTTTACACCCAGGTACTTGAAACTGCTCACTCTCTCTACTGGTGACCCGCTGATCATGAGGGGGGAGTATGTCCGTTGCTGTCTCTTCCTGAAGTCCACAATCATTTCTTTGGTCTTGCCAACATTCAGAGAGAGACAGTTGTCCTGGCACCATGATGTTAGATGCTCCACCTCGCCCAAGTATGCCGTCTCATTGTTGTTGGAAATGAGGCCCAGGACAACAGTATCATCAGCAAATTTGATGATAGAGGTGGAGCTGTGTGTGGACAAACAGTCATGTGTGTAGAGAGAGTAGAGCAGGGGACTCAGGACACAGCCCTGTGGAGCTCCCACACTCAGGGTGATGGAGGTGGAGGTGGACTGGCCTACTCTCACCACCTGAGGCCTGCCAGTGAGGAAGTCCTCAATCCAGTGGCAGAGAGAAGGATTCAGGCCGAGATCCAGGAGTTTGGCGGTTAGCTTAATGGGAACTATGGTGTTAAAGGCTGAGCTATAGTCAATAAATAGCAGCCTTATGTAGTTCCCACTTTTACTGTCGATGTGAGTGAGGGAGGAGTGGAGGACATGAGAGATGGCATCTTCAGTCGATCTATTGGGACGATAGGGCAAACTGAAGAGGGTCCAAAGTGTCAAGAATGAAGGCGCAAATGGTGTTTTTAATGAGTCTTCAAAGACCTTCATGACTATAGACGTGAGAGCCACTGGACGATAGTCATTTAGGCAAGAGGGTTTACTGTTCTTAGGGACAGGGATGATGGTGGATTTTTTGAAGGAGGTTGGGACCACAGATGTAGCGAGGGACTCATTAAAGATAGATGTAAACAACCCGGCGAGCTGATCAGCACAGGACCGCAGAACACGGCCTGAAATACCATCCGGCCCAGCAGCTTTCCTGACGTCCACATGCTTGAGTGCCCTCCGAACTTCATCCTCCGAGACAGAGATCACGTGGTTGTTGCTGCTCTGAGTAATTCCTCTGACGCGCCACTTGGCGGAGTCGCGCTGCCGCGACACAATCAAAGCGAGCGTGAAAAGGGTTTAACTCATCCACAAGCGATGGATCAGCGCCACCTCTGCAGAGGATTTAGATCCAAACGAGCAGATGGACCTCAGACCCTGCCACATGCGCCACGAGTCGTTGAGTTGGAAATGAGACTCCACTCGATCCTTATAACGGAGCTTTGCGGCTTTAACTGCACGCCGCAGAGCATAGCAGGACGATCTGTATTCAGTCATGTTCCCGATAGGAGACCAGCGCCAGGCGCGGCAGTGCGTGTGTTCACTGCAGCGCCGGATTGAATTGTCCACCCACGGTTTCTGATTTGAGAAGGACGTTATTGTTATTGTTTGTGTGGCTTGCTCTGTAAGCGTGTTTATGAAGCAAAGTTCCACATCCGCGAACTCGCTGACGCCAGCTGAACTCGCCGAACATGTCCCAGTCAACGCCATCCAGAGCTGCCTGTAGCGCGGTCTCTGAATGGGGTGACCAACGCTAACTTCCCCGCCTCACCGGGGTTCCTGAACGAGCCTTTGTTTGTATTCGTGTGAGGAAAATGGCGGCATGATCCGATTTGCCAAAAGCTGGAAGTGACCGTGCTTTTATAGGCATTCTTAAATGGAGAGTAGCAATGATCCAGTGTGTTTGCTCCTCGTGTAGGACAGGAGACGTGCTGGTGAAAGTTTGGCAAGACTTTCTTTAGGTTTGCTTTGTTAAAATCGCCCGTGACGCTGAAAGCAGCATCGGGTGTTTGTTTTATGACGCCGCTGGCAACATCATGAAGGCCAGATAAAGCCAGCCCTGTGTCTGCCTGTGGTGGAATGTAAACAGCAGTCGCGACGACAGAGGAAAACTCCATTAGCGAGCAGAATGCTCGGAAGAGGTGGGCTGAATGCCCTTTTCCTCAGTCTGTTTCGGATCCCCACGTGTTTCCCACGGTGTTTCTTGATTCTTCACCTTCGACTCTGGCCATTGTTCAACTCGGCGTTCCGAAGGATCTCAGATGGCCACAGAGGATTGGCCAAAGTGTCCTGAAACAGTCCAGTGTAGAGGTAACCAATGTCCAAAAGAGTTTTGCTGTCATAGCAGATCAATGCAGTTGATAAGTTTGTAAAAACTGAGAGCAAAAGAAAGTAAAATAGTAAATAAAGCACAGTCTTCGCGGGAGCTTACCTGAACGGTGACCGAACACGGCGGCGCCATTTTGTCCGTGAAGGCCATCTGAGTACAGTTAACTCGTTGCCATGTTCAAGAAACCATTTTGAGATGATTTGAGCTTTGTGACAAGACGCATTATCCTGCTGGAAGTAGCCATCAGAAGATGGGTACACTGTGGTCATAAAGAAATGGACATGGTCAACAACAATACTCAGGAAGGCTGTGGCGTTTAAACGTTGCTCAGTTGATACTAAATGGCCTAAAGTGTGGCAAGAAAATATCCCCCAACACAATTACACCACTAACACCAGTCTGATCCGTTGATAAAAGGCAGGATGGATCCATGCTTCATGTTGTTTAGGCCAAATTCTGACCCTACCATCTAAATGATGCAGCAGAAATCCAGACTCATCAGACCAAGTCCAATTTTGGTGAACCCATGATAATTTGTAACCTCAGTCTCCTGTTCTTAGTTGACAGGAGTGACACCGGTGTGGTCTTGCTGCTGTAGCCCATCTGCTTCAAGGTTTGAAGTCTTGTGTGTTCAAGGATACACTTCTGCATACATCGGTTGTAAGTGGTTATTTGAGTTACTGTTGTCTTTCAATCAGCTCAAATCAGTCTGGCCATTCTCCTAGTAAATCATGGGGTAATTTTCATTTTGGGTGAACTATCCCTTTAAATCACCTTTCTTGCCCATTCTGATGCTCAGTTTAATTTTCAGCAGATCGTCTTGAAAAATGTCTACATGCCTAAATGCATTGAGTTGCTGCCATGCGATTAGTTGATTAGATATTTGCGATAACAGTTAGGTGTACAGGTGTACATAATAAAGTGGCTGGTGTGTATATACTACCAGTCAAAATTTTGGCATAATTAAGATGTTTCTAATGTTTTTGAAAGAAGTTTCTTATGCTCACTAAGACTGCATTTATTTAATGTAACACATGTAGTGTAGTAACTTTGTTTGGTATTTGTAAAAACAAAGCAAAATTTTATTAAATGTTATTTTTGATTTTAAAATATTTCCTTCTATCCCTGCTCAATAAATGCAGCCTTGGTGAGAAATGTGTGTATAAATCGGTGGTGTAGTCGACTAGCTAGACACGACCATTGTGACCCATCCTAGAATGGTTGCTAATTCTTACCCCCATTCGCTGAATAGTGTAGGTCAGACAGACGGCTGTGAAAACCCCCACCACTCGCCCTGTCTCTCTCTCTGACTGATGAGCATTGGGTCGGCATTACATCTTCTACTCCGTCTAAATGAGATCCCGATAAACATAGGAGGCTTTTTCCTGAAGAATTAGGGGCTGAGTGACAAGGAAAGCCAAGGTCAAGCGTCCACCGTCAAAAGGTCAACCCGAGAGAGTCCCTAGTATTGCTGATCAGATGAGATGTGTGAGAAGCATCGGATAGGTGTGTGTCTTTATGTGTGTGGATGTGTGTCAGGGAGATGTCAGCCATAAAAGCAACGAGATAAAACACATCATTAGAGAGTGCTGGGCTGTAATGCTGTAAATATGGTGGCCACATAGGGAATTCTGACATGTTATTTGCTGCTTCAGACAAGTTGGTTAGGTGGTAATGGCCTGTGTAAGGAGGTGTGTGTTTATGAGTGTCTGCACGTATACAGAGTATGGATGTGCTGTTTGATGTGCTTCCCAGAGGTCAGTCTCCTCACTACCATTTCAATAGGATTTTTACTCCAGAGTGTTTCATATTGCAAATTAAAGTAATTACGAAAATGTCAACTCAGAATTCCTTGGATGAATACTGTATGCGCAACAAAAATCAGCATTCCCCATAGGTGCATTTTAGTTATTTCAGCATTTTACATAAATGATACAGTCTCACAAACTATATGAATCCTTATTATTTTTTGGACAAAGTATATCTGTCACTTAAATTGTTAAAATGCGATTAATATTTTATTGCATCGGTCAAAAACACCTTTCCTATCCCAGTTTAATAGGCAGAGAAAAGTATAAGTTTAATATATGTAGGTTGATTTCCCTTAAAAGTGTGAAACATGTTTGTTTAAGTATTTCGACCAACTCAGTAACATTAGCTTAGCATAGCATGAGTTTGGGGGCCGGAATATCTGATGGTCTGATCTATGGCTGTTTGTTCAGCACATCCCATAGTTGCTTGATTGGATTGAGATGACGAATTCAACACCTCAAACTCGTGGTTGTGCTCCTCAAAACATTTCCTGAACTGTTTTTGCTTTGTGGCAGGAAGCATTATCCTGCTGAAAGAGACCACAGCCACCAGGGAATACTGTTTCCATGAAAGGGTGTATATGGTCTGCAACAATGCTTAGGTAGTTGGTACGTGTCAAAGTAACATCCACATGGATGGCAGGACCCAAGGTTTCCCAGCAGAACATTGCCCAAAGCATCACACTGCCTCCGTTGGCTTGCTTTCTTCTCATAGTGCATCTTGGTGCCATGTTTTCCCAAGGTAAGCGATGCACCCGGCCATCCACGTGATGTAAAATAAAATGTGATCAGACCAGGCCACCTTCTTCCATTGCTCCGTGGTCCAGTTCTGATGGTCACGTGCATTCAGCATTGGTGCTTTCGGCGGTGTACAGGGGTCAGCATGGGCACCCTGACTGGTCTGCGGCTATGCAGCTCCATACGCAACAAACTGTGATGCACTGTGTATTCTGACACTTTTCTATCAAAACCAGCATTAACTTCTTGAGCAACTTGAGCTACAGCAGCTCGTCTGTTTGATCAGACCACACGGGCCAGCCTTCGCTCCCCACGTGCATCAATGAGCCTTGGCCGCCCATGACCCTGTCACCGGTTCACCACTGTTCCTTCCTTAGACCACTTTTGATAGACACTGACCACTGCAGACCGGGAACACCCCACAAGAGCTGCAGTTTTGGAGATGCTCTGAGCCAGTCGTCTAGCCCAGTGGTTTTCAAACCTGTCCTGGAGGCACCCCAGCCCTGCACATTTTGTATGTCTCCCTTATCAGACACACCCAATTTAGTTATTGCTGTCTCTATTAATGAGCTGATGAGTTGAATCAGGTGTGATAAATGAGGGAGACACACAAAATGTGCAGGGCTGGGGTGCCTCCAGGTCTAGCCATCACAATTTGGCCCTTGTCAAACTCATCAACTTTGAGGACAAAATGTCCACTTGCTGCCTAATATATCCCACCCACTAACAGGTGCCGTGATGAAGAGATGATCAGTGTTATTCACTTCACCAGTCATAATGTTATGCCTGGTCGGTGTACATGTACTTATCAATGAACGATCAATGAACATTTAGAATTCTATGAACAATTTAGAATTCAGTGTGTGTGCGAGTCTGCATGTTTGTGTGTGTGTGTGAGTGTGTTTATCTTTAGTTTGCTATTAAATGCTTTAACTGTGACAAGTATGACTTATAGCATATTATAAACCCAGTCAAGTCATCTGAACAGAACTATTTTGTTCATATGTTACAGCAATACATAGTTTATTAGCATGTAGTAACCTCTTTATAACAATGTAATAAAGTCAACATAATTTTCCAGGCAGAATCACTCATCACTATGGTCTGTTCATTATGATAGTATCTGTGCTGGGTGAGTGGTGGACTGTCTGTGTAAAATCATTACACAAGCCCTCCAGTCATACTGGAGAGGTAGCATCAATCCCGTCAGTCCAGACACTTCTGTGGGAAGACGAAGAGACTCAGACAGCCCTTTGATTTTTCTCTCCTGTATAACATTCTTTGAATGGTGCCCACAGTAATTTTTTCCTTTCTTCTATATTCTTTTATTTTACCTTTAGTTATAATCTTAGCTAAAAGGGCACTGCCTACAACCTACAAGAGTCATGCTGTTACCAGTGCTTACAATATGAACAACTGAAGTTATATATAGACTTACTTCAAAATACATGCTGTGTTCCCTCACAGTAACAAAAATATTTAAGATTCTGAACATGTTCAGCAAAGCAGGAGTTTATCCACTGTGGTAAAGTAAATACACTGTTGATGTATTGATGTACAACATACACATGGTTAAAATAATTACTGTAAGCTGCTTTAAAACACTTATAGTATGGCATGGGTTAAGGCATAGAGAACAAATACAATGTCATTTATTGTGGTTGTATTTATATGACTTTTTCAAAACTGAGATTGCTAACATTTATTTGTTCAGGCTGAAAACGTTCCCTGCATTTCATTGGGGACTTTTAATAATTTGCCAGTGAGACGTTTTGTCAGTAAATAGTTGACATTATGCCTTTGAGGACTGAACCACAACATGCCCACAGTCATGAAGTTTGGACTGAAAAGCAGTCTCACAATAGTCATAATGTTGAAAACATTTGTGTCACAATGTTGCAAGTAGTCTATAATTGCTACAACCGTTCAATCAATATGAAACATCAACTGCAAATGATTTCAAACAATCAGTAATTGCTCTCTGTATGTTTCTTGGGTTTTCAGGTACAACAATTTTATTTCAATAACATAACGTATTACTGGGCTTTGAAGAGTATCTCGATGAATTACCGCACAGAGGTACACAATCATGTAATGATGGTTTTCTGTTTTTCTTTTGTCTCTGATAGACCACCATCTTCTATTTACTTTTAAAAACATTTATTATCTAGCCAAGTTTCATATACAAGTTTCTCGCTACAGCAAATGTGAACGTTGCTAAGACCGGAATAGTATGTGCGGAAGTAAACATATACACACTCAATGAAATTATGATATATTATATAATTATAATATACACCGATCAGGCATAACATTATGTCTAATGCTGTGTTGCCCCCTTTTGTTGCCCTGACCCGTTGAGGCATGGACTCCACTAGACCCCTGAAGGTGTGCTGTGGTATCTGGCACCAAGATGTTAGCAGCGGATCCTTTAAGTCCTGTAAATTGCGAGGTGGGGCCTCCATGGATCGGTCTTTTTTGTTCAACACATCCCACAGATGCTCGACTGGATTGAGATCTGGGGAATTTGGAGGCCAAGTCAACACCTCAAACTCGTTGTTGTGCCCCTCAAACCAATCCAGAAACATTTTTGCTTTGTGGCAGGGTGTATTATCCTACTGATAGAGATCACAGCAACCAGGGAATACACCCACCCAACCATCCACATGATGTAAAAGAAAACATGATTTATTAGACCAGGCCGCCTTCTTCCATTGCTCTGTGGTCCAGTTCTGATGCTCACATGGACAGGGGTCAGCATGGGCACCCTGACTGGTCTGCGGCTATGCAGCCCCATACGCAACAAACTGTGATTCACTGTGTATTCTGACACCTTTCTATCAGAACCAGCATTAACTTATTGAGCAATCTGAGCTACAGTAGCTCGTCTGTTTGATCGGACCACACAGGCCATCCTTCACTCCCCACGTGCATCAATGAGCCTTGGCCGCCCATGACCCTGTCGCCGGTTCACCACTGTTCCTTCCTTGGACCACTGTTGATAGATACTGACCATCTAGCCATCACAATTTGGCCCTTGTCAAACTCAAACCTAAATCCTTACACTCGCCCACTAACAGGTGCAGTAATGATGAGATAATCAGTGTTATTACTTCACGTCATAATATTATACCTCATCGGTGTATATAGAATTATTATAATATATATATATACAATTGTATTTATATATTACAATGAATTATAATAATTATTGAATGAAATATTGGGCCGGAGGCCTTTGTCTTAATTCGGGGCATTTTACACTTTTCACTTAAAAATAAAAATAATATGAAAACATGTACATGTAAATGAATAACTATGTCCACACATCTACTGTTAACAAATACATAAAAAAATATTTTCAGATTCAAGTCAAGGTTAATAAGAACATAACCATTCAGTAAATGTGCTATCTATGGTTGAGAAAAAAAGAAAAAAAATTCTTACCCCATCTTCAGCTACAATAATTATTATGGAGTATTTCTATATCTTGACATCAGTTTTGGAAAGTTAGTTTTGCTATAGTGGTTTGGTTACACTATTTTATAGTGTTTTTGTTACACTGTCATTATACATTTAAGTACTAATATTAAGTAACTACATATCACTTACTATAGGGTTATGATTAGGGTTTGTTTTAGTTTAGGTTAGTTGCATATAATTATGCATCATTTATAGTTATTACTACATTAACTACATATGTAGCAATGACACTGCAAAATAAAGAGTTACCGTTTTTTTTTTTTTTTTTGTGTGTGTGTGTGTGTGTGTGTGTGTGTGTTTTGAACGTTGAATTCATTTAAAAACAAGATATTTATTTCTGTCAGTTTGTTCCCAAAGGTCCCTCTACTGGCCACTGATGACTAGCCCTGTTTTTAATTACTTCTGACCACAGCTCTGACTCACCTGTGCCTCCTGATCTCTGAGCTATCAACACTATCCTCTAACACTTACAGCTCTGAGCTCACTTCACGCCATCAGCAAACACTCATTCAAGTGCACCACGAGCACACAAGTGTGCAAAAAAAAAAAAAAAAAAAGGCAGGAATGTATGATTTTCCCTCTTCTCTGACACACAAAGGGAGAAGTTTAGCAGAATAGCCTGATTTCAATAGTCAACATTGTTTGCTTCCCTTAATCACATATGTAAATGATCAAATTAACATAGTGTTCCCTTATATTCAGACTCTCTCTGATTCAAGGTGGTGTAGGTTCATCTTTTTTACTTTATCAGTGTGTGGTATACCACTAGACATGATTAACCAGTTTGTTACAGGTGAGGCTCCCTCTCCGTTTCCTCCGGATCACCAGAGGGAGCTCTCACCAGAATATTGACTTGTTGTTCGGACTACAATCCCCACAGACACTCACACCTGGAACTGATTGCGTGCGCACCTGCAGCCCATCTCACACACTATATTAGCGCACCACACACACACCACAATTGCGAAGTCTTGATTTGCTATTGCTGTCATTCCGAGCGTTTATTCCCTGGATTGCTATTCTGTTTTTGACCTTGGACTGTTTCTAATATTTGACCCTTTGCTACCTGCCCTGAACATTGCCTGTCTCCCTGGATTATTGATTTCTGCCGCCTGCCCTGACCCTTTTGCCTGACTCTTTGGATTGTGTATGTTTGCTGCCTGTCTCGACCCAGCCTGTCCCTGTTTACGGTTTTGTGTCACTCACCTGTATCCTGCATATATAAAAAATAAAGCTGCAGATGGATCCTCACTCGGCTGACTCCTCGTTACAGAAGACTTCGCCAGACACCGATCCAGCAGCCATTATGCAGTTATCTTCTGAACTATCAGCACAAAGTCACCAGCTCGCTATGCATCAGCACCAACTCAATCGCTTAACCCTCCTGACAGAGGAGCTCGTCAAAACGCTGCAAGGTCTGGGCGCTGCATCATCCTCTGAGGCGCGCGGCGGCGCGCCCGCACACCTCCCCGCCGACGCGCGCCGCGCAACCTTCCACCAACGTGAACCCGCGGTTAGCATTCCCTGAAAAATTGCATGGTGACTCGACAAAATGCAAGGGATTCTTGTTACAATGCTCATTGTTCGTAAACCAGCAACCCACTTTGTATCCCACGGATTCGAGCAGGATATCTCTCGTGTGCTCTCTATTGACTGGAAAGGCTTTACAGTGGGCCACCGCGGTGTGGGGAGATGACGGTACTGCTTTTCCTTCTTTCAATCTGTTCCTGCAACGTTTCAAAGAAGTATTTGATCATCCGGCCGGAGGTAAGAGTGCGGGTGACCAACTGCTCGCGCTGAGCCAGGGGAGAAGAACGGCAGCGGAATATGCGTTATCTTTTCGCACTCTTGCGGCTCAAACTAACTGGGTGGAGGACACTTTAAAGCTATTATACAGAAAGGGATTAGATCAGGACTTGCAAGCAGAGCTGGCCTGTCGCGACGAGGGAAGATCCTTGAGCGAGTTTATTGAACTTTCAATACAGATTGACAACCTAATCCATTCACGGCGTCCTGTCCGCACCATGTTTACTGACGTTCACACCACACCCGCTGAACCTATGCAGCTTGGCTACACACATCTAACCCCTGATGAACGCGAACGACGCATCCAGCATCATCTTTGCATGTACTGTGGCCAAGCTGGGCACCTCAAGATGTCATGCCCTGTTCGTCCCACGTCCACTAAGCCCAAGACGGTGAGTGCATCCCTGCAATTAGATTATTCCTCATGTCTTAAGATTCCAGTGAAGATAACCAATCGAAATCTGAGCATTTCCACATCAGCTTTGTTAGATTCTGGGGCAGCTGGCAACTTTATGTCATATGATTTTGCTCACCGGCATAAACTCACACTAGTCCTATGCAATTCTTCTCTGGCAGTGGAGGCATTAGATGGTCGCCCCATTGGAAAGGGGAGAGTCACACACCTCACGGAAGAGGTCACCATGCAGGTTGGCCATCAGATTCTACATAATTCATGCCCCACACAACGCTATCTTTCTTGGTTTGCCTTGGTTACCCCGACACAACCCTTGCATTTCATGGAAGGAGGAACAAATTGTTCAGTGGGACCCAGCCTGCCATAAGAACTGCCTGACTCACGTTACCCCTTTACCCTTGCAGGCCGTTAACATTAAAGAACACAACCCTGTAGCCTCTGAGCTACCCAATGAGTATTCTGATTTAACTGAGGCATTCAGTAAAACTAAAGCATCTCAATTGCCCCCTCATCGCCCAAATGACTGTGCCATCGAGCTATTACCTGGTGTGACACCCCCTAGGGGAAGAATATTTCCCTTATCACAGCCCGAATCAGAAGCCATGAAATCTTATATCAAAGAAGAACTGGCAAAAGGCTTCATTAGACCCTCTACATCCCCAGCGTCAGCTGGATTCTTCTTTGTCAAGAAAAAGGATGGCGGTCTGAGACCTTGCATTGATTATCGGGGTCTAAATGACATCACCATTAAATTCGATACCCATTACCCTTGGTTCCAGCTGCACTTGAACAACTCCGTCAGGCTAGATACTTCACCAAGCTCGATCTACGCAGCGCATACAACTTAATCAGAATTAGAGAAGGTGATGAGTGGAAAACTGCTTTTTCAACCTCTTCGGGGCACTACGAATATCTGGTCATGCCATTCGGCCTAGCCAACAGTCCTTCCGTGTTCCAGTCATTCATCAATGATATCTTCCGTGACATGCTGGACAGATGGGTAATAGTGTATATAGATGACATCTTAATCTACTCCAATTCCCTTGAAGAACACGTTCAGCATGTAAGAGCTGTACTCACACGTCTAATCCAGCACCAGCTTTATGCCAAAGCGGAGAAGTGCGAGTTCCATCAGACATCCACTACCTTCCTGGGGTACATCATCAGTCAAGAGGGGGTAGCCATGGATGAGAACAAAGTAAAAGCTGTGCTTGACTGGCCCCGACCACGTACCGTGAAGGAGCTACAAAGATTCCTAGGGATTCCATAAAGGACTTCAGCACGGTAGCTGCGCCGATCACTGCCATGACCAAACGCTCTCCCTCACATCTCATCTGGTCACCAGACGCCCAACAGGCATTCATGGAGCTCAAGACACGTTTCACGTCGGCACCCATTCTCCATCATCCCGACCCAGACCTTCCGTTCATCGTTGAGGTGGATGCTTCCAACACAGGTATAGGAGCTATTCTTTCTCAGCGTCACGGGCCTCCAACAAAGATATTTCCCTGTGCTTTCTTCTCTCGAAAAACTGTCCTCTGCAGAAAGAAACTACGATGTCGGTAACCGCGAACTCTTGGCCATAAAAGCCGCCTTGGAAGAATGGCGCCACTGGTTGGAGGGAGCCCAACATCCATTCACAGTCATTACCGACCACAAGAACCTAGAATATCTACGCTCAGCAAAACGACTAAATCCTCGACAGGCCAGATGGGCCATGTTCTTCACCCGGTTCGACTTCATTGTTACTTATAGACCTGGATCCAAGAATACAAAAGCTGATGCACTTTCACGCCAACGTGACGACCCGATTCCAGATAAAACTGAGGAAAATATCATCCCAGAAGCGCTGCTGGTTGCACCCGTACAGTGGGACATCATGACAGAAATTACCCAATTCAACATCCAGAACCCCCCACCATCAGATTGCCCACCCAATCTTACTTTTGTTCCTGAACCCTTGCGAGAGAGACTCCTGCATCAAGTACACACAGCTCCAAGCTCAGGGCATCCTGGAATCACCGCAACTCACCATCTTCTCACCAACCGATTCTGGTGGCCTACAATGTCTTCAGACACCACAAAGTTCGTAAAGAACTGTATCATATGCAGTACCTCCAAAACGCCTCGACAAGTGCCTGCTGGTCTACTACAACCTCTGCCCGTCCCTCAGCGCCCGTGGTCCCATATAGCCATTGATTTCCTTACTGACCTCCCTAGTTCCCAAGGCAACACCACTATACTGACAGTTATCGACCGTTTCTCCAAAGCCTGTCGTCTTATTCCTCTACCAAAGCTCCCCACCGCCTTTGAGACAGCTGAGGTACTGTGCAATTTTGTTTTTCGCTTCTATGGACTACCTGAAGACATTGTTTCCGACAGAGGGCCCCAATTCACCTCTAGAGTATGGTCAGCCTTCCAACAGCTTAATGTGAATATCAGTCTCACCTCTGGTTACCATCCGCAGTCCAACGGTCAAACGGAACGTCTCAACCAAGAACTTGCACGTTTTCTAAGAGCCTACTGCCAACACAATCAGTCTGATTGGAGTAGATATCTCATGTGGGCAGAATATGTGCAGAACTCTCTTCAGAAACCTGCCATCGGCCTGACTCCTTTCAAGTGCATTTTAGGCTATCAACCACCCTTATTTCCCTGGTCTGGGGAACCTACCGATCTACCCTCAGTCACCGAATGGCTTCAGCGGAGCGAAGAGATCTGGAACCGAGCACACACCCATCTGTTACACACAGTACACAGACAGACACAACAGGCCAATCGTCACCGTCGCCCAGGTCCAGAGTATACTCCTGGGCAGTGGGTTTGGCTATCCACAAGAGACCTGCGCCTCAAACTCCCATGCCGAAAACTCAATCCTAGGTATGTGGGTCCGTTCAGAATTCTTAAACAGATTACACCAGTTTCATTTCGTTTAAACTTACCCAATAACTATCGTATTTCTCCCACATTGAGAAATTTGGAGAATCTGGTGATCCGTTTCCTCCGGATCACCAGAGGGAGCTCTCACCAGAATATTGACTTGTTGTTCGGACTACAATCCCCACAGACATTCACACCTGGAACTGATTGCGTGCGCACCTGCAGCCTATCTCACACACTATATTAGCGCACCACACACACACCACAATTGCGAAGTCTTGATTTGCTATTGCTGTCATTCCGAGCGTTTATTCCCTGGATTGCTATTCTGTTTTTGACCTTGGACTGTTTCTAATATTTGACCCTTTGCTACCTGCCCTGAACATTGCCTGTCTCCCTGGATTATTGATTTCTGCCGCCTGCCCTGACCCTTTTGCCTGACTCTTTGGATTGTGTATGTTTGCTGCCTGTCTCGACCCAGCCTGTCCCTGTTTACGGTTTTGTGTCACTCACCTGTATCCTGCATATATAAAAAAAAAAGCTGCAGATGGATCCTCACTCGGCTGACTCCTCGTTACACAGTTAAAAATGTTAAAACGGGGACTATTGGGACTATCAGCTCAATCATGGTTATATGCTCACATGACATTGCCGTGCTGTACTTGAATGGTCAAATACACACACTTATGTGCCACTTATGTGCCCGTCTTTGCCAGTATCCTCATAAACATTTATGTCTTAAGTGAACATAAACAGTTGAGAAAGAAAGTGCATGTGTAATGGTATATTAAATCAGTGCATTCGGTCTTAAAGGGACAGCAGCCTAATATACCTGTTGTCATCTGTGTCATAATCAAACAATGGAAAAATAGAAAATCACTCACTGCTCCTGATGGAATCACTTTTGTAACTTTAATAATAATAATTTGTATTTAATTTACACAATGAAGACTATGCAGAGTTTTTTTTTTTTTTTTTTTATTTACTTATACAATATACAGGTATGTGGTATTTCTTAGTGCTTGAATTTAATTTGTGTCTTTGTTTGTTCTATTGTAATTTGTTGTCCTCTGGCCTGTAATTAGATTCTTTTTCTTATTTTATCACTAACTGTTTACTTGTCTTCAGTAAGTTTTTTTTTTTTTTTTTTTTCTTTCGTTTTTTTACTAGGCTAGTACAAACCCGATTCCAAAAAAGTTGGGACACTGTACAAATTGTGAATAAAAATGCAATGATGTGGAGGTTTCAAATTTCAATATTTTATTCAGAATACAACATAGATGACATATCAAATGCTTAAACTGAGAAAATGTATCATTTTAAGGGAAAAATAAGTTGATTTTAAATTTCATGGCATCAACGCATCTCAAAAAAGTTGGGACAAGGCCATGTTTCCCACTGTGTGGCATCCCCTCTTCTTTTTATAACGGTCTGCAAACGTCTGGGGACTGAGGAGACAAGTTGCTCAAGTTTAGGAATAGGAATGTTGTCCCATTCTTGTCTAATACAGGCTTCTAGTTGCTCAACTGTCTTAGGTCTTCTTTGTATCATCTTCCTCTTTATGATGCGCCAAATGTTTTCTATGGGTGAAAGATCTGGACTGCAGGCTGGCCATTTCAGTACCCGGATCCTTCTTCTACGGATGATGTTGTAATTGATGCAGTATGTGGTCTGGCATTGTCATGTTGGAAAATGCAAGGTCTTCCCTGAAAGAGACGACGTCTGGATGGGAGCATATGCTGTTCTAGAACTTGGATATCCCTTTCAGCATTGATGGTGCCTTTCCAGATGTGTAAGCTGCCCATGCCACACGCACTCATGCAACCCCATCCCATCGGAGATGCAGGCTTCTGAACTGAGCACTAAGAACAACTTGGGTTGTCCTTGTCCTCTTTAGTCCGGATGACATGGCGTCCCAGTTTTCCAAAAAGAACTTCAAATTTTGATTCGTCTGACCACAGAACAGTTTTCCACTTTGCCACAGTCCATTTTAAATGAGCCTTGGCCCAGAGAAAACGGCTGCACTTCTGGATAGATATGGCTTCTTTTTTGACCTATAGAGTTTTAGCCGGCAACGGTGAATGTCACAGTGGATTGTGTTCACCGACAATGTTTTCTGGAAGTATTCCTGAGCCCATGTTGTGATTTCCATTACAGTAGCATTCCTGTATGTGATGCAGTGCCGTCTAAGGGCCTGAAGATCACGGCATCCAGTATGGTTTTCCGGCTTTGACCCTTATGCACAGAGATTGTTCCATATTCTCTGAATCTTTGGATGATATTATGCACTGTAGATGATGATAACTTCAAACTCTTTGCAATTTTTCTCTGAGAAACTCCTTTCTGATATTGCTCCAGTATTTTTGGCCGCAGCATTGGGGGAATTGGTGATCCTCTGCCCATCTTGACTTCTGAGAGACACTGCCACTCTGAGAGGCTCTTTTTATACCCAATCATGTTGCCAATTGACCTAATAAGTTGCAAATTGGTCCTCCAGCTGTTCCTTATATGTACATTTAACTTTTCCGGCCTCTTATTGCTACCTGTCCCAACTTTTTTGGAATGTGTAGCTCTCATGAAATCCAAAATGAGCCAATATTTGGCATGACATTTCAAAATGTCTCACTTTCAACATTTGGTATATTATCTATATTCTATTGTGAATAAAATATAAGTTTATGAGATTTGTAAATTATTGCATTTCTTTTTTATTCACAATTTGTTCAGTGTCCCAACTTTTTTGGAATCAGGTTTGTATTAGGTTTTTTGTTATATTGATATTGGTGATGAGAATTATTCAATTTCAATGGTATAAATTTTTTCATATCATAAAAACCTTATTTAAAGCAAATATTACTATTGTGATAATGTTATTGTGAAATAAAATGAATGACTCATTTCGTGATATAACATTTTAATCATATTTCCCACCCCAACATCAGAATCACTATGTTCTTCTCTATGCTGTCTCTTGCTTTTGTTAGGATGGAGCTGCCAGAACTGCATCAGGAAAATGCGCAATAACAAACTCATCTCCTCCCCAAAAAAAGCAGCTGAAGCAGGAATGTTTTTTTTTCTCTTTTTCTTATTTCCTGTTTTGCCTCTGCTTTCGCCTGCGATTATGTCATGTTATGGCTATTCAGTGATTGGTATTCAGCTGAACTGAATTCATAAAAAACTTTTTTACAGGAATAGCTTCAGAATACTAAAGTTAAGCAAAGTTATTTCATGGCTGAGATGCATTCAGGTGGGCTGCTTATTGCGGCTGTCAATCATTATACTCTCTGTACTGTGCAGCTGTTTCTAACTTTACATATTATAAATATTTATAACATATACAATTTAATGGCTATACCAACTTATAATTGCTTACATAAACTGATAAACTATGCACAGTACTGTGCTGAAAACTATAAAACATTGACAAAACATATATATATATATATATATTAATTATAATTTGATGAGCTATGTTAATCCTAAAAAAATATTGTAAAACATCAGTTTTTAAACTTACATAACATAATCAACTTTTAAAAATGTAATTAAATAACAATACATAAACATTTTAAATGCATCTGTAATGTTGGGTCCAAATAATGCAGGAGATAAGGCAGATCTAAGTGCAGGAGTTTAATAAAAATGCAAACATAACAACCAGAAAAAACAGGGATCATAGAGAACATACACGCAGGGCGCACCAAACATCAACTGACTTAAGAGAAACACAAGGACTATATTTACACAGGGAAACAAGCTTAACAACATAACGAATTAACAAGACACACCTGGGAAGACTAATCAACAGGGAAAAACTACAATGGGCTACAATATGGCACACAGGACAGGAAGTAACATAAAAGTCCAACCAAAAATAAGGGAACATATGACAGAGACCCCCTTTAGAGCAGCTTCCAGACACTCTCTGGAAAACACCCCAAAAGAAATGTCCAGGTGGGTGGTGGAGCAGAGGCGGATCAGGGGGAGGGATAGTGAAGTCAACCACAGTGGAGTAGGCAGGACAGAAGACCACTTCAGGGGAGCCAACGAGACTGGAGAACTAAGAACCTCTCTGGCCATAACAGGGAAGGCAGGGAGTTCAGGGACGACTTCCATGGACATTTCAGGGCATACGGAAATTTCAGGGTCTTCTGATCAGTCACATTGGAAAACAATCTAGATGCCTTGGACCTGTTGCCAGTTGAGTCAAAATTGTCACTGTACAGTTGAGACACATGGTTGCAGCCAATAAACTTTTGACAGAATTTTAAGACACTTGGGAATTTCTTAAAATTCTGTTAATTCTTAAAAGTTCATTAATAACTGTTCACTCAAGCATTTTGCGAAAGAACAAAGAAAATCTGGTGGCCAATGGATTAATAAAAGCATTTGCAGATAAATTTTTGATCAACGATTTTTTATTTATTTTTTTAGCATGAATTAAACTGTTAATATGTCTGTTTGTCAATTTAAAAAGTTGGCAACCTTCACACTATTTCCAAGTGACATTCCCAGTCCTCCACAATGCCTAAACACACTCAATACCCGTGGTAAAATCACTGTAATGTCTTATTTCTTTCACGAGGAATTGGAACATTCTTGCATCATCTTTATGCCACTACAAATGCATTTTAAGTCTTTAAAAGAAGCGTTGCAGCCCATCATGACTGAGAGAGTCTTTGACAGTGAATTTATTGTCTAATTTAATGGTTTAAGCTTTCATACGGCACCCTAGCACTTTAAATCAAACCTATTGTGAGCATGTTAATTTTACCACTATTGACTGACCTCATAATTCTTTAATAAGCAGAAACCTACTGGGCAGATAAAATGAACAAACCAGTCACTCAATATCCATTCCAAATCAGATGTACTTTCTTCCCAACAGCCTGAAGAAAACTGACATTGAGTTTCATCATTTTTATACATATATTCCATAATTTGTATCAATAAATAAAACTCCCACACCTGGACTTGGAATTTTGGTTAGGAAATTGAGGCAGTAGGAACATTGAGGAATGAGGAACATTGTGGAACACCTTTCTCAAACCCCAAACCCTGTAATAAATTAAAGTTCTTTGTCTTAGTTAGATTTCAGGAGATGCAACAAGGTTGAGGTGATTTATTGTTCTGTGCTTTAGTGGCAAGACCTGAGGGTGAGCTGGAGCCAAGAATTACTGGTGAAATTTAATTGAGTTGGATGAGACGTTAAGGTAGCTCACTCTACGGGCCTGACGTATTGCCTCCTTGCTTAGAATTCTTAATTAAAACGGAACATCTGCACCTTGCATCATGCAGCAGAGAGCCATTCAAGTCTGCTTGTGGTGTCCTTTGTTTACAAAGTGAAAGAAATTGTGTGAATGCATGTCATTTACGGATATTGCTGAGACCACTTGACTCTAACAAAGATAAAACACTGGTTTTCTCCACACAAATAGATTTTGACAAACTCAGATTATTGGAATTCCATAAAACTGAACATGCTTTTAGCACCCACTCACTGGGCATTTCACTTTAAAAGTGTCTAAAGCCACGTTTCCACCGCAGGAACTTTCCCCAGGAACTAGGGACTAGGGTGGTACTCGGTGTGTGTTTCGTCCGCAGGGACTAGGAGCTAAATGAAGTTTCAGTTAAAAATGTCCCCCTCAGAAAGTCCCTGCTCTCAAGGTAGCACTTTTTCAAAGTTCAGGAACTTTTCGGGGTGGGACTTGGGCACTGAGCATGCTGATTAGTTGAGATCACGCAGCATTTTATTTCAACCTCTATTTTAAAAGTCTTTTGCGGTGCGTGCAGTAAGAGTTGTTTGCTATTCGAATCAACAATGGAGTTTAAAAAATATGACTGATGGACCGCGGAGAACGAAATCCAGCGAGAATTGAAAAGTCCTACGTCACTGGAATAATTTGCCTAATATTCACGGTACTTTAGACCACGATGGAAATGCAGACAGCAACAGGTCCAGGGAGGAAAAGAATCCTGGGAAAAAAGTTCCTGGGACAAATTGTTCTGGGTAATTTAGGTGGAAACATGGCTTAATACACTCTAAAAAATGCTGGGTTAAAAACAACCCAAGTTGGGTCGAAAATGGAATATGGATAATGTTTTAACCCAGTAAATGGGTTGTTTTAACCCAGCGGTTTGGGTTAAATGTTTGTTTAAAACAACCCAATTGCTGGGTTAGTCCATTTTCAACCCAACTTAGGTTGTTTTTGACCCAGCAGTTTTTAGAGTGTATGGCACATCATATATCACAGGCACGTTTTGTTTTTCTCCAATAAACCTAGGTTGCTTATATGAGCACAACAACAAAGATCTACGTTTCCTCCCAAAGTTGCAAATTTAAGTTTTGCGCTGAATTGGAACAACAAAACATTATCATTTCTATCCAATGAGCCGAAGAGAACAAAATCGTCACTTCCTGATAACCTGCCGCTAAATATCACTAAGAAAAATGGACGTTGCTGCAGCAAGAGAAGCCACTTTCGTATAATAAATTACTTGCGCCTCAGACGAAACGCAATGAAGTTATCTTGATTTCTGAAGTGGATGCCTGCTGTTTGGGAGCGCAGTCGCATAAGACCGTTCTGGCAGGTAATTATACTGAACCACTTTGACGACAGACTTTGCTCAGGCATTTCAGAATGACCAAAACAGCATTTCAGACACTGTGCAATGAGATTGATCTGCAGGTTAGTCCAGATATGCCGTCCCATCGCAAATGTATTTTTTGATGTGCTTCGAGGAATTTATTCAGTAAATGTGTTTCCATTGTAGTTTATGTGCATGTTTCTTATCGGATAAAAAGTTTATCAGACTCATTTGAACACATACGTTTTTAATGCACATCTTTAGAATACACATTTTGGTGTTTCCATCCAGCATTTCTTTTATGCGATATCCCAAAATGTGCATAAAAATAAGTGGACGGAAACAGCTATACTCACAGTCTACACTACTCTTATTACAAATTTAAGGATTGCACAGATTTCTTAAGAATTTTCTTAAGGTTATTCACTGAAAATTCCATATCGTATTTTTGCCTTGTCTTCAAATAAATATATATGTAAACATATGTGTACTTTTTGTTTAAAATTGGTATGAAACAGAAATTTTTATTGTCTTCCTGTTAAAAAAACAAACAGAATATGCTGGTTAGGTATGTTTAGAAGCATGGCAGCTGATTTGAGCTGATTTTTTTCAACAGGGTTTTCTTTCCTGTTGTGATGAATCGATTGAATCATTAATTGTTTGCTATAGAGGATATACACGTGACGTCACCATTGGCTCCGGCTCCCTCTGCGACATCATGCGAGTGACAGGTTACAGGAGGGAAGGAAATATATGCTGCGTCCCAATTTGCCTACTTATACTACGACCTAAAAGTATGTACTCATTTTGTGAAGAAAAAGTACATACTTTTGAGTGTGTAGCAGAAGAGTGTGCAAGCTTTGGGACATACTACTTCGTCATCTGTGACCGACTCTGTCGCTTAGTTACGTGCATCCTGTCACTGTTTAAACTGATCTGTCAATCGTCACAGTTAAACTCCTCCACATTCAGTTTCATTTCCTACCGTATCAGAGAGAAATGTTGTAGCACGTTGATCTGCCATTCGTGGGTCTTTCGTGTGTTTACAATTTAAATATGATGATGCATTTAAAAGTTAATGACCAAACGTTTCATTACAAGAGTTCACAATGCTGCTGCAAATGAAATATAATGTGGATAACATTGAATAAATATCTTTTTGTCAGGTTAAATACTGATAATTTATCACTCAAACCCCTTAATCTAAACCTCTCTAATTAACCGTCGGACTCGCACATCCGCCATGTTTGTAGTTTTTGTTAACACTTTTTATCCACATTTGTAGTTCTAATTGAATCCTCATCCAACTGGCAATGGGTTGTGGGCAATACCAGCCGTTAGAGTGTGTGTCGATCTGCACTTCAAATTCTGACCGGAAATAGTAGACCATCCGGGTATCTTTGGAATACTCTTTTCATACTACGATTTGGGACATAATGATTCTATTTTCGAATACTATTTAGTACAGATAGTATGCGAATTGGGACGCAGCAATAGTCACACCCTTAAGTGTGTCATCAGAGAAGAGGTATCGTTGTGAAGGGAAGGGATGGGTTTATGATTAAAATATTATGATGTGCATAGATAAATAACTTATAAACACCATTTTCAATATTTCATTAAAACATAAGAATTGCACATTTTAATTCCATGGTGACTAAAACAAGAAATAACTATTTGCCAGTGCCATAATAAAAATGACAACAACAAAAACCTTAATGATATTTTCTCTGACAAGTCTTAATATTGTAGGCCCCTCAAGTATAGTAAATGTATTTTGTTTTACTTGGTTATATTTTTCTGATGCAGAAGTGTAAAAAAACATATCACTAAAGTGCAGTATTTAGAATTCTCAGTACAATAGTATGTGGTTATTGTAACATACTAGTGGTTGTAGTAATCACACTACTCAGGAGAATCCAAACAAACACTTCTTTATTAATCCACAAAGATGGAGACACAGGAGATCACGGAGAAAACGAACACACAACCACATGAAATAAAGATGATACCGGACCATGGACTGAGGAAACTAAGGGCTTTAATACACAGGGAAACATCATGATTGACAAGTGAATGTAATCAGAAACCAAGGGAACCACCAGAAATCATAATCCTGACAGTTATATACTTACAATATGCTGTTGTAGTTGCATCAGTTGGCTGTTCCCTAGACTCTGTGTTCAGGAGTTCCTCTCTAAAGGGAACTTCGACAGTAATGTCCTGTTTTAGTAAGTACTCCAAAGCCAATCACCTGTCTGTGTTTGCTGTAAAGAGAACCACACGACCCCATCAGCAGGGCACAGCAATCATATGCACGGGCCCACAGGTGTGTGTGTGTGTGGCTCCAGCTCCCTGTGAATTCTGCTGAGTATGAATGTGTGTGTAAGAGTGACATATACTTGCCTCTTAGAGACGGATTGATTCACAGGTCTTTCTTTGGTGTTTGTGGTTCCAGGGTCAGAAGTGGTTGCTAGGTAACAATGATGCCCCTGCCCCACAGAAGTTGACTTGAGAAAACACCAACAGCCCACCACTGATGGCCCTGATTATGTCACCATGTACATTTTTATATTGATTTAAAAGCCATGCAGTTATTATGCATCACAAATAATTGCTGTATACCTGCAATATGTCAACATAATCACCACCATCAAACTCATTAAGAATATGTATGATAAAATATAACATAAAAGACATACCATTAAGAGGCATAGGATAACATAAATCTATACAGTGACATAAACATGTGAATATCCAGTAACTCAAAGAACAATTATTGCTTTGATGGAGCAATAATGGAGTATTACCATTCTAGTATAGAGCCATTCTGTACTGTAATATCAGTGTCATGCACAGTAAAGGGATTTATTCAAACTATAGTCTCACATAAACAGATTTATATAGTCTCAAATATAATTTATAATCATACTATCATAACAGTGTAATGTTAATGACCTCATCTGTCGACATGATGACGGTGAAGCTGTTGCAAACATATCCACATCGCTATCAGATGCTTTCTTAAAGGGGAATCAAGAAATCGAGAAAGTTGAATTGAGAAATCAACTTTTCATTCAGCCTTTGATATATAAAGGTTAATTGTGATATAAGAATATCCTGTAAGTTTCGGAACTGAAAACGTCCTTGTTTGTCAAAGAAAAGCTTTTATTGACACCAGGCCCAACAAACGCTCGATCTCAGAATGTGCCAAGCTGTGACGTCAGAATGTGGTGAAACGCTGCCTCAACAGAAGAAGAAATACGCTTGATACTGTAGCCCCGCCCACCGACTGCAAGAAATGTAACATAAATAACATGGGCCTTTGTAGAGCTAAATGGATCACGCTACCGAGCAATAAACATGCCGAAGATAGTAAGATATTGCGCTGTACCTGGTTGTGGAAGAACACAGTCGCTGCATAAGCTTCCTTCGGATTCTGTTATTAGGAATGTGTGGTTGAACTTTATTTTTAATGAAGATCCAGCTCACATGAGGAAGACGTTGCACGTTTGTTCCTTCGTTTCACCACGGATTCCTTTGTAAACAAGAGACTGGATTTGCAGACAGGATGAGACTACATGAATGAATGAAGCAAAAAAATATGTTATAGTATTGCATTGTTACAGATCGTTTGATATCTATTGAATATGTGTACGTGTCTAACAGAACATAACTTAGCATGCTGTCGCAGGCTGGAGAATCCTTTATTTGTGGCGTTGTTGGTTCATTGTGCTGCGATTCGGGATCAGACTAGAACATGTATGGGCCAGGGCTCGCAAAGCCCAACGTCCCGGGGCTATGTGTTTTCCAGATGGGCTACCAAAATGTACGCCCATCGGCAGGCCGGTGAATCTTAACTAGTGAAATAACATACCTTAGGGGTGTAACGGTACGCGTATTCACAGGAACATCGCAGCTGAAGATAATGAGGAAATTACGCCGCTCCCTTTGCCAAGTGTGTGTGCCCTGCTCACATAGGGATGATCACATAGGGCATACAGATGATCACTTCCATTTGGAACTTGCTCCGTGAACCGTTCTGTACAAATGGCTTGACTTGATATTTGAAGGAAAAATACAATTGCAGAAGTTTTGATCTTGCTGATTTGTCTGACTCTGCAGTGAGGCTTGTGCGCGTGTGTGTGTGTGTTAGTGATGCATGGTTCGCGGTTATATCCACTGATCGGGCAGGCCAAGTAATAAAAAATAACATTCCAATTAATTGCGGGTGGATGAGAGATAAATCATTGTTTGTTTGATAAAGTCATTTTGTGAGCTCTGTGGGCGAATCATTCCGGTTGTCGTTTTTCCACATGCTTTCATGTGTACTCACGGGGAGACGGAGCTCATTATAATACACAAAGCTTATCCAATCAGAGCCATAAAAACCGAGCGTTCCATGAGAGAGGCTCAAAACCAGGGTAGAAAATAGCCTATTACTTATTCATTATGATGTTTTTGAATGTAAAAACCATGCGAACATCATTAGTTGACCTCAGACAAAAGTATAAAAACATAAAAAAAGCCACTTCATGACCCCTTTAACTGCTGTTTTCTCACCACTGTCATTTTTTCGTTTGCATTTACTGTTATTGAAAGGAAAGCATGCAGCATATATTTACACGTTGCTTTATGGGTGGATGGCATCAGGATGTTTGTTAAGTATATAGTTGCAAATGTATTTCCAAATACGCTGTGAGTATATCGGGGTCTTGAAACACATTTAGTCTCTTGTACATAATGAGTGCATGAGTGCGAGAATGAACAATAAGTTGCAGGCTGCAGTTCACTTAACTGCCACCAGTGTCGCTAATAATAAAGGTTTCTGATTTTTTTAATACAAATACCCTAGCCTGATGTCATCATACTCAATTCTACTCAGAATATGAGTCTGATACTGCTCCATTGGGCTTTAATTATGGCATGTGTTTCAACTGAACCAGGAAAGACCTCAATTGGATAGACCTACAACCAATCAGAGCGACGCATAGCTGTCAACAGAACTCAACTGCACGTACACTGGAAGTGGAAAAAGAAGATGAGTGTAAAGCTACAAATAGCCCCTTAAATATAGAAAAGTCACATTGAAACAAGTAAGTAGCAGCTATTTCGGATAGGTTACAAATGATACAGTGACTCACTCATTAAAACACTACCTTGTCGTGTTACTTAATGAATGAGCATGTTTGATTGAATCGGTTGAATGAGTAATTCAATAACTCACTTATAAAGCCAGTCACTTGTTTCATTCTTGAATTAATTGGTTGAATTAATTTTTAATTGACTCACTCATTAAGACTCGCAACAATGTAACCTGCAGAAGGAATCACTGAAAAATCCCCAGCACTACTGTCTCGCATAGACAGACTTTCAGACTGATGGTAGAAACTCCCAAAATGTTTCTTATTTTGTGTGTCATATGCATCAGACGTTCAGCCAACAGTTCTTGGGCATGACATCTGAGGCTGAGATTACTACTGATCTAACACTATGACACAAACAGAGTCATACACTGAAAGTCTCAGTGCTGTTGGACTTATGATAGCACTCTTGGAATGCTGATCGACTTGAACAGATCAGATTTGAAGGCCATAATGAACTGTTGTCTAAATATATAAATAGCACATTGACTGCTAGAAATGTCACTGGATTGACTTTTTGGTCTAATCTCCAAGGAAATTATTGTGATATCGGTTTATCTTTCACTACTTACATGTAAGACAACATATATGCCAATCTAGTGGTTTGAATAACTGACATTTGTATTGTGAGCATCAGAAACACTGTTCTCTCTTAAGGTAATTTGAACTGACCTACATCAACAGAGGAGTCTTTACTACATACAAGGCAGTAATCTATAATCACTGTTTATCAAGCAAGAACATTAAGTTTCTTTGGGTAGCTTTTGTACAGAGAGTAAGTGACTTGATCTTGTTTAAATAACAAAATGGAACAATTCTGTCCATATTGAAAACTATGTAGGTTAGAGTGTTGATACTACTAGGGTCAAGTGGTCAAAGATCTCGGCTGGTAAAAGAAGGGTTGTCGGTTCAAATTCCAAAAAGAATGATCCATAAACTATTATAGATGTGTTCCTGAGCAAGACACTTAACATAAAGTTGTTTCAAGGGGGCCGTTTCTATAAATGTGCCATGTAAGTCACTTTGAATAAAAACTTCTACATCTCCCCAATGCAAAGGAATTATTGAATTATTCAGAATTCCAGTTCTTATATAAAGTCTGCAGATATACTCTCTAAATCAAACACTTTCTGATCCAAAGCCTAAGTTTTAAAGCCTGTGACTGTGCATTGGTGATTTCAAATGAGAGATGTTTGTAGAATTGTTAAGTCTTATGAAATTGATAAAACCTGCATGAAATCATGACATCAAATATTCTGTTTAGCTGCACAAATTACATTTAAATTGGCTTCTTGACTTGTTACATAGTCGTTATTGACTGAATTTCAGAGATCATTTCTATCAGATCATGTAAACATTACTGAGTATGATCATTTACATATTAGGCACATAATGTCATCTCACATACTTTAATAATTCAATCTTTGCTTAGAAACAGGAGAAAACAGGGCACAGAAGTGCCAAAACAGAAGCAAATGACTAGTTCTAACCTATCTTTTCATCCTTCCTAACATGTATTTGTGTTTGAATACTAATAAACGAGTCAGTGTTGATCTTCTAATGAACATCGATATTTGCTGTTTCTGAGCTGTGCTGATGGAGAGTTGATATGTGAATGTCTATAGAGCCGAGATGATGCGGTTGAGAAATGAAAGTGTCTTTATCTCCATTGCCAGACTGCTTCATTGCATATGGTTTACAAAACGGTCTAGATCACTTAAGTGTCTGTGAGCCTTTGGACAACACTTGATTTGTTTCATGACAGTAGAATTTTGTCTTGCAAACAAATAATTCAGACCATTGAATTATTTGTTCTCTGCATTGCAATTAAATTTAACTCTCTCCCCGCCATTGATGTAAATTTCTAGATCTGTGAGACAACGCTTCCTACCATTGATGGAAATTTCAGCTTTCTGTGTTTTCACTGTTGTACTGTAGGGGGTGCTGTGACACCTCTTCTGAAAGAGTACTGAATCTCCTGATCAAAACACTGGTAAAAGAAGCAGAAATAAGTGATAGCATATGTAAGCAGATGCATATGTAAAAAGCGTGATCATCAACATTAAACAGCATATAAATTAAAACTGCTTAACGGACATGTCAACCCAGGATGAGCTATAGGACTGTGTAACCTTGATGGACTCATTCGACTCAAGACAAAACTATGTTTTGATCATCGTTCTGAATCCGACCTGGATGTAGTCTTTGACAAAAATGTGATTTTCTCAAATTTTTGGTCAAAATGTTATGCATTTTAATGAAACAACATTCAGGTGTTGATAAAAAAGAATGCATTAAGCCAGAATAAAACTTTTTTTTAAAGCAGAGGTTCTGTTCTCTTTCTTATTTGTTGTTGTTGTATCATGTCTTTTGCATTTTTGTGAAAAAAAAAAAAGACCCTGCATTTTATTTCATTGATTTGGACACAGTTTTAGGACAGAATGATTGTCAACTTGCTCCAACCTGCCCCAACATACCTGCCTTGTACTTTCTAGAAATCCTAAAGATATTGATTAACTGGTTGAGGTGTGTTCAATTAGGTTTGGAGCTGAACTTTGCTGGACAGTAGCCCAGGATTGGACACCAATTATGTAGAACAAGGGCCTGTCCCGGTACTGACACCTGCGGACTTGGCCAATTGAGATCACTTGGAAAGTAAATCGCAAGACTGTCCCAGGTCAGACAAATTCTCAAAAGCTTAGTGCCCTTAACGAGACACTAAAGGCCTGGGGAATATTTCATTTTCTGTGCTTCCCTTTTCTAATCTAAAAATAAAAATCTTTCAAAGTATACTCCTTTGGCCATGAGCACGGAGAGACGTGTTCGGCACACTGTCTTGTGGACTTTGTTTTCAAGCGCTTAAGTCACTTTTTCACATGCGCAATGACCCTCTTGATAACGGACACACGGACGGTACGCAGACCATCCTGGAACGCGGACAGCTGCAGTATACTTTGGGCTTAAATTTACATTACCTCTTATACCGACGGTCAAAGCGACGTTACGCCACAAAAGTGGAGACTCGTAGGAAGACTGCAAGTGTTTAGGGTGCCAACTGGTCAAGTGCATTTGAAATCATATGATCCATTACTAGTCCATACAACCCATGGTCATTTACCTCCCTGCTGGTAGATAACTACACTACACCAACTACACCATCTGATTCTAAATTTAAACTACTGATATTTCATTATACTTTATTAGAAATCGTATCAGAGTCTGATTCTTTTTTGAAGGGCTCTTAAAAGTGTGCAATGCACTTTTTATTAGTTTTTTTTTTTTCTGTCTGCTGCATGTTTTGCATAATTTACCTGCAGCTCCAGAGTTATTTGTCGCATGGCATTTACAGCTCAGCTCCAAGTGATTGGCTCAAAATTTTCTGTGGTATCAAGATGACATCCGGTCCTGCGTCAGCCGAGCAGCTGCCATTGAGTTAAATGATAATGCTAGCAGATATCTCCTTGACATGTCGACTAGTGGCAGAACTAATTGACTAGTCGACTAGGTTATGAACCCCTGATGTATTTCTATCCCTCATTTCTTTGAACCTCAGCGCTACTTTATCCCTTCCTCTGCTTCTTAACCTATTCATGCTGCGTTCTCTCTATCTGTCTTTCTCTCTCTCCCTCCTTTAGATTTCGAATCATGATCCCCTCTGCTGCAAAGAAAACTCCACCTACTCAGAGCTGCTAATGTAGTCACTGACAGTGCAAGCTCTCTCCTGCTCTCGCTCTCTCTCGCTCTCTCACTCACACTCACGCTCCCTCCACTCCGGTCCCACATAAATAAATAGCGTCAGAAGGATGTGGGAGAAGAGAGATGTTGCTGCCAGTGGAAAAAGAACAATGTTGAGACAACTCTCCCCTGTTTATCTTCAGCGCATGCTTCCAGTCTGGGGATTACATGCACGTTCCCTCTGGATTTCTTGCCCACTGAAGGATGCTCTGTTCTGACGGCACTCCTGCCGCTGCCGTACACACAGCGAGGACTACTAGACTTTTCTCACTGTTTCCACCTACCCGCCAGAGAGCCACTGATCTTGCCAGCCAGAGGAGCCCATGGAGTCCATCCCCATGGTAGATGGTCCACTCCACATTTGTGCTTGGCAATAGACAAAGAGGCAAAGAGATTAGAAACATTGGCAGCCAATCAACTCCATGGTTTTCTGACTTTATCAAGGCTGGGATTTTTGGCATCTGATAAAGAGGTAGGACTTCAAAATCTATTTTGTCCCTCCCGATTTAGTGTTTTCCGTGCTTTTGACTGCACTTTTTGTAGTTGCATTGTGGTATTTTGGGATATTTTTGGATGCACTTGAGCTGTATTAGATTTAAAATGAAAGTTTTAATACAATTTGTTATGATACCCTCCACCTCTCGTTATGTTGTGGAAACTAAGGACTCCAGAATGAAGGTCCTAACCGCCAACATTTGCTTTATTGGGTTAGAAGAGACTTAAAGACATTCAGGAACCCTCATTTGAGCTACATGTGTTGCTTTAGACTCGCCGAGCACAACCACATGGTGACTTCTTGCAACATTGTGGACGCAGGTAATGTGTGATGCCTGCTGAGGTAGCTCATTACTCTGAGCCAAGAGACTGAGGCTACACATCGGCTGAAACCAGTTTTGTTGCTCTGCCAAAACATCTCAGCCACTCTCACAAATGCCAAACACGCCGTGGCGTATTTCCCATCCACAATGGCAGGCTGTATATCCAGTTTCTGAAAAGGAAGATGTGTTGTATGGCAGAATCTTTGTCTTCAGGGAGTTGTTGCTGCATCTCAATGATCTGGTTTAGCCAGAAGGCACTTTTCTGCCACTTTTTTCCACATCTTTTTTTCCACATCTTTTTTTTTTTGTTTTTGTTTAGTGCCATTCAGCCTATATCCACTCTCTCCCACCCACACATCTCTTCAAGCTCCTTATAAAGTATTATATTCCCTATATTCCACTTAAAAAGGTGTTTCTGGTTGCCAAAAGGTCATTGTGGAGATGTGCAGGCATCTTAAATATGTACTTTGGGCCAAATGTGCCATTAACTAGTCAGTTGTGCTGGAGATCTAATGAGCACCTGAGGGCAGGTTGACAGACTGTCTGGCCATGGGATGGAAAAATCCCTCTATAGATTTCAACAGAATTAACTGTAATAATACAAGAGGAAATTAGCTATTTTGCTCACCTGTTTGTCAGATCTGAAGCGCAGCAATGGCAATAGAATATATGATCGTTTTTCAAAACCATCATGTGTTTGCAACATTTGTACATAGAATGTACATTCTGAGAAAAATATTACAAAATATTATAAAATGCTCTTTAACTATTCTTGTCGTTATTACCTGTCGTTATTCTGAACTGCTTGTGTTACCAAATAGAAATGAGCAGGGATCATTTTAACACTTTCTTTGCTCATTTGTTTTGCATTAGACATATTTGACATTTTAGCAGTCATTTCTTGAATCAAATAAATATATAACTTAATCAAGTTGGATGCAATTAAACTAGAAGCACACAAAGGTCAGTATTACATTCATAACAGCCTGTATAACAATATGACAGTGGTATGTGATGAAAATAAGAGTAAATAAAACAAGTTCTGTAATGTGAATAACATTAGATATAACTTGAGATTTTGAAGGACAGATTTTGATAGTGACTAAATGGAAACGAGACAAACAAGTATTTAATGGGAAAAACATATCAAAATAGATAGACATTTAGATATATCTATCTATATATAGATATTTAGACCTTAAAGTAACACTTATTAAATTGAAAAGAACATCAGTGAAATACAACGGTAGTTTGAAAACCACATTCATCCACACTTTAATATAAAAAAGTTATGGCAAATGCATTCTGGGATGTATTCTTCATGCATATTTCCACAGGCCTATGGAGGAATATTGTAATATTTCTACCAACTTAGGCCTAAAACATCACAAAGCATATATAACTTTTAGAGAGAGAACTACACTGTAAAAAATATTTAAAAAGTAAGTTACCTGGTTGCCTTAAAATTTTGAGTTCATTGAAATTAAAGATTTGAGTTAATACAATGAACATTTTTGAGAATTGACATCACCCTTTATTCAAATAGTATTAAAATATTTTATAAGCATATTGCGTAATTGTGTTTTATTTGTTATAATGCAGTGAAACATGCCAAATTGTGCTATTTTCATGATTTATCACTACATTTTTTTTTATTTATTTATGTGGTTCAGATAATAGTTCAATAATATTTTGAGTTTCTATTTATTAAACCCATTTCCTTCATTGTATTAATTCAAATTTTTAATTTCAATGAACTCAACATTTTAAGGCAACCAGGTTACTTACTTTTTTAAGTTAAACCAACTATATTTTTTTACAGTGTAGTAATGAAAAGATAAAGGGATAGTTCACCCAAAACTTAACATGACTCAACAAGCTGTGACTTTTTTCTTCTTCTGTGGAACACAAATGAAGACATTTTAAACATTTTTAATCATCGAAAAAAAAATATTTTTTTTTTTTTTATATATATTTTCTGTTACATTCATTAAATGTTACAATTATCCCTGTTGTCCCCCAAGGCTCTGCTATATGTTTAAATCCCTGCTGCTTTCTTTAACTTGTGTGAAATGAGTTCCTGCTGAAATCCCTTATATTAGCATAAGAGCTCTGTGCCACACAGCACATCTGTGTAAGGGCTTCTATAGCGATTATTAATTCTGTTTGGGTGGGAGGCATGTATATCAACAGCAGACTCCACAGAGACAGGATACGGGAGGATTATTTTTTGCACTCTAATTAGTCTACTACAAGCTCCAACTTAATTGGTGGCCCCTAGTTTGCATTTGATGTGTTGAGAAATGAAAGAAAAAAGAAAGGCTAAAAGGAGGGTGAGACGAAATGAATATGTAAAAAACTAAACAATCCGTCAACATTCTTTTGAAGTGGTTCGGGAAAAGACCAGGCAGGATGTGAAGGCAGTAGAAGCTGGGTTTGTGCACTCAAATCAAGCAGGAATCCTGTTTGAATAAATATGTAATCTGAGCCTACAGGACCATGATGCATTAAAAATGAGGACGTTCAAATTTTGTTGCTGTCATTTGCGCTCCGATCCAGCTGAACGCACATGCCGGCACACACATGTATGCGTGTTTGTGTGTGTGATTGTTTGATTTTTTTTTTTTTTTCTTCTTGCAAGCAGACTGTCTCTTGTACTGTATGTTGTGTCGTGCTGATGCATTTAGATGGGTATCCAAGACGTCTAGAGCTGATCCACTACAAACACTTGGTTTCTTTTCAAATATTTATCTGCTTCTGTCTCACATTCAGAAAAAACACACAAAAGAAAACAGTGCTGGCCACCTATACAGGTGAAACTGTATGTGTGTGTGTTTTGATTATCTGTTAAATAATAATAATAATAATAATAATAATAATAATAATAATAATAATAATAATAATAATAATATTATTATTATTATTATTATTATTATTATTATGATCAGTGAGCTACATTATATATGTAAAAACAAGCCAAAATAATAATAATAATAATAATAATAATAATAAGAAGAAGAAGAAGAAGAAGAAGAAGAAGAAGAAGAAGAAGAAGAAGAAGAAGAAGAAGAATTATTATTATTATTATTAACATCCAATAAAAATACCTAAACATGCTTAATGTACATTTACATTACAACAAGATACTTGTTTTAAAAGAATATTTCTTGAATTAGGTTTCTTTTTCTTACACCATTGGCAAATATATATATATATATATATATATATATTATATATATATATATATATATATATATATTATTATTATTATTTATTTTTTTTTTTTTCTTGTTTGAAGCATAAACCTTATTAAATTTGGTTAGACTGGTGTGAAAAGAAAAAAAAATGTGGAAAGACGAAAATTCATTATCTCTAAAAACAATTATTAATATCCCATATCTCATGCGATTTTGCTTTGCTTCTCTAGTATGAAAGGATCTTTCTTTAAAGATATTTGTCTTATTTTCTGGTAAATTCTTTTTTTTTTTTTATTTTTTGCAGTAAACCTTACCAAATTTAGTAAGGTTTATGCATATATATATATATATATATATATATATATATATATATATATATATATATATATATATATATATATATATATATATATATATATATATATATATATATATATATATATATATAATAATTGCAGTATAAGTGGCAAATGATAAAGCACCCATGCTTTTTGTCCTTTGCCACTTATACTGCAAAAACTGTAATTAATATATATTTACAAACACACACACACACACACATATATATATATATATATATATATATATATATATATATATATATATATATATATGAGTAAATATATATATAAATATATATATATCATATATATATAAAATAATTATAATATCCTTACTAAATTTGGTTAGACTGAGTAAAATATATAATAAAAAAACACAAAATTCAGTATCTCTAAAAACAATTATTAATATCCCATATCTCATATATATATATATATATATATATATATATAATTATTATAATATTTTTGCAGTGTAAGGGGCAAATGACAAAGTAACCATTACTGTTGCTCCAGATCCATTTATTGGTTACAGATTGGTTGTATCTGTTCTAAAATATATGGCCTTGAACTTAAACAGTGTCTTTGATTGGCCAATTAAAATATGATATCTGGCCAATAAAACCCGACAGTGAAAAATGACTTGCACTTATTACCTGTCGAATATTATAGGGATTGAAAGGCCAGTGGAGTGTCCTGTTCTTTAAACCCCTTCTCGCCCAAACCTCAAATTGATACGTTACCCTTCACATGAGGTCTTATGTTTGCCTTGGGATTTATTCAGGAGAACAACGTTTGACACACCAGTCCCCCAAAGCGGAGAGGATGCGAATCCATTTCGACTGTCAAAACTGCCACATTTGCCTATTAAAATACCTCTACTTCCTGTGAGAGGAAGTCCTTGCGTTCTCCGTTTGGTTATTTAAATCTTTTATCTCGCACAAAGCTGTCCAGCTGCTCCACGTGGGAGAATGAAACCTCTGTCAACCTCCCCGTCTGTGTCACAGAGATGCTTGTACCTTTTCGGAAGGCGTCACATGAAGAATTGCCACCCGCGTTCACATGTGTCTGGCCCCGACGAACAGCGGAGACAGTGTGGGTGCAAGCGCTTTCATTATTTGATTGCCATCTTATATGTAACGCCTGCTGAATTCTCAGCCATAATAAATGCGGCACGTGGGCCTCCGGCACGGCATTAAGTGCACAATAACTCCGCGTATCGTTTTGATGCAGACCTGCACAGCTGCACGAATGAAATCAGGAGCTCTGGGGCTCGGCTTAAGGGTGATCCTCCGTGACTGACACATAATGTAGAATGAGGGTCACCTTATTATACTTCTGACATCTGCTAGCCTCCAACTCCACGATTTGCTGGAGAAAACGGTGCAAATTAGACCGGGGAGTTTGTAGGGGTCTCACCACCTCAATTAAGGTTTGAACCACCCTGAAGGCAGTCAAAACAAAAGCTTGGAGAATCATAAGGGAGTTAAACTTACAAAATAGGTGCAAATACATCACAAATATTTGGTTAACTGTATTAGGGATACTACAATGCAGTTTGGGTCGTAATAGACAAATCTTGACAGTCTGAGCCCTGAAAATGTCCTATAGAATATCCTTTTAAAAGGCTGACCCTCCTGTAAGTATTTTCTAAATTTTAAAATATAAGTAAATAATATTATTTATAATGTTGTAAATGCCAGTTGCGTGCACACAAAGCACTTCTTTCTAATGAGCTGATGGGAGCCATTTGTAAATACACAAATAATCAGGGGTTTATGCATATTTTCAAGTATGTTAATGTAAGCAAATGGATTATGGATAATATTGTCTGTGTGAGTGATGGTCATATTTACCTGCTGTATGGTTGGCTGCATTGACTAATGAGCTTCTGGAGTTAGATTTATTTAACCCTTTATTCTGCAGCACTGCATGGTTGAAGAGATTTAACATTCAAACAATGGATTACACCTGCTGCGTTTTGCTTCATGAATGCAATTTTGTTATCAGCAGTGTACGTGCACGATCTGAATCTGAATTCAAACTATCAATGTAGTACCAATCATTTTATATTTTTATTATTATATTATTATTAATTCAAATAAGTAGCATCTTTATTGTATAACCATACTAAAGAGTTGTTGAATGCTTGATTCTGATTGGTTGATGAATGTTGCGATTGTTTTCCATTAAACGCACGGCTAAAGTAGTTTCAGGCAGGTCATGCTGTCAGTTCCATATCACTTCACTTAATTATTTCAGTTATTTCAAAGGTCCTGCAGACTACAACAGCAAATTAACCAAAACCCACAAAGACACTGACCAAGCAAATAAATATTACAAATTGTTGTGCTCCTCAAACATTCCTGAACCATTTTTGCTTTGCGGAAGGGCGCATTATCCTACCGAAAGAACCACAGCCACCAGGGAATACCGTTTCCATTAAAGGGTGTGCATGGTCTGCAACAATGCTTAGGTAGGTGATACGTGTCAAAGTAACATCCACATGGATGACAGGACCCAAGGTTTGCCAGCAGAACATTGCCCAAAGCATCACACTGCCTCCGCCGGCTTGCCTTCTTCCCATAGTGCATCCTGGTGCCATGTGTTCCCCAGGTAAGCGACACACACACACACCCAGCCATCCATGTGATGTAAAAGAAAACTTGATTCATCAAACCAGGCCACCTTCTTCCATTGCTCCGTGGTCCAGTTCTGATGCTCAAGTGCCCACTGTTGGCACTTTCTGCAGTGGACAGGGGTCAGCATGGGCACCCTGACTGGTCTGCGGCTATGCAGCCCCATACGCAACAAACTGTGATGCACTGTGTATCCTCACACCTTTCTATCAGAACCAGCATTAACTTCTTGAGCAATTTGAGCATCAGTAGCTCATCTGTTTGATCGGACCACACGGGCCAGCCTTCGCTCCCCACGTGCATCATTGAGCCTTGGCCGCCCATGACCCTGTCGCCGGTTCACCACTGTTCCTTCCTTGGAGCACTTTTGATAGATACTGACCACTGCAGACTGGGAACACCCCACAAGAGCTGCAGTTTTGGAGATGCTCTGACCCAGTCGTCTAGCCATCACAATTTGGTCCTTGTCAAACTCGCTCAAATCCTTACGCTTGCCCATTGTTCCTGCTTCTAACACATCAACTTTGAGGACTAAATGTTCACTTGCTGCCTAATATATCCCACCCACTAACAGTGTTATTCACTTCACCTGTCAGTGGTCATAATATTATGCCTGATTGGTGTATATATAATACTGTGCCAAAACATATACACATACCATTCAAAAGAAATTGAACTTAATGTTCTTGTGACACTGAAGACTGGATGCTGAAAATTAAGCTTTGCCATCACAGGAATAATTTACGTTTTAAAATATATTAAATATATATTTTAAATTGCAATAATATTTCACAATATTACTATTTATACAGTATTTTTTTATCAAATAACTCCAGCCTTGGTGTGCATACTGTAGGAATCCTCTTAATAACATAAAATATCTTACGGTTACACTTTGTTTTAAGGTGTCATTGTTACAGTGTAAATATATATTTACGTACTGAGTAATATTAATTTACAATTGTATTATGTACTTATTATAGGGTAAGGGTTTGGTTGAGGGCTAGTTGCATGTAATTATGCATAATTTACTGTTATTACTGTGGTAAGTACATGTAACATATATAACAAAGAGACTGCAAAATAAAGTGTTTCAGATCTTACTGATCCCAAATTTTTGAATGGTATGTAGTCTATACATACACAACATAAAATATTTCATTTCAGTTGTTTTTAATGTTTAATTTCTGATATGTTTGCAATTGTAAAATAACTTTATGCATCTAAGAATTTAATGCATAGCTCATGATCAAATTCTGTACATGCAATAGAGTAATATTCTCAAGCTGGTATGGCTGTGCGCAAAAAGACAGTGGCCAAAAATTGAGATGAGATATTATATTGTTTGTCTATGAGTCTAGTGGCATCTAGATGCATGATTTCCTGATACAAACTTTAAAGAGCAACCTTCTTTTGAAACACTGGATTCAGCACATCGATAATTCAACCAGTCTGACAAAGCAGTTACAAGCTCTGCAGGAATTTAAGATTAGTTACATTGCTCCAAATTTATAAATATATTTGTACTGAACATTAGAGAAAAACGTAGCTTTAAACACGCCAGTGTCCTCATGCCATGATGCATGATCGGTATTGGTGGCACTACAGTATTTTGAATGTGTTTAAATAGGATTGCAAAATCTGTATATTAAAATGACAATTAAACAATTTTAAAATAAAAAGATATACATTTGCTCAAATGCTCCATTTTGACTAGGTGGAACTGGATAGCCTGATTTAATGAAATGTGACTGGAATGACGATCTTCAGCATCTCTAGTCTAGGCAGTCAAATAAATTCCCACGTCTCTATACGCTTGCATGACTTTGATCTCCACACAGTTTGTCTATATAATTTGGGAATGTCTGAAACATACTGGAGTGACTGCTGTCTTGTGCACTTACACAGACCCATATCAATGTTCAGCCGCACCTTCAGCCTCAGGTGTCCTTTCTAACTGCTAAAGCCTGTCAGATTTGTTGTTGAGAGGGGTTTTTTTCTCTTTTTTTCAACCAGAGAAAATGCGTGCTAGCCAAATCTATAAATAACAAATCTGAAATTCAGAGTGGTAGCAAGCAACATTGATTGCTAAAGTCTTTCTTACTGCAGCTGGGCTGGGTAAGAAAGCTGCCAATTTTTCCACATTAGAATGGCACTCAATCAGACGTCTTCCTCAGCTTTACTTTAAAGAACACTTTAAAGAACACAGAACAGATGCAAATGGCCTTTTACTTCAGCTTACATTTTCGCTGGTAAAAAGTAATTTTTTTTTAAGAAAATGTAAAATGCAGTTCACAGTCCACTGTAACTTTCTGCAACCTGACGTTTTGTCCATCTCTCTCTCTCTCTCTCTCTCTCTCTCTCTCTCTATATATATATATATATATATATATATATATATATATATATATATATATATATATATATATATATATATATATATATTTTTTTTTTCTATTTGAAGAACTGATGAATCATACACAAAACGCTAAAAATGTGTTTTAAAAGGTACATTTACGTTTAGGCCGATTTACATTAATACAGGGTTTCGTACGTATTTTACGAGGTGGCTAATTTGTACGGATTCGCACAAGTGATCTTGTACAGATTCATATTTGACAAGTTGCCCAATTCGTATGATTTCGCATTTAATGACCTAATCTCAAACCCCGCCCTAAACCTACCCACTCACTGCGGGTTTGTCACTGCTAGACATTTTGTGAATGATTCATTTTTTTTTTTTTTTTTTTACATTACATTATATATTTTTTCCATTTCAGTTATTTTTCATTTAATGTTGAATGTAACTGCGGTAACATGTTACAATAAGATTTCATTAGTTAACATGAACTAATAATAAACAACTCTTCTACAGCGTTTATTAATCTTATTTAATGTTAATTTCAACATTTACAAATGCATTATTAAAATCAAAAGTTGTATTTGTTAACATTAGTTAATGCACTGTGAATTAACATGAACAAACAATGAACAACTCTATTTTTATTAAAATTACACTGTAGCAAATGTATTGTTAGTTCATGGTAGTTAATACATCAACTAATATTAACAAATGAGACCTTATTGTAAAGTGTTACCGTAACTGCAGTCTATTTTCTTAAAGAGATTATTTTCTAAAAATCTTGGTTTGAGGCATGAGGGTGAGTGAATGATGAGAGATTTTTGGGTGGATTATCATATATATATATATATATACACTCACCTAAAGGATTATTAGGAACACCATACTAATACTGTGTTTGACCCCCTTTCGCCTTCAGAACTGCCTTAATTCTACATGGCATTGATTCAACAAGGTGCTGAAAGCATTCTTTAGAAATGTTGGCCCATATTGATAGGATAGCATCTTGCAGTTGATGGAGATTTGTGGGATGCACATCCAGGACACGAAGCTCCCATTCCACCATATCCCAAAGATGCTCTATTGGGTTGAGATCTGGTGACTGTGGGGGCCCTTTTAGTACAGTGAACTCATTGTCATGTTCAAGAAACCAATTTGAAATGATTCAAGCTTTGTGACATGGTGCATTATCCTGCTGGAAGTAGCCATCAGAGAATGGGTACATGGTGGTCATAAAGGGATGGACATGGTCAGAAACAATGCTCAGGTAGGCCGTGGCATTTAAACGATGCCCAATTGGCACTAAGGGGCCTAAAGTGTGCCAAGAAAACATCCCCAACACCATTACACCACCACCACCAGCCTGCACAGTGGTAACAAGGCATGATGGATCCATGCTCTCATTCTGTTTACGCCAAATTCTGACTCTACCATCTGAATGTCTCAACAGAAATCGAGACTCATCAGACCAGGCAACATTTTTCCAGTCTTCAACTGTCCAATTTTGGTGAGCTCATGCAAATTGTAGCCTATTTTTTTTTTTTTTTGTAGTGGAGATGAGTGGTACCCGGTGGGGTCTTCTGCTGTTGTAGCCCATCTGTCTCAAGGTTGTGCGTGTTGTGGCTTCACAAATGCTTTGCTGCATACCTCGGTTGTAACGAGTGGTTATTTCAGTCAAAGTTGCTCTTCTATCAGCTTGAATCAGTCGGCCCATTCTCCTCTGACCTCTAGCATCAACAAGGCATTTTCGCCCACAGGACTGCCGCATACTGGATGTTTTTCCCTTTTCACACCATTCTTTGTAAACCCTAGAAATGGTTGTGCGTGAAAATCCCAGTAACTGAGCAGATTGTGAAATACTCAGACCAGCCCGTCTGGCACCAACAACCATGCCACGCTCAAAATTGCTTAAATCACCTTTCTTTCCCATTCTGACATTCAGTTTGGAGTTCAGGAGATTGTCTTGACCAGGACCACACCCCTGAATGCATTGAAGCAACTGCCATGTGATTGGTTGATTTGATAATTGCATCAATGAGAAATTGAACAGGTGTTCCTAATAATCCTTTAGGTGAGTGTATATATATATTAACATTAGTTAATGTATCAAATTAATTCAAAATAATTTTATTAAATATTTTGAATGGAATTTTTTAATTCCACAACACTTTTTTACGTTACCTACCTTAGGCTTTTTTTTTTTTTTTTTTTTTTTTACGGTACAGGCTACATGCCATGCTCTACATTTCCCACTGACATGTACAAATCAGTCTTCCCATGGAAAAAGCCAACCATAACCGTACCGTCGGGAATGTTTTAACTTCACACATGAGCGACTGACATTTCTCCACAAACCGGAACATCTACACCCCATCAATGGGCAGACGCGTATTCCTATGCGTTCTCGTCCCTAGATGTTACAACACTCACTTTACGATGTCCTGCCCTATCACACAAACACATCTAGCCAAGATCCCGCCGTCTCCCCCCAGGGTCTTCTCAGCCTAATGGAATGTAGTCTTCTCACACAGCAGCACACTCACAGAGCAATTACACCGACAGATTCATTTAAGACCGGCCGCAAGCTCTGGCAGTGGACGTGAGGCCCGCACTGACAGCGAACAGACAGCCCATTCACCCTTCATCAGCCTTGCCGGCTTTCTCACTGTACAATATCCCCCACAGGAAATGATGATTTCAGTCAGAAATAACAATAAGGACTGTATCAGATACTGGATGGACGTCATTGCGTTGTCCTCGGCTGAAGAAATATGTTTGGCACAAGGTGCTTTTTAGCCAATTTGAGGCTGTTTGGAGCCAGCTGGCAGGCTGAGTGCCTTTCACTAGCTCTTTCGTTTGTCTTGCTCCTTCTTTTTTTTTTTTTTTTTTTTTCGTGCCACAGATCCTCTGGGCCATAGCACTCAGCTTCTCCAGTGACACAACACGAAAGGTGGGAAAGAGAAATTCAGATTCAGAACAACCCTAAAAAAGACAGCCAAATGGCCCAGTGAATGGTGCTCTTTAAAGTCATTGGATTCTGATTGGCTGTTCACTCAGTATTTTTAGCATTTATCAGTGTTTTTATTTATTGGTCTTATTGGTTTATTTAAATTAATTTAATTATTAAAGGTTTAAAGGGATTAAGGAAATAAAGAAAAAGAAATAAGAGCTGTAAAAGTTCCAGTTCTATTATAGTTATGAGATTTTATATATATATATATATATATATATATATATATAGTACTGTGCAAAAGTCTTAGGCACATTGGTATTTTCACATGAAAAATGTTTTTAGGCCAGTTATTTATATCTTTTACTGTAGTGTGTCAGTAGGAAATATCAGTTTACATTTCCAAACATTCATTTTGCAATTAATTGTAATAATCCAGTGAGATTTATTTTTTTATGCACAAGAAGTCTGACAGCAGCCGGTATGATCTGATCTCACCATCGTCGAGTCTGTCTGTGATTACATGAAGAAACAGAAAAAACTGAGACAGACTAAATCCAGAAAAACTGAGGCAACGTCTCCCAGACACTCGAGGAAACCTTCCTGCAAAACTACAGGACTGTGAAGAGTTTAGGCACTTGTCAGAATGCTTTAAAGTGAGAATACTGTCAAAAATAATAACATAAATAGCTTTTATTTATGAATTAACTTCTATTAACTAAATCAAATCGATATTTGGGGTGACCACCCTTTGCGTTTAAAACAGCTTTTGTCACCTGCATCTATTCCTACACCTCTTCATGTAGTTCTGCAGGAAGGTTTCTTCAAGTGTCTTGGAGACGTTGCCACAGTTCTTCTGGATTTAGTCCATCTCAGTTTCTTCATGTAATCACAGACAGACTCAATGAAGATGAGATCAGATCTCCATGTGGAGCATAGAGACTATTGTCAGACTCTTTATGCATACAAAAATCTCACTGGATTATTAAAATTAATGGCAATTCATTTATAAATGTAAACTGATATTTCCTACTGACACGCTACAGCAAAAGATATAAATAACTGGCTTAAACCCACCTTTTGTGTTTAAAAATACTAGCGAACCTAAGACTTTTGCACAGTACTGTGTATATGTGTGTGTGTGTGTGTGTGTATATATATATATATATATATATATATATATCTTGAATCTTGAATATATATATATATATATGAAGAAGACTTCAGATGCAAAAGCCTCTAAATCCATCTGATGTTTATCTTTAAAATAAGCATTTTTGTCAGGCTTCCATCTATAGGTTTCTACCTAAGTACCAGTACTTCTGAATGGGCTTAGGCTGGGATTTAGTGGGTTTGAAGTGAAAGTATTTTATGAACTTATACTATATGCGGAGAGCATTCACTCAGTATCGTTATCTCATTTTTGACCGAAATGGCTTTTAGAGGCTTTTGACTAAAAAAAAAAAAATGTGTTTCTAATTGTCTAGTTTTCATATGGATGGAAAAGACAATCCTGACCTTGTTTACACTTTATAGAGCCTTCCGTTGTTAGGAAGACAGGTGTAATTTCCACAGTCACCTATTTCAGTGATATCTGTCACATAGGGACATTTTATGTGGTATTCTAAAAAAATTAAAAAAATCACTTACAGCACCTTCAGGTAATGCAGAAGTATAATGCAATATCTGGTGCAAGAATGTAATTCAATATTGTGTAGCGATCCATAAACCAGGGTGCCTTGACACCTACATTGTATTACGCTTTTCTCATTTGGCTAATTACGTAACAATCCAATGATAGGGCTGCGCATATTCATAATTACCCTGGGTAGCCTAGACTTTCCCTTGAAAGCCCCCTGTCTAAGGATTACTAATTCATCCTGATGTTTCCTTTCATTTTCATTGCTTATTGATTTCAAATTCATGACTTCAAAATTAAGGAATAGGTGCCTTTGAGTCCAATTAAACAAGCCTGGCATGGTCCTAGGAGAAATGATTACTTCAAATAAGAGCATTTTCATGGGCTCGGTGTATAGCAGTCAGATCACCTCTGGAGGATAATGCTTGCAGGAAAGGAAACCCATAAATGCTGCCCTGAGTGTAAGATCGAGTGGCTGCATAATAATCACACAGTCGCTTTGAGAGACTAGCTGAAAAGCCATAAAATATACACACACAGAAGAGGCACAGAGTTTTTATTATTATATGAACTGACAGATTGTCTATTCATGTATCTTTAAGTGTATTGCTGTTTTTTATTTTTTGTTTTTATTGTTTTGTTTGTTTGTTTCTTTTCCTTTTCTTGCAACCATCTGCCTGAACATGTTGTGCATGTGTATATGAAGCTAAAAGAATTGTGGTGTTATGAAGGCCTGGTGAGAGGTGTTATAGTGTGACTGGGAAGCATGCAGAGAAAAGCCGAGGATTTGATGGTGACAGCCATAGACTGTAAAAAGTATGGACGTGTCTGTGACGTCACCCGTAGGTTTCTGAAGAGCATTTTTGAAGCCTAAAGTGGGCTGTTGCCATCTTGGCAGTGCATCACCGCGCGTCACTCCCGGTGATGGGCAAAGAGGTCGGGCTGAGGACCATAGTGGCAATCCACCTGTCACTCAAGTTGCCACACCCTTAATTATGCAAAACTTTAAGGCTTAATATAATTTAAATGGATGAGTTATAAAAAGAATTATCCACCTCTCAGTTTTCATGAAGGGCAAAATTAGCTGTATAGACCAAAACAACTTTTTGTACCAGGCTGTAAACATACTTTTTTTCTGCTGTAAATTTGGGCATTTTAACATGGGAGAGATGCAGATTTGACAGATTTGAGGGGTCGCGTATGTCTGCCCCGTGGTGTTTTCATGTCAAAAAAAGACAAAAACCGACACGGACACTAAAGGACGTCCCGGCCGCGAGCCAAAGATACAAGTCCCCTTTGGACCACCGGGGGGTGCTTCCTGTAGGTTTAGTGGGTAATCGGACAAATAGTGGGTTTGTGAGATGTGGGCGTGGCCTCCAGCGGGCTCTTGGCCTAAGCCTTTTGATTTCTTCTCATTTCCCTCCCTGTCCTTTGGAGGAGCTCACACTTTGCTTTCTTCTTCCCTCTGTTTTCTCTCTCTGTCCTGAAGCTCTGTCTTTGTGAAGGATACTCTCTGTCCACTATCTAAAGTAGTTTATGTCTTTACCTCGGCTCAGGAAAATATCTTGCATAGAATTGCAAATCTTTTATCCTACACTGCTATGGATCAATGGAGAGACGGACAAATAATTGGATGCTGACCCCCCCCACCCTTAGTGACCCCCACTGGACTAATGGCTGAACAGACAAATAGTAGTTTGGTGGAACGTGTTGAACGTGGAGAATGGACATTTGGGTATTTGGAACAGACTATACCTTTTTACCAGTGTAAAACATGAGAAGTGGACATTTAAAGGGTATTTAAAGCTCTCTTTTAGTCTCTTTAGCTGAGGTCATCTGCTATAGGCATCCAAAGCCCCCCTCTTCCGGGGTAAGCAAGTGAGGGTCCGCAGGGGAAAGGTGATCACAAAACATCTGAATGGCCCATTAAATACAGGGCATTTGTCATCCAAATTTGCCCTACGATCCCTTCGAGTCATTATGCGTCCAATGGCAGTTTATTAACATGGGCCTTTGTCCGTGAACCCACTAAATGTACTTCCTATTGGAGCCTCTCTCTAGCGGACAGTCGATGAATTGCAGTTTGTCACTTCTGACTTCAAGAGAGACCGTGGGAGGTTGCCGCTTAGGGACAGCATACATCCGCCATTTTGTTATGTGACCTACTCTTACATGACCTACCAGCGTCAATTTGCAGTCAGGTCGCTTAACCTCTATTCATAAATCTTCTTCTGTGGCCTCATGGGATAGTAAAGTGCAAATGTGCACTTCAGAATCTCACAGGAAGTAGTAGATCATCCGGGGACTTTTCATCAACTGTTTTTTGAAGGTGCGTCCCAATTTGTGTACTTATTCACTATTCTATGACGTTTTGTATTATAGTGTGAGTAGGTGTGTTCACACTGAAAATTCCAAAAAGAAAAAGTGCATGTTAAATACCCAGATGATGCACTTAATTAACCACAAAACAAAACAAAGTGTGGACTCTTCATGCACTTAACTGTCGCAGTGGACGGGCAGTGGCTATCAGACACCAATGTTGAATGACAAAATAACCAATTCATACACAATTGAGTACATTTGGGACACAACTTATATATTCAGACTACTCTTTTGCATATTATATAGTAAGGGGAAGTGTTAGATTTTGGACACAGCAATTGTATTATTTAAAGGCACACATGTTGGACTGACATTCATCACATTATATTATGTAGCTGTTGATGTATTTGCAGAAACAAGTCTGTCTTGAATTAAAAGGTCTGGATCAGGGTTGTTATATATATTTTTAATTTAGTTCTTATTTCTATTTTATTTTCCAATTGTCTTTTGTCTTTTTTTCAGTTTATTTTGATTTATTTTAGTTTTATGGTAATATTTACTAGCCTGATGTCGTCATACTCAGATTCTAGTCAGAATATGAATCTGATACTGCTCCATTGGGCTGTGATTATGGGGCGTGTTTCAACCGAACCATATATATATACTAGTTTATTATGCAGTTTTCAGTTTCTCAAATGTATCTTGCTTTAAGCATGTTTTGATATTTTCTCTTGGAAAAAAGACAAAAATATTGATTAAGAAAATTGATTGCAAAGATACGTATCTTGTGCATGCGTGAAAAAAACAGAGATGTTAGTATGAAAAATCCCAGTATTTGGTATTTTTCTTCAGGTTTCGTGCAATGAGGAGCCCCAGAGGGTGGGAGAAGGTTTCCTTTATGAATTATGTTGTCACGTTTGGAGAATGATGTTTTTCTTTTATCCCTGATGCGCTTTCACAGCCTCCGTCTCTGTTTTTCTGGCTCTTGGCCTAAGCCTTTTGGTTTCTTCTCATTTCCCTCCCTGTCCTTCGGAGGAGCTCACACTTTGCTTTCTTCTTCCCTCTGTTTTCTCTCTCTGTCCTGAAGCTCTGTCTTTGTGAAGGATACTCTCTGTCCACTGTCTAAAGTAGTTTATGTCTTTACCTCGGCTCAGGAAAATATCTTGCATAGAATTGCAAATCTTTTATCCTACACTGCTATGGAGATTTCAGAATGTTAGATATACTGCAAAGGATTCATGTCATCCCAGTCATCCTGTAGTCATATATATATATATATATATATATATATATATATATATATATATATATATATATATATATATATATATATATATATATATATATATATATATATTTATTTATTTATTTATTCAATAATTTTATTATTTTAATTATGCTTTTCAAGATGTCAAGACAGTTGTACCACTCAACAATTGTTAAATAGCATCTGAATATGCTTTCAGAGATAATGATGACTTATAAGAGCATGGCAGTCAGGAGTGATTTAATAAACCTGGCTTAATGGGAAGGTGTCATGTTTGATCTGTGGGGCCATTTACACGACACTGTTTTTGAAAACGATACTGTTATCGTCTCGTCGATACTGGTATCGTTACATTTAATCTGTAGGCACCTAGTGTTTCTCTATAAAATGACATGGCCTGGCAACATAATATTGCCACAGACGTCCCAATTTTGAGGTAGTTAATTTCCTCCAAGAAAACTTGGACATTTCTGATCTACTTGTGTGCATTTTAAGCATTTTAAAGCCAAAAAATTAGATAACAATAGCTTTAAATTATGTCTCCTCATCTCCGTCACTCATGTCTTTTTCTCCTTATCGTGCCCTGTCTCTTCCCCTCCTAAAGCTGAGCTTTGATTGATGGTCTTTTCATTTTCATCTGTGTCAGTGAAGAAAGTAAACATAGGGTCAACTGATATTCATAAGTTTTATGAATCATTTACTTAGACACGTTAATTTACCGAAGGCTTCCAGGAAAGCTAAGTAACTAAGTTTATTAAATTATTTCACAATATGAGCACATTCATTATTAATCTTAATATGATGAAAAAGGCTTTGTTAATGTTTCTTGCCCTCTCACTTTGACAGTTACTATAATTATTACATTGCATGCATGCTATGTAAATAATACAGGCTTATTTTAATTCAAAATGGAAAAATTAGTCAAAAGTTTATTAGTTTGCCTGTTTATTTTTGTCGGTCTGTAACATTTATTTCCTAAAACAGCTGTCAAATATGAAATGTTTAGTTTAGCTACTTTTTATCTCACACTTTATGACTGTTAACTGAAGCGTTGCGCTGCACTGGAATTCGCAATCAGCAGCTTCTGAGAATATAACCCCCAACTACTTTGATTTGATTGGTCATCTCAATTATTTTGACACTGACGAGCAGTGACAGACCAATGAGGCAGCTCAGATGAGACCAACTTGGTGCTGTGCAATATCCTTGCAGCACTAAAGTGGAGATAATACTACATTAGGCAATTATTTCACAACCTTTATTATATAAACCTCAGAAAAATACAGAGATCCTGACTTTGGTGAACTCATAGCTGACTACGGCCATGAATACAGTGTTTTTAGTTGTTTTCGTGGTTTTGTCAGCGTTGTCGTCTGTATAAAACGCAAAGGAAAAACGCTTCCATTTTTAGTGCATCGCTGTCTGGTAAACGCATTGTGTTTGCTTGAGTTGGACTTCAGTTTCCTTTGTCTCTGTTCATCTGTTGCCATAGTTCAACGTGATCTCATGAGAATACGTGTCTATTTTTACGTAAAGTGTGGTTCTACAACACGTACATTTACCTACGTTTTCATACACGCTATAACGTACAATATTGACGTATTGACAGCACTATAAACGTAAAATATTTACGTATCCCTGTGAATGTGTAGCAGCTCCCATGCATGAATAATAAAATCGTGGAACTTCTTTTTTTTATTCTATTGTATCTAATTGTCATATCAATTACATGTTTTCAGTCGCAATTAATAAATGCAGTTTACTTATTTACTTACTGTAATATTTCTCCTATGCTGACAATACAATCATAAAATACACCAAAACACAACATAAATCCACAAAAGACATCAATTGTATTTGTTTGGTGTAATCCAAATCTCCATATGTTTGCGAGGAACAGATCCAAAATGAGCCCTTTATCCAGCGATCTTCATCTCTAAGCAGCCAGCAACTGTAACGTCAAATCCCGCGCTTGCTTGATTTGTTATGAATTCAACATTTTAAAAATTGCACACTCAAGAAGCGTTATGACATGCTTTCCGGCAGTGGCATCGAATGCTCATTAGCTCTCGCCTGCTTCATCACAGATTGCGACATGCCGTGTTTTAGTCAGTGTACATTTGAAATGGGAAATGTGCGCTGTGGCGAGGTAGACGAGCGAGAGACATGGGAGGAGCGAGCGAGACCGGTGCGTGATTGAGAAAGAGCTCCTCCCATGTCTCTCGGTCGTCTACCTCGCCACATGCGCCTTCACGGAAAGAATCTGCTCTGTACCGCATACAAAACTATACCACCAGAGAGAAATGGGACTGCAACACATCGTCAGCTGAACTACTTTTGGTAGCGCTTTTAACATTTTCGCAAATAAATAAATAAATAAATAAATAAATAAATAAATAAATAAATAAATAATTATTGTGATTGCACTTGTCTGTTCGTTATGCTTTTATTTTTAACAGCACATTGTTTTGAGGAAGGTTATGGGTAGGTTTAGGGGTAGGTGTAGGATTAGCGGCTCAAAATATAGTTTTAATGCTATATTGTTACTAAAATTGACACATTTCTGTCCATTACGTTTTATTCATTGAATATTCTGTATAAAATGGGTATGTTTAGGTTAGGGGATCTTACATTTATAAAGTGGTAAAAGGGAAATGATACAGATATTTAAATAAAAGATTTGTTAATATTTTAAGTTTTTTAGCTATAAAAACGTAATAATGCTACGTTTAAAAATGTCGCCAATACGTCCATATTTTACGTTTCAGCACCTATCCAAACGTATAAAAACATACAATCTGTGTCTTTGAAAGTTACATATTAATACCTACGTATTTACGATGAGACCAGGCCGCATATTTTTTGATTTTCCCTCGTCACATATTTTTCTAGTTAATTATTCTAGTTAATTAGTTAGTTATAAAATAACATTATGAAATCTAGAAATCAATTTCAATAGTACATTGAGTTTAATTTATTGACAGAATTCATATAATTTTTTTAATGCAATAGTTTCATCCATATATCAAAATTTAAGACAGTGATTATGTACACTGATCCGCTTTAAAAGTTAGTGTGTACTAATGGTCTGGTGGTGGAACTTTTGCTAAGCATGTCAGAGGTTCTGGGTTCGAATCTGCCATCGTATAGGTTTTTTCCTCATTATAATCATATGTGTTCATCAGTGATTGTACACTCACCTAAAGGATTATTAGGAACACCTGTTCAATTTCTCATTAATGCAATTATCTAATCAACCAATCACATGGCAGTTTTCTTCAATGCATTTAGGGGTGTGGTCCTGGTCAAGACAATCTCCTGAACTCCAAACTGAATGTCAGAATGGGAAAGAAAGGTGATTTAAGCAATTTTGACCGTGGCATGGTTGTTGGTGCCAGACGGGCCGGTCTGAGTATTTCACAATCTGCTCAGTTACTGGGATTTTCACGCACAGCCATTTCTAGGGTTTACAAAGAATGGTGTGAAAAGGGAAAAACATCCATTATGCGGCAGTCCTGTGGGCGAAAATGCCTTGTTGATGCTAGAGGTCAGAGGAGAATGGGCCGACTGATTCAAGCTGATAGAAGAGCAACTTTGACTGAAATAACCACCCGTTACAACCGAGGTATGCAGCAAAGCATTTGTGAAGCCACAACACGCACAACCTTGAGGCGGATGGGCTACAACAGCAGAAGACCCCACCGGGTACCACTCATCTCCACTACAAATAGGAAAAAGAGGTTACAATTTGCACAAGCTCACCAAAATTGGACAGTTGAAGACTGGAAAAATGTTGCCTGGTCTGATGAGTCTCGATTTCTGCTGAGACATTCAGATGGTAGAGTCAGAATTTGGCGTAAACAGAATGAGAACATGGATCCATCATGCCTTGTTACCACAAGGCTGGTGGTGGTGGTGTAATGGTGTGGGGGATGTTTTCTTGGCACACTTTAGGCCCCTTAGTGCCAATTGGGCATCGTTTAAATGCCACGGCCTACCTGAGCATTGTTTCTGACCATGTCCATCCCTTTATGACCACCATGTACCCATTCTCTGATGGCTACTTCCAGCAGGATAATGCACCATGTCACAAAGCTCGAATCATTTCAAATTGGTTTCTTGAACATGACAATGAGTTCACTGTACTAAAATGGCCCCCACAGTCACCAGATCTCAACCCAATAGAGCATCTTTGGGATGTGGTGGAACGGGAGCTTCGTGCCCTGGATGTGCATCCCACAAATCTCCATCAACTGCAAGATGCTATCCTATCAATATGGGCCAACATTTCTAAAGAATGCTTTCAGCACCTTGTTGAATCAATGCCACGTAGAATTAAGGCAGTTCTGAAGGCGAAAGGGGGTCAAACACAGTATTAGTATGGTGTTCCTAATAATCCTTTAGGTGAGTGTATATCCAGAGCAGGGACATGTTCGTGTACATTTTATTTTGTGATTTCACCGGAACGAATAGAGAGTCTCCACAGCGGGACTGAAGCGCACGTGCGTCTGTGGACGAGCCGCCCTCACTGATAACAGCGATGCAATGCATGTATCTGATTCATATCAGATTTATTTCCACTTATGAATGAGGCCTGAAACCAGTCTGAGAATACACGTTCGTGGGTCATATCCGATCTGTGTCACATGGGAGGAAAAAAAATCGGAATTGGATCACTTGGATCACTTGACCCTGGAGCAACATTCCTTTCATTTCAGCTCCCCCTGATTTTAGGGTTACAGTGCTGAAAAAAAAAAAAAAAAAGTGTTTGAACCTATTTGATTCACTGTATTTGTAATGCGGCCTTATTGTCAATGTTAGATGGTTGTCCTGATTGTGTGTTTTGCTATTTCTGAGAAGCCTGAGTGTTTTGTTACTTTTAGGGTATGTTTACAGGACAATGATGTACTTAAAACAGAAATGCTTTCCTTTGCATTTTTTCGCATACAGACAACAATCACACAGATCCGTGAAAACAACTAAAAATGCTGTATTCTGCTGCCAGGCCAGTAGTTGGCGATGTCACATTGTAAAGAAACACTACGCGCCTATAAACTGAACATGTAATGCACATGCCGCATGTTTTTGTAGTTTACACAGAGACGACCATTATCATTTTCAAAAACTTGCACTTTGAATCCAAATGTTAGCATTTTCAGGCCCCCAAAATGTTGTTGTGCTGTAAATTAACAGACAAAACGCAGAAAAAGTTTTCAGTTTTTTGTTGAAAATGGTGACGTGTAAAAGGCCCCTTAGTTTGTTATTATTAAAACAACTACTGCTCTTTTTGTTTTTCATCCTTTTCTGCAATCAAAGATGTCAGGTCTAATACTGCAGAATAATATTTAACAGGATGCTTGCGTTATCCCACCCCGACCGGTAACATAGAATATCTTTCTTCAGTCCCAAAGCAAAGGTCCATTCCCTTGACAAGACACTTGATTGACTCTCCCATATCCCAGAATGAAGTGTGTTAATGACCGTGAATGTCGGCGATAAGGGCAGATGGGATTTAAAAACGACCGCCCGGTTCACACAGATGTGCTAAACATACACCCATCGTGCCCATTTGCCATATAATTAGAATCTCCTCTCCTCTGCAGTGTCATCCTGGCTTTTATTTGGCATCCATCTATGAACCCTAGCAAGTGAGAGAAAGGGGAAAAAAAACCCATCTCTGAAACATTTCAGTGTCAGCTCTCTTTAGATTTATTGATGGTATTCTCCTGGCTTTCTTTAGTTAATTGGAAGTTTGTTGGTGTGCTCATGGAGCGGGTGAAGAAAGAAAACATATTTTGGCAAAGGCTGACAGAAAAGACAACGTGGAAGAAGAACAAATGCTGTCGAGGAGACAGCAGGAATGTTTGCTAGTTTTCTCTTTCCACAGCGTTATTTTTGCACACACACCTGTGAATGAGGTACGGTACATAATTTAGAATTTCAATTAGGAATTTATCTGGTCTTTACATATGTTAGTGTTTCTTTGCTACAGCACACAGCTAACCATGTGCAGAGCTGTTCCGGCTGTGCATTTGGCTTAACATGATTTGCACAAGTACGACATATTCCTGGAGCAACATTCCTTTCATTTCAGCTCCCCCTCAGGTTACAGTGCTGTAAAAAAGTGTTTGAACCTATTTGATTTACTCTATTTGTTTAATTATATTTTTATACTGAATATCGCAACATAAGCTCATAGGAAAAACATACTACCTACAGTACATGAATATTAGAGGTAGTGAAACTCATTATTGATTAAAAAAATTGTAAGCTAATACATTTTGGTGTAACTTAAAAGGATAGTTCACCCAAAAATGAAAATGTTGTCATCATTTACTCTGGGTAAACTATAACAAGCTCCCTGTATGTGGCTGTTCTGATGTAGTAAACTTGCTCAGTAGCTCACCTGGTACAGCATTGCACTTACAATGCAGAGCATTTTGGTATGAGTACTGTGAGAAACAAGCCACGATAAAAGAGCTCAAAGATTTGTACACTGAAAGGGCCCTATTTTAACAATTGGCGCAGGTGCACTTAGAGCTTGTTTAACGACGGAAAAAAATGGTCGGCGCGCCTGACGCATGGTCCAAAAGGGTTGTATCTAGTCTCTTAATGAGTCATGGGTGTATTTTGTGTGTAACGTGCAATAAACCAATCAGAGTCTCATCTCCCCTTCCCTTTAAAAGCCAGTTGTGCTTGCACCATGGCGGATTCGCTATTTACATGGTGGAATTTGCGAGTGGAAAGACTGAATGTTTCTCCAGAGAGGAATCCTTTTATTTTTAATATTTAAAAATGTTTGTGTGCTGCTGTTGTGTGTGTAATAAGCCGAGTGTAAGCGCATTGTGCACCCGCCTATAGGCGCATATTACTAACGCACCCTTTAAATAACACAAAAATTACTGCGCTATTGACTTTAGACCAGGTTTTTGTTGTTCAATGGCACAGTCATTTTTTAGTTCCTCAGAATAGCAACACGCCAACAATGCACCTGAACACACCTCGTTTTCAGACTAGCACCCTAAGGGGCGAACAGATGGGCGCAAATGCATTTGCTATTTAAACAACATGACACTGGACTGCGTCGGGCTAAAACTAGCAAAAAAAAGCTTGTGTCACACCTGGCGTCGCATTGCGCCGGGTATATGATAGGGCCCATATTGTCAAATTTACTCAATCATATTATTTGCAATCTACACAACTGCATTTCTCTTCTAAACTTGATTTCTTTGCTTTCGATTAATGTACTAGATTAAATTATTTAGAATGAATGTGAATGTGAACCAGTCAAGTACTTTAAAATCATTTTTGATGAAACTGTAACTTTACTTGGGACTTGGCAAAATTGACTTGATAGTGTTTAATAGTGTTTAATGTTCAATTATGTTGGAATTATTAGAACCATTTAAATTACACTGGGTTACCATTGTGGAGAAGAGTGGAGCATTTGCTTAGGCTGTGGATTGACACAGCACATTTGTGGCGAAGCGAGGGACCGTGAGAGCGGGCCGGTGGCGAATGTTAATGAGCGTCAGCTGTGCGCCACACCGGCCTCGTCTCATGGAGGAGTGACGGGAGCATAAAAGGAGGAGAGACGACAGTGTAAGACGAGAGAGGACCAGGCCTGGACTTTATGTTGTGTTTTGTTTTGTGTAGGTAGGCGGCAGTCGGCCGTGAGGGGCTGCCGCCGACATTATATTTTGTTTGTTTGTTTTGATTAAAGTTTTTAAATGTTTGCCGGTTCCCGCCTCCTTCTTCCCTGAACCGTTTCATTGCGTTACATTGGTGCCGAAAACCCGGGAGGAAGGAGGGACATGCTGTCGGAGAGCCCTCGCTGCTGAGGGGGATCGCGGTGCTGAGGAGTTCGGGCAGCGCGGATGAAGGAAGACCGTGAGTGGCTGCCCGAGGCGGTGGTGCTGGAGCAAGTGAAGATCGGGGTGGGACGGAGAACTCGCTGCCGTGCCCCTGGGCTGAGGTGGGGTGGTTGCCGTCCGAGAGGGAGCGGAGGAGTCGCCGGCCGGAGCCTGCTGCCGTCCGCCGCGTAGGGGAGGAGCTATTCTCTTTATATTCTGTATAAAATTGGTATGTTTAGGTTTGGGGTAGTGTTAAGGGATCTTACATTAATCCATAAAATGGTAAAAGGAAAAAATATACAGATATCTTTATGATATAAAAAACAAAAACAAAACTTGTATAAAGATTCATATATATTCTTAAAAAAAGATTTCATGACGGATTCGTATATATTTTACGTTTTTTAGCTGTAAAAACGTAATACTGCTACGTTTAAATGTTGCCGATACGTCCATATTCTACGTTTTAGCACTTCTCTAAATGTACAAAAACATTTTGTCTCTTTGAAAGTTACGTAACAATGAGACCAGGCTGATTAATCACATCTACTTAGGGCTGGGAATCCATTCCAGAAAGAATCAATTCCTCGATTCCAAGGCATTGGGAATCGAGAGTCGATTCCAAAGTTTGGAATCGATTCCATCATGGGGAATCGACTCCTCTTTAAGAGGCCTTTTTTAGTTCAACAGAGTTAAGCATTAATTTGTCTCTCACTCACTAATAATGGTTGGAAGCATTTAATTTCAGTAAAAAGTTATTTCGGACAATTTGTTTCAATGAACCAGTTAAATGACTTTTGTGTCATTGCGTAATGACGTCACTAGAACGTATTTGTAACAACTTCATTTTATGGTATGTCATGCTGAAACATTCATATAAAGCCATACGTGAACATATATTGTTAATTATTACCTTTTATTCACTTAAGTTAATGGTGTTTGTTGTCATTGTTTCCTTCTGTGACCCTGCATATACTACACTTTGCACCCAAGGCACACAATACGCTACATTGATGCACAAATGCAGATATGTTCGACGAGTCTATAAAAATAGTCTTATAAACTCAATGATTTAGCTTACATTTTGAAACGGTTATGTTGTCCACAATGGTAAGTTGTGAGCGCTGCTTGGTCTACGATGACAGATTAGTTGCTGAGAGCCTACTGTTGCTATAGTAACAAACGCAACTTCCTCACGCATCTGATCGACAAATAAGCCGCACACTCTTATTTCAGTGTTGTTGTTAATATTGTGGTTTGCTTCATATATTCTAAGCAAAAGCACACAGTTAAAGTAAACTTTGTCATTTAACTGAATTGTGCACATGCATTTTAGACATGCCATCTCGTTCTATCCATGCAATAAATGCACATCATTGAATGACGTGCTTTTTTTTAAGCGCATTTGCTGCTGGACAGTGGGCCGTTTCAGGGGCATCCATCAATTTAATCAATCAGAGGTATTGAAATGTATCTTCATTTTACAAATAAAGCTTTAGGGAAGGATACTCTCTACATCCTTATATCCTGTGGTCACTCTGAGACTAGGTTCCTTCAATCTTTTGTTAACTCCATCGATTCCAGAACCAGGAATCGGAATCGATTCCAAAAATGTCGCAATCGGACAGCCCTACATCTACTGTCCTGCAACAGAGAAATAACCAGGTGGTCACCCTACTGTGTGTTCCACTGTGAAACACAAAAGCAGATATTTTGAAAAAGGTCTAAAAGTTGTTTTTTTTCTTCTTTTTTTCATAAAATAAAAGTAATTAGGATCCAGAGTTCTTCTGGACTCCGATGACTTTCATTATGCTTTATGTCTTGAGGCATTTATCAGTATAACAGATAATGTATGATTCTAATTGTTATAAAAATAGGGTGCTTAATGAAACTGAAAAGGACAGATTGCTGCAACATTGCTTGTTGAAGCTTGCGATTCGTTTTCCGATTAATATCAAGGCATTTTTTGGCTTCATCGTGGCTGTGACTGAAATGGATGAAAAGGATAGGCTATTGTAAGCAATCCCAGCATGCTCAGTGGTTGAGAATAGCTCAGCAGTAATTGCAGATATCAAGGGTGCCTTTGAAGTGCATAGAAACAGTTACATCAACAAATGACCTAACAAGATCCATCTGAGAAGGTCAAGTTTTGCTTCATGGATTCCAAAGAAGAAACATGGTCTTTGCATTAGTGAGCTGTCATCTTCTCTGCTCAGAATGTGCAAACAGAGACGCTAAGTGCTCAGCGCTCCAACTGGATACATTTCACACTTTTATTCAGCAGGTTTTAATAAATGATATCTGTGATGCCTAATAAAGGTGAGAAGGATTAATAACTTGAACAATGCATAAGCACTTTGAGGGTAAAAAGAAGAAGTAGTATAAGTATAGAAGTTATGGTTACACATACAGTGTAATTATACAGTACATGTACGTACTAATATTAATTTACTAAAGGGTTAGGATTAGATCTTAGTTTAGGTTAGTTGCATGTAATTATGCATAACTTTGTGTCTTAGTTACACTGCATACACTTAAGTACAGAGTAATATTAAGTAAGGAATTAGATTATTAAATATTAAGTTAGGATTAGAGTTTGGTTTGTGTTACACTTTATTTTAAGGTGTCATTGTTAATTTGTTACAGTGTAATTATATATTTAGGTACTGAGTAATATGAATTAACTACATAATAATAATAATAATAATAATAATAATAATAATAATAATAATTTGTTACATATATGTAGCGCTTTTCAAGGCACTCAAAGCGCTTTACATAGAAGGGGAGAATCTCCTCAACCACCACCAGTGTGCAGCATCCACCTGGATGATGCGACTGCAGCCATATTGCACCAGAACTTGCACCACACACCAACTTATGGTGGAGAGGAGACAGAGTGAAGAAGCCAATCAGTATATATGGGGATGATTAGGAGGCCATGATGGACAGAGGCCAATGGCCAAATTTGGCCACGATGCCGGGGTTACACCCTACTCTTTTTCCGAAGGACATCCTGGGATTTTTAATGACCACAGAGTTTAAGGACCTTGGTTTAACGTCTCATCCGAAGGACGGTGCTTATTGACAATATAGTGTCCCCATCACTAAACTGGGGTGTTAGGACCCACACAGACCACTGGGTGAGCACCCCCTGCTGCTCACTAACACCTCTCCAGCAGAAACCTAGTTTTTCCCAGGTGGTCTCCCATCCAGGTACTGACCAGGCTCAACCCTGCTTAGCTTCAGTGGGAAACCAGTCTTGGGCTACAGGGTGCTACAGGAAAGGAGGGTAACAAAAGTTGTGGGGAGAAAATGAGAGAACTGCCATCTCAAAATGCTCAATGACACCAGTTTCAAAATAATGCAAGATTTATTAAATAAATGGTGGGAATTAACATAAAGAGCTTCAGGAGGGGAGAGGCCAAAACAACAAACAAAACATTCTTACTAAGGTTTATTAAGGATAACTCCCTTACTAAAACACAGAAGAAAATGTGGTTCTTTTTTTTTCTTCTTTAAAAAAAAAAAAGGCATCCACCTCCCTTTAACTCAGTGCATCACAGCGTGGTATGGGAACAGCACCAGTCATGACCGCAAAGCCCTGCAAAGAGTTGTGCGCTTATCCGAGCGTATCTCAGGGTCAGCTCTCCCGTCTCTGCAGGACGTCTACACCAAACACTGCAAAGGTAGAGCTACCAAGATCATCAAGGACTCTAATCACCCTGCAAACCCTCATTTCACGCTGCTGCCATCTGGTAAGCGCTTCCGAAGCCTGATGGCCAAAACTGAGAGACTCAGGAGGAGCTTCTTCCCCCAGGCCATCAGACTCCTGAACTCAGTCACTTAACATCACGTGACCATCGATATACTGACATTGCACTGCACTTTCTGTTCTCGTTGTTACTGTGTAACAACCTGTTATAAACCTGTTTGCACATTATACTCTTTATACATTTGTTAACCACATATTTATAAGTCTACAGTTTACTCACTGCACAGTCTACTTCAATTATTTTATTCCACTTTATCCTTATTTTTTAGCTTTTTTTTCTCTTGACTTGATTATTTATAATTCTACAGATATAGATATAGACATATATATATATATATATATATATATATATATATATATATATATATATATATATATATAGATAGATAGATAGATAGATAGATAGATAGATAGATAGATAGATAGATAGATTTTTTTATTTTTTTTTTTATTTTATTTTCTATATAATTTCCTCCTTGTGTTTTTAACTGTGAATTTGCACTGTCCATGGAGCGGACCTGTTTACATTTCACTGCCGGTTGTATATTCTGTATATAACTGTGTATGTGACAAATAAAACTCTTGAATCTTGAATCTCCTACAGTGAGAAAATGAAGGCAGCAAAATAAAATATCTGATGTTCACACATAGAACTTAAATTAACAGAAAAACTGTGCTGCTCAGAATTGAGCTAAAGTTTCAGGAATACTACACAGCTCAGGTACACCAAAGTTAGCTGAAGCACACTTAAAGGGTAACTAAACCCTAAAACAACTTTTTTTTTGTTAATGATCTGCAAGACTGGGGCTTTATTAGTGCTGTTCAATGATTTGAGTAAATGTTTTGACATTTGGGTATAAAGTGTTTTAATGCTACAATATATGGTGTAAAAACGTCCGAGTGCTTCAGGTTGAACGGTGGCTACTGCAGTTGAATTTTCCTATTGGACGTTGTTTGCCATCGTGATGTATACAGACTCTTCCAACGGCTCACTATCACACCCCTGGCACAAGCTCACCACACCCTTGGCATAGGCCAAGCCCCTGGCATAAAAACATCTTGTTCCGTCAAAATTCAAACCCACTGTAGCGAGTCAGGAGTTCCCAGATAGCAAGCACAGTTGGGCTGATTCCGGCTGAAATGCGCCACTGTTGGCTCACTGTCGGCATCAGTGAAAATATAATGGGCCAGATCCGTGCTGACTGTGCATAACACATCTGGCTGACTGATGTGTTTTTCTGTATGGGCCAGCATCGGCTGAACGCAGTTGTACTGGTGTCAGGTCCATACTCGGTGGAGCGTGTGTATTTGTGTACTCTGTCTCCAATGGGCTCTGCCAACTTTTCCAGCATTTTTCAAATATTGCAAGTGGGTGGAGTTAGGCTCTGAACTGGGGCTGAGTTACCCTTTAACAGCTCAGATTGTTCTAAAGTACTAGATATACACAAGTTAGCTGAGAAACTTCACAGCTCATTACCTGAACACTACAATATACACAACATAAGAAACCAACAGTGCTGGGACCAGAAGATGGTATAGAAGCCTCAGTCTCTCTCCTGGACTGTATTTCTCTAGGTTCCTTTGTACTCCACTTAACGAGCTGGAACAGGATTCAGGTTAGACTGGGTAAACCCAGCCCGATCTGCCGGCATTTTGATTTTGCCCTGCAGCTCAGGCTGGAAACCTGTACATAATTCTATCCTGCTTCTGTTACAAATTTGCGGGGACCAATCACAAACCAGCTTATCCACCTGGCACACTATTGGCGGGTTTAACACAAAGACGGATAGAGAAGCGATGGATCGTTGGTCTGATTGGTTGAAGGACTATCCAATTGTGTACAGAGTTATTTGAACTATGCCCTTTGATCACACCTCTTGTGCAGTAGAAAATACAGAGCAGACTCCCCAGACCAATGTTCAGTCTTAAAAGACTCAGGTGGCACTCATGAGCTTGTCAAGCAGAGAGTAGGAGGAGCAAGAGCCACATAGAAAAAACACAAAAGCACACACACAGAAAAAAGGATCCAAATTCATTCCTAAGTCCCTATGGACGTAACACATGCAAACCAAGTGTTACCTTGGTTTGGTTTAGAGTTAGTTGCATGTAATTAGACACAATTTATAGTTATTACTATAGTAACTACATGTAACATATGTAACAGTGACACTGTAACATAAAGGGCTACTGTTAGTAACTACAGTACATGAAACGTGTAACAAGGATGTGCAACGTGTAACAAAATAAAGTGTTACTGTATAGAAGTTATGCTTGACAGTATTGTATTTAGACAAAAAAAAGTTATTGTGCTCAGCTGATTTATTGTTGACACATACCATGTACAGTATACTGTATATTGTTTACTAACCAGATTTTTACAACTTTATTTTTTTTTATTTAATCAATAATTCTCCATTTATTCAGTGCATAACAATGATAACTAAATAACATTAAAAATCTGTACAATTATCTAAACACCTTTAAAATATAATATTTATTTTTAGCGTAATAGCATAAGGTAATACAACTTTTTGTCACAATCATATCTTGTTGAGTTTCATAGTTTCTTTGTCATGTTCTGTTTAGTTTGCAGTTCTGTGAATGGATACTAATTAGTTGTCCCATTCTTTGGCTGAATCCGAAATTGCCACTTATTCCCTCAAATTGGGCATTATTTGAAGGGACAGCCATTTGTAGTGGTGTCCGAAACCATAGTGGACATTATTGAGTGCACTCATTCTATCCCACAAGGCACCGCAATAACGAGTGTACAACCAATGTACACTCAATGGCTGTCTGACTTCATGCACTCGTTCAAGTGAACTATATTAGTGGACTAACGTAGTGAATAGTGAATGAGGATTTAGGGGGTGATTTCGAATTCAGCCCTTGTTTCATCATCTCAATGTAGAGGGATACTCAGGGATAGTTCACCCAAAACTGAAGATTCTAGGAAAGATATTTGGAAGAATGTTTGTAACCAACCAGATCTCGGCACCCATTGACTACCATAGTATTTTGACAGTTAATGGCTGCCGAGATCTGCTTGGTTACAGACGTTCTTCCAAATATCTTCCCTTGTGTTCAGCAGAAGAAAGAAATGCATACAAGCTTGGAACAACTTGAGGGTGAATAAATGATGACAGCATTTTCATGTTTGGGTGAACTATCCCTTTAAGCCTTTTGTTTTAACGGTAGTTGTGTTGTGTTCTTAGAATCTCAGTGTTAACCCATGACAGTTTTATTCTGGAATAAATCTGGGATTGTTTAAAAACATAAGTTCTCAATTCACATTCACTCATCTGATTCATAATTGTGATCTGACTTTTCAAAAGGTTTTTTTTTTTTGGTCTTTGGAAGGCCATATGTTTGTTATGTAACAGAACACAGCTGTTGATGTCAATTTGCACAGCAATCTAATCACAAGCTGTGAATTATAATGTACAGTATGAGGCAAATTCTATAGTAATTACAGATCACACTAGAGGCATCAAAGCAAATCTAATACATTCACTAGCAGTTAAGAATTAGCTTGACAGCACTCTTTCTGACTTAAACTTAAGTTACAACATAGATATTTCATGTTTCATTAGAACCATTAGCAAACAATGTTCACAAGTGTTTATCCCATTCAGCGCCAGCAACTTTTGGCTTAAACTGGCCAATCTTCTATATCACAGTACATCCGTACTTGTGCATGTAAGTGAATTTTAAAAATGAGTGGCAAAGTCATCATTCTTGAATTGGAAGTTTCCCTGCATCTATTTCATTAGCGAGTTTTCAGACTGATCTTGTTGCCAGTCAACAAAGCAAAGGCATTATATCACTGTCTCAGACCTGCATGCTTTCCTGACAAGCAATTAACTGAAGGAATATTGTGTTGTCTGAATGGAAGTTGGGAGGTATTATGAAACAATGGCTCAGAAACACCCCTCATACATCTCACCTGTCAATCACTCCCCTGGCTTTTTGAATCTATTACATATGAATATGTATCGCACAGCTCTCCTGTCATTTAAACATTGATTGATAGAAAATAAATAATCCCAGTTCTGTTTGACCTATAGTGACCCATGCATTTTTGATTTTATCCACAATTACACTCACCTAAAGGATTATTAGGAACACCATACTAATACTGTGTTTGACCCCCTTTCGCCTTCAGAACTGCCTTAATTCTACGTGGCATTGATTCAACAAGGTGCTGAAAGCATTCTTTAGAAATGTTGGCCCATATTGATAGGATAGCATCTTGCAGTTGATGGAGATTTGTGGGATGCACATCCAGGGCACGAAGCTCCCGTTCCACCACATCCCAAAGATGCTCTATTGGGTTGAGATCTGGTGACTGTGGGGGCCATTTTAGTACAGTGAACTCATTGTCATGTTCAAGAAACCAATTTGAAATGATTCGAGCTTTGTGACATGGTGCATTATCCTGCTGGAAGTAGCCATCAGAGAATGGGTACATGGTGGTCATAAAGGGATGGACATGATCAGAAACAATGCTCAGGTAGGCCGTGGCTTTTAAACAATGCCCAATTGGCACTAAGGGGCCTAAAGTGTACCAAGAAAACATCCCCCACACCATTACACCACCATCACCAGCCTGCACAGTGGTAACAAGGCATGATGGATCCATGTTCTCATTCTGTTTACGCCAAATTCTGACTCTACCATCTGAATGTCTCAACAGAAATTGAGACTCATCAGACCAGGCAACATTTTTCCAGTCTTCAACTGTCCAATTTTGGTGAGCTTGTGCAAATTGTAGCCTCTTTTTCCTATTTGTAGTGGAGATGAGTGGTACCCAGTGGGGTCTTCTGCTGTTGTAGCCCATCCGCCTCAAGGTTGTGCGTGTTGTGGCTTCACAAATGCTTTGCTGCATACCTCGGTTGTAACGAGTGGTTATTTCAGTCAAAGTTGCTCTTCTATCAGCTTGAATCAGTCGGCCCATTCTCCTCTGACCTCTAGCATCAACAAGGCATTTTCGCCCACAGGGCTGCTGCATACTGGATGTTTTTCCCTTTTCACACCATTCTTTGTAAACCCTAGAAATGGTTGTGCATGAAAATCACAGTAACTGAGCAGATTGTGAAATACTCAGACCGGCCCGTCTAGCACCAACAACCATGCCACGCTCAAAATTGCTTAAATCACCTTTCTTTCCCATTCTGACATTCAGTTTGGAGTTCAGGAGATTGTCTTGACCAGGACCACACCCCTAAATGCATTGAAGCAACTGCCATGTGATTGGTTGATTAGATAATTGCATTAATGAGAAATTGAACAAGTGTTCCTAATAATCCTTTAGGTGAGTGTATATTATAGATGTATAAATATTATATTATATTATATTTATTTTTCAGGCTTGATGTGATGTCATTTAAATTTCAATATCCCTACATGGCAGAATGCACCCCACATGTATCATATTTTTGTTTTGTGACTTCTTCCTAATTTGTATCATTTATATGAGATTTTTTTTTTTTTTTCCCTTTCCTTTCTCCTCCAGTTTTGTTCCCAGCATGAGAATGTAATTTGTGAATCATTGGCTTCCGGAGGACGTGTTATTGTGCTCCCACTCTGGAACGAGATAAAGCGGAACACCGGACAACCCGCATACGTAGTGACATGTATAAATGAGTGGTAGCTCTATCTTTGAGGCTCAAATTAATTTTCGCTTCACTTTTAAATAAAAAAAAAAATGTATTCCATGTTAAGATGAGGTAGTGCTGTGAGCTGCTTGGCCGGCCGTAGCCACACTGCTTTTAAGTAGATTGGATATCTCAAGTTGGAAAGTGTTCATAAAAAAAAGTCTGAAAACCAGTACGTTCCTATTTTATTTGTGTGGTTACGGATTTGAGGCAAAATGCATCCCCTTTTCTTGAGTTTTCTTTGGAGAGGCATTGCATTTCTAGAAATCTTAGCAAACTAATCAAAACGTTTTGGTATACAGCACTGTTTCATGGGTTTAATATTTAGAAAACCTGCAGTGAAAAACTGATGCAATGAACGATGAATTTACACTGTCAAGTTTTAACCCTTTCATGCATGGAGCATTTGCACTCCCTTTCTATAATATAATATAATATAATATAATATAATATAATATAATATAATATAATATAATATAATATAATATAATATAATAAAACCCTTTCATGCATGGTGTCCACATTTGGGGACAGTTAATTTAACTCAATTTAGGGTTAATTTATCATGGTAATTTTCTCCAAACCACTTGAGGGCAGTGTCAGTAGATTGACAGCAATATTGTAACCGTGGCTACTGTCTTGTATTCCAAATATTCATTGTTTGATGACATCATTAATCCAAGATGGCTGACAGCGATAGCCATGTGCCAAATGCCCCAGGCATATCTGTGAAAAAAGGAAAAATAGTATGTACAGTAAAGTATGATGAATATGTTAGTATTTTAGAAACTAAAATTCAGAGTAAAATGTAGCTTTTATACACCAAAAACTAACTGTCCACGTATGTGGACGTCATGCAACAGTGGAGTCAGATTGCATAAAGTCTGATTTCTGTAACCTGCTAGTATATCTGTTCTATTTTTGCAAATATGTTTTGAATTGTCTATATAGTAATAAAACAGACATTTAACAAATATATCAACATAAATAACTATTCAAAATTACATATTATGGCATTAAATGGCAACTTTACACATACATACCGAGACAAATTAGCATTTTGCCTTCCAAATAGGGACAGCCAGCAAAGCCCAGCACATATTGCTACTAGGTTTCTGCACATATGTAACTACCGTTATAGTTTCTACAATGTGTTTTATCGTTGTTATATTGTAATATTAATGTTTTTAATAACTGAGCTGATATACATAGCATAACATGACATAATAAACATAAAAACACAATGGTATTGTCATCTGTGGCTTTTTGTCCCATTTTATGCCTTTGTTGCATGGTGTCCACATACGTGGACAGTTAAATAATTTTTAAATAAAACAGAATTTCAATTGAAAAGAAGAAGAAACTTAAATAAATCTAGATAATGTTTTCCATAATTCATGCATAATATAAAAGCACATATTTACTGAAAAAGAAAATTAACTAACTGGTCAAATGTGGAAAATATTTTATATTATATTATTATATATTATATTATATTATATTATATTATATTATATTATATTATATTATATTATATTATATTATATTATATTATATTATATTATATTATATTATATTATATTATATTATGCTGAGCTGGTTATTCTTTTGTATGTTTACACAGTTTATTATTTTGCATTGTAGTGTGAATGGTTCCTGTATTTTGACGAAGGATGTACTATACACTTTTGAAATTGATATTGATTTTACTGAGCCTATCACCTCTGATTGATTGAGGAGATGACCTAAAAAAAAAAAAAAAAAAAATCGATTTGATTTGCCTCAGAGGCATTTGGGCTTTGACCAACCAATCAGATGTCATCTCAGGTTGAGGCTATTCATCAGGTGAAATGCTTGAAACGTCTCCTCTAGAAGGTGTTCTTTCTTTTTCCTGTTTAAGAGAGTCTCAAGAGCATTTCATGAAATAAAAGGCTATGGGATGTCCTCCAGCACAGAGGATGATGCTTAATAGAGTTTTAGCTGACAAAGGCCATCATAGTAATATTTTCCATGAAGTGTGTACATAATGCATTAAAAACGAGTGAATCTGTGTTATTTTAGTATCATTGATACCATTATAGGTTTTAAAAATCTAGTTTTTAATGTTGTTTATATGTCTATGCTGTGTTTTTATTATGCTTTAAGACAAACCATGTGCAAATTCATAAGTCATTACTGGTGTGAGTGAATGGAGGCAGGGATAATTAGCATATTCATGGATCTCGTGATATATTAAATGAAGCAAGAGTGTAGAGTTACATTATTTACACAAATAAATACACTATATATATATATATATATATATATATATATATATATATATATATATATATATATATATATATATATATATATATATATTTAGTGTATCTTCACAGGAAAATAACGTGCCTTTACATGCATGAACTTTAATGGCATCCCATTCTTAATCCGTAGGGTTTAATATGCAGTTGGCCCACCCTTTGCAGCTGTAACAGCTTCAAATCTTCTGGGAAGGCTTTCCACAAGGTTTAGGAGTGTGTTTATGGGAATTTTCGACTCTTCTAGAAGCGCATTTATTTTGAATCTTCTAGAAGCGCATTTGTGAGGTCAGGCACTGATGTTGGACGAGAAGGCCTGGCTCACAGCCTCTGCTCTAATTCATCCCAAAGGTGTTCTATTGGGTTGAGGTCAGGACTCTGTGATGGCCAGTCAAGTTCCTCATCCATGTCTTTATGGACCTTGCTTTCTGCACCGGTGCACAGTCATGTTGGAACGGAAAGGGGCCATGCCCACAAAGTTGGGAGCATGAAATTGTCCAAAATGTTCCTTTCACTGGAACTAAGGACCAAGCCCAACCCCTGAAAAACAACCCCACACCATAATCCCCCCTCCACCAAACTTTACACTTGGCACAATGCAGCCTGGCAGGTATCGTTCTCCTGGCAACCACCAAATCCAGACTTGTCCATCGATTGCCAGACAGAGAAGCATGATTGGTCACTCCAGAGAACACATCTCCACTGCTCTAGAGTCCAGTGGTGCTGTGCTTTACACCACTGCATCCGTCACTTTGCATTGCACTTGGTAATGTAAGGCTTGGATGCAGCTGCTCGGCCATGGAAACCCATTCCATGAAGCTCTCTACGCACTGTTCTTGAGCTAATCTGAAGGCCACACAAAGTTTGGAGGTCTGTAGCTATTGACTCTGAAAAGTTGGTGACTTCTGCGCACTGTGCGCCTCAGCATGTGCTGACCCCATGTGCTGTGGTTTTACGTGGAGTTCCACTTCGTGGCTGAGCTGCTGTTGTTACCAATTGCTTCCATTTTGTTATAACACCACTAACAGTTGACTGTGGAATATTTAGTAGTGAGGAAATTTCACGAATGGACTTGATGGACCTGAATTCAATGATTTGGAGGGGTGTCCCAATACTTTTAGCAATATAGTGTATGCCATTTTGCTGATCAAAGATGAGTTACAATAGGGATACAATTATTGACTAGCCTCTTAAATATTTTTTATGTATGATTTAATTTTAGTTAAAGTTTCAGTATATTGTTGTATTTTTGTCATTTTTTATTTTTAAATGTCTATATAGTTTTTATTATTTAGTTTCAGTTATTTTAGTACTTCAACTTAAACCAAACTAAAATGAGAAATGTTGTCTTGGCACCTAGATGAAATAAAATAAATGTAAGGTTTTATTTCAGTTAATTTTATTTTAAGTAAGGAAAATGTTTTTGGGGTTTTTTTTATGGTTGTAGTTTTAATTAAATTTAACGACAATAACCCTGGTGTTAATGCCTTATAATGTATTAATTCAAATATTTGCACATAATAGATCTTACAATTAGTAAATAATAAATTGTACATTTATTAGTAAACAATGCACTGTAATTAATTATTTTATATTATGTAATTCATGATATTTACAGTACCTATTCAAAATTAGATATATTCAAATGTCAGAAAAGTGACAAAAATGTGCAAAAAATCTGATACTCTTTTTTCTTTCATTTGGCTAATTAAAACATGGCTCTTTGGAATACTTAATCCTGATTGGTCAGTTGCCACATGCTGAGGTCAAACATTTTTTTCATAATGGACGCTAAACTATTTAAACCACCAAAGTGGAGGGAGGAACAATGTGTCATCATAACTGGGCTAAACTGGACTTCCACGATCACACAGCAGTTTCCTCCAAATGACATTTTAATGCCTCATTGTCTTCTGTCATTATTTTGCTCATGCTGGGACTGTACATTAGATGTACATCCCAACAGGCCAATCACAGTATCTTCATGCTGGTGTACTGAAGCTAATGCTGTGCTGGTTGGGCTGACCTGGCTGACCCTGTGATGGTCAGAAGAGGAGTGTGCAGGGGGCAAAAGTGAAGTTCTGGTCTGGCAACACCCTCGGCACTTTATCAATCAACTGTGGCATCTATTCCAGCTGGTGCCACCTGGCCCACTCCGTCAGTGACAGCAGTTATTTCAAGACACTGCCAAAAGCAGGGGCTGGATTTAGCTGCTGGCGTGCACCAGGGTTCCGTCATGGGTCATTAGATTATTGGAGTGGAGAATGTTTTCAAAATTATTATGAGGGGTGCTGGTGAGGTATTTTTGTGTATTTTAGCATCCGACATTCTTATTTAATTATATCACTGCTCATAGTAGCATATAAAGAGCTACAGAAATTGGGCTTGCTGAGTTGGAACATGATCAAAGACCTGGTCTAAAAATGAACTGGAATATTTGGGTTCATGTCACTGCTCTTGTAGTTCTTGCACACCACTAATGTTTTGTCTGAATTTATTAAAAATATATAATAGAAATTCACTTACTATATACTGTGACTTGAATATGTATCCTCGGATGAGCATATTGTCTAAATTAAAATATATATTTTTAATACATTTTCAAGGGGAATAAGGTTGAAAAGGATGATAAAACTATCCTGACGTGATACAACAAGCCAATAAAAATATCACATAATTTGACCTTTTTATGATACATCAAGGTTAGATCAGATTGTATATCATCAAGTGGTGTGTCTCCCAAAAAAACTTTATTTATGAATTATATTGTGTATGAATGAACTGATATTTCCTTTTTTCTTTTTTTTTTGTTATCATGGACAATCTTTTTTGTCATTCACCCATATACAAATTGACACATTAACCCCTATAGTATGTGGGTATACACCTATCAGGCATAATATTATGACCACTGACAGGTGAAGTGAATAACACTGATTATCTCTTCATCACGGCACCTGTTAGTGGGTGGGATATATTAGGCAGCAAGTGAGCATTTTGTTGTGTTAGAAGCAGGAACAATGGGCAAGCGTAAGGATTTGAGCGAGTTTGACAAGGGCCAAATTGTGATCGCTAGACGACTGGGTCAGAGCATCTCCAAAACTGCAGCTCTTGTGGGGTGTTCCCGGTCTGCAGTGGTCAGTATCTATCAAAAGTGCTCCAAGGAAGGAACAGTGGTCAACCGGCGACAGGGTCATGGGCGGCCAAGGCTCAATGAGGCACGTGGGGAGTGAAGGCTGGCCCGTGTGGTCCGATCAAACAGACGAGCTGCTGTAGCTCAGATTGCTCAAGAAGTTAATGCTGGTTCTGACAGAAAGGTGTCAGAATACACAATGCATCACAGTTTGTTGCGTATGGAGCTGCATAGCCGCAGACCAGTCAGGGTGCCCATGCTGACCCATCCACCGCCGAAAGCACCAACAGTGGGCATGTGAGGATCAGAACTGGACCACAGAGCAATGGAAGAAGGTGACCTGGTCTGATGAATCATGTTTTCTTTTTCATCATGTGGATGGCCGGGTGCATGTGCGTCACTTACCTGCGGAATTGAAAATTCCCCCCAGCAAAAGGGGGACCAGCACACTATTAATCATAATGTTATGCCTGATCGGTGTATGAATCTAACTTACAATGCATTAGTCAACAAAATATCAAAGTAAGTGTCATCTTGCAGTTAATTTAAACTAAGTTTGTTAAACTAAACTATTTCATAAAAATGATGCGTATTTGACATCACTGCTGTTCATTTAGGCCTATATGTAATTGCTGGTTTGTTTGTCTGTGTGTCTACAGTGATTGTTTTGTGTAAGCATTGCTCTAATCAATGACAAATTCCTGTCATTAGACATTTATTACAGTAATCATCACAATGTAAATACTGTAATTTTGTAATTGCGATCTATAATTAAACATATTTATTCCATGTCTCAATCTCTCTTAAAGAAAGTTCAGTGAGCACGGGCAAGGTTAACAGCTTTTTGTGATTGCGATTACGCCGTTATAACCCTGTCACCCGATAAGGTACTCCTGAGGACCGTGCTCCCCATATAGCCCCGTAAATAACTTCTTTTCCACGAGGGTGGAATTATCAGGGTCCCAGTGGGCTCCAGGCAGACTGAATAAACAGCTGGTTGATAAGAAACCTCATTTAAACGACTGTCTTTCTCCTTTACAGTTGGGGTGCTTCCCATTTCGCTGAAGCTTTATTCCAGATCAAACGTGCTAGGGTGCTGGGAACACAAGAAACCCAAGGGAGTGTAATCGTTTTATCCCACCAATTTATTTTAAGGTGATAACTTTGGTTGTTGAAGAAGAAAAGGCTGAAAACTGATGTACTTTGACAGATCAGCCCACGAAAAAAGGAAAGACCGCACAAGGCAATTTGTGTTTTTGGTTGTGAGGACCAACTACTGTTTGAAAAAGGGTTTATCTTTTGGTTGTTTAAGCCTGTTACCGACTGTTTACACTCAGACAGCAAAGACACCTCTTGTGAAGTCCAGGTGACAATTCATTTGTACGCATTTCATTGCTAATTGGATTCAATTAACCCTGGCGCTTTGGGCAGACTTATGCAGGCCGTCAGAAATTGTTCAGTTAATAATCACTCAGTTTTGGACAAATATGGAGGTGAGATGGAGAGACTCACATGATTAATAAGACAGATGGAATGTTTTAGCACCAATTAAATTCCATTCAGGTCACTGCACACGTGAGTCAAATGGACACGGTAGGCTGACCTGATGCAAATGAGGTGTGACTTGTTTGGCAGACGGTGGTAGACATCATCTTGATCGTGTACTGCCACCCAGACCAGACACATTAGCAAGATATATATATATATATATATATATATATATATATATATATATATATATATATATATATATATATATATATATATATATATTGTAACATTGTCCAACGGTGACACCAACAGCGGGACTCTGCGTCTCTCTTTCCTCCCCTGAGTCCACTGGGCTTTAACAGACCCCCTAAAGCATGCGTTGGTTTTGGTGAGGGGTAATTGAGAATGAACAGGGGAAAGGAGTGAGAGGAGGCAATGCCTCCATCGCGCTATGATTGGTTATGATTGGTTTGTGCGATAAATCCTGCCTCTTGTTTTTGTGTGCATTCGCAAATGAACATTATATATCATATCATATATGTATTTGTCATTATCATCAATGTTATAAAAATCCTTACTTAATAATTTAGAGATTTACATTTTAAATTTGTACATTTTATATTTAGTTCCCTAGACAGACTGTGCACAGAACATATTTTGTTCTGAAATATTATTGCATGCGTTGTTTTTGAAATCTAATAATTTTAATAATTTGAGTTGACTGTACACATACAGTACAACTTTTTATAAATCAATTAATTCATGAATTAAAAAGTAAAGTTATTTATTTTACATATTAAAGGTAATAATATTACCAATAAACGTGAATATATTCTAAAAGTTTTAAATATTTTCAACTTCTGGTATAACGTGTTTCATAGGATGAAATTTTGACTCATATTCCTTTAGAAGATCTCTCTGCAGTGGGCGAAGTCTTAAGTTGTTTGAAAATGTCAGTATATAATTTAATGTGATTTCAAATTTTCCTGCAGGCATTTGTCAATGATTCTGTCAACTGGACCTTAAATTGCAGTCTAAAAAAAGTTTAGTTGGTTTGTGAAGTCTTTCACAATCTGAAGGTTGGTTATTGCTGTCAGACAATCAAACTTGCAAGTCACTCATATCATGATATAAAACATTTGTGGTTTAAAACCATCATATAGCTTATAACTGCAACATATAGCTGACACGTATAACATCTTTTGCTGCACTACACAACATTTTAGCATCGAACAGAATTCCGATTTAGTTTTTCAAAAGCAGCGATTTTAGAACGATTTCATCAATTACTCCCTTGACTATATAGAAGACATTTCATCTCAGCCCTTTCAATCTCCTTTACTTTTGATGGATGTTTGTCTTTGAACGTATATTTGAGCTATCTTTTAGAGCAGGCTCTGGATGTTGTTGTACTGTCAAGTCAATCTCGGCTTCATTGTCATGGTTTCTTATGCTTCCCTTTCTTTTAAATCCACGTCTTTGCTGGTGAACATCAATGCCAGGCTAATCTAGAAAGAGAATGACAAGACAGGGTGAACATCTTCAGGTAAAATGAATGTGCAATGAAAGTCACCTACTCTTGTCTTGTCAGAGGAAAAGAAAAGAATAATAACAATAGTCTTACATGAACAAGAGGAATTCACCAAAATGTATTATTTTATTAATACACACATTACAGTTCAGTGAAATCATGCATCGTATAGAATAATTGAAGTTAGGATATCTCTCATTCTTTCAATGGGTGTCTGTATCTCTCTCAACATAACTTGAAGTTCATTAAATTGGTGTAAACAAACTCTAAATTTCTTTGATTCACTCCTACACCCTCAGGCAAAGCCCCCAATATAGCAAATAATCATATTCAAATTAGACACCAGAGCTTTCTTGATGCGTTGATAGCAAGCATGCAAAGAAATATAACATGGTTTATGATTTACTATTGACATAATGGAAATGAATTTGGCACATACTTCTACAAGTTATGGCCTCACCACTTAGAAGTCAAACATAGAAATTGCATGTTTCTGCAGAAATTATTGTAGCTGTGTGACTAAAAAAATGAATAAATAAAAAAAATTCAGTTGAGTATCATCTGTACTATACCATCTGTATAGTACGGAGCCCGGCACGTCACCTATAGGAGAAAAAAAAACAAAACAATCCATGCCGACCGTTTTGCTATCCATTCCCTGTAAACCGTGATCATGAATTCTTAAACTGTTCCCTCGGTTTAACAAATTGTGCCCACGGATAAATAAACCGTACCCACGAATTTCCAATCCATGCGCTCAGATTTTGCAAACCGTTTATTTATCCGTGGGCACGATTTGTTAAACCGAGGGAACAGTTTAAGAATTCGTGATCACTGTTTATAAACTGAGGGAACGGATTGCAAAACGGTCGCCACGGATTGTTTTATTTTTTCTCCTATAGGTGACGTGCTGGGCTCCGTTGTATATGATTAAACATTAAGGGCCCTATTTTAACAATCTAAGCAAATGGTCTAAAGCTTACAGCCAAGTGCATTTGGGCGTGTCCGAATCCACTTTTGCTAGTTTAACAACGGGGAAAAACGATGCGCCAGGCGCATGGTCTAAAAGGGTTGTATCTAGTCTCTTGATGAGTCATGGGTGTGTTTTGGGTGTAACGTGCAATAAACCAATCAGAGTCTCATCTCCCATTCCCTTTAAAAGCCAGTTGCACTGCATTGTGCCGGGTGTATGATAGAGCCCTATATGAATAATTTAATATAACTATAGCAGTATACACTTCTAGATATACAACACACTCGCAAGGCTATTCATTTTTTTTTTTCTAAAAACAAACAAACATATTTTGTTTCAAATCACATGCACAAATTCATTAAAAAAAATTCATTCATTTTCTCATGAGATTGCACTGAAATATAGCAGTGGATACTTATCAAATAAAATGTATGTTTAACATCCCCTATTTGTTCACATTGCTTGCATTCTATATTGTAAATATAATTCATCATCATTATTGTTTCAGAAGTTTTCAACTTGGTTTTATTCATCAGTAATTAACTCTTTCCCTCCTAGCATTTCATTCAGTAACAGGCAGTTTTGATTTATAAGCTGTTTAATGTTGATGATGTTATTTTACATAATGCGTATGATTACATGTGTTATCGCTTGTTTCTGCTTCTTCTTTTGATCAGGAGATTCAGTAGTCTTTCAGAAAATTTGTCATAGTGCCCCCTACCGTATAACAGTGAAAACACAGAAAGCTGGAAATTTCTGTTAATGTCTCATAAATTATGGAAATTTCATGATTTTGTCTCCAACGCTATCTCACGATCAATTTGTACACTTTTGTGTATCACCAGACCAAGCTCAATTTAAGACTGAACATTGGTCTGGGGAGTCTGCTCTGTATTTTCTACTGCACAAGAGGTGATCAACGGGCATAGTTCAAATGACTCTGTACACAATTGGATAGTCCTTCAACCAATCAGACCAATGATCCGGGTGACGTACTTTACAAAGCCAGTCGGTAGTAAGGCAAACACATCCTTCTTATGTAGAAATTGTTCCAGGGCAAGTTTCTGTTCCGCAAGAAAACTTGCCTTTGAAATATTTTAAAACAGCAGCGACAGCGGCATCAACTGGTTGCTGCGCTCCGGTGGCCACCATGTTCAATGTAAACAAAAAGCTGCTTGCCGTCGCTTCTCTATCGCCATCATATTAAACCCGCTGATAGCACGCCAGGTGGATAAGCCAGTCTGTGATTGTTTCCTGGAAAAGTGCAAATCGGGTTGTTGTCTCATAAATGATGGAAATTTCTGTCAATGGCGGGAAAACAGTTCAATTCAAAGTGGTCGATGCAGTGAAATGTACTTATCACCGCAGTTTGCGACTTTTTCTTTTTTTCTTTACAGTAGCTATCCAAAATCTCTGGCAAGTGATGCTTAGGTTAGCAGGTTAATAACTAAGTTTATCTGCCATATCTGTTATACCTCAGGGCAATATTTTCAGTTTAGGAGGAAGAGCGTTTCATGCCAGATTTAAATATATGAAAACGCAAGCCACTGCAGGTGCGGAGGGCCGGTTCTACGTTATTGTGAGGGAAATAATTATTCTCTCATCCCTCCATGCTGTTGCCTCCACACTGAACTTACATGCAAATGAGCATCTGTAGAACCTTAGATAGAGAACATCCTATCTAAATCCAATTTGGCAAATGCGTATTTATCAAACGAGGCGAGAAGCGCACCTCTGTTTGCCAAGCCGGCAGTGGATCCCACTTCATAGCATCCTAACCCTGCCTGCTTGTATGACATTTGGCGGGTAATCTATGCCATTATTGTTCCACCAAAGCTGAGTTTTATTCAGCACTGTGTGGCTCAACATGGTGTTTGCATAGTGCTTAGTGTTTTTTTTTTTCTTCTTCTTCTTCTCCTTCTCCTCAACAGGTATTACGCGCCTTGTATTGTCAGCATTAAACAAAGCAGGAAGATTACTCCACGTTGCTTGTACATTTTATGCAAATATTAGGATGAAATGAATTAGAGTATGGAATCTATCATGAATTAATCCGTAATACCTGAGATGGTACAACTTGTGCGTTTCATGGCTGTATTTGAACAGCAAGTTCCCTGAAAGGAAAATTCAGAGGCCATTGACTTTGGGCCAGATGGGGCCAGCTAATTTTCTGCTTGATATCACCCACATTATTGCAAATGGCATCCTCCAAAACATACCGTTACTATTGCAAAGTGTGTTGATATTCAGAAACCTCAACAGATTTCCATGTAAATTTCTTCAGAATGTGTGAAGGGGAGTCGAGGACATTTTCATCAGACATACAGAGTGCATTCAGGACACTGCTATCATACAGGACATCATCTTGATCACTTTTTTTAATATTAGTTCTCATGTTACATAGTAATTACAATGTAATAATAAAGAAAAAAAAAGGTTACACTTTATTTTATGTTGTCATTGTTACAATGTAATTATACATTTAAGCACTGAGTAATATTAATTAACTACATGTACTTAATATATGGTTATGGTATGATTTGGGTTTGGTTGAGGGTTAGTTGCATGTAATTATGCATAATTTACTGTTATTACTATGGTAAGTACATGTAACATATGTAACAAGGACAAATAAAGTGTTACCGAAAAAAGTGTTGAAATTAAGTACACATGTAATTACTGAAACAAGGACACTAATGTAAAGTACACTGTCTATCTTGTTCACGAAAGCCTCCTTGCAATGCATTATTTTGTTTTGCCCATTCACAGTTTATGTCATCTCTTATGTCACCATATTTTCCTGCTCTAAATGTGTGAAATTACCTAGAGTTCTCTATGACCCTGGATACTTACACACAAGAAAGCCTTTGACAGAACAAGCAGTGGGCCCACAGCACACTGAGGCTTGTTGATGTGAGTCCATATTATTCAAATGCCACAGCCCACTGGGATCTTGCTCTTGGCCTTGTTTTAATTCAGCTCCCTTTGAGTTGCAAAGACCCTTTGTCTTCATAACACTGCGTTTGATTGGGGTATGGCCTATGGGGCATGTAAACCCCCCACTCGGGATGTTTGTTCCTCCCTGGTTTAGAGGTCTTCCAATCGGAGGCCTTTCTATAGCTCCAGCCACCAGTCTGTGGCCCCAAACTTGTTGACTTTCAAACAACTCCAGAGTTTTAATGAAGGTCCTTAGTGGAGACAGCACCAGCCTCTGTCTCAGTTTTATTACATGGCAGGACGACAGGGCCTCAGGTCTAACAGGGAAGGGCCGTGTGGACGAACAGGTGGGCTATTACTGCCTCGCGATCCTCCTGCGCTGGGTGGACGGCTACTAGGTCATCCAAGGCCAACATGGAGGGGGGGAAGAGTGAGTGTCTGTTTTTCTCTTTGGTTTTAATTATGGTGCAAGATCGGGTATGGTAGTCACCATCTGGGCAATTATTAGACATGGGTTGTGAGCTATGATTGGTTAAGCATATTTGTGCTCGACACAGTATATAGTTAGAGGAGCAGCCAGGTGTGTCACAGCACAATTCAGAGGCATTTTGGCTTCCTGTATACAGTATGCTACAGAAACAAAATGCAATAATGGAAAGTTCTGCACTTTTGCTGTCTGGCTGCATTTTATTTGTCTGTAACTATAAGATACTAAGCAAAGCTTGCAAATCAAATGTAGGTCATGTTTACACCTAGTGTTAAGATCGGCTCACAAGTAGACGAGGGACACATTCCCGTTTACACCTGGTGTTTTAATCCATCTCTTCTGTCCAAGTTCATCCACTTCTGTTCTGATTTCTTCAAGGGGAAGGTCTATGGGCGGGTGAATGTATGTGATTTTCAGATCTTTCAATCTAATAGAAAAAATAAGCTTACGGAATTTACATATAAATGCACCCGGAGACCACGGAGCAATATACAGAAAGCAGCAGCTTTCGTTTCTGCTCTGACAGCCACAAAACCAAGGCGAACGATGTGCGTATGTGTAGAAAGCAGGAATGGTGAGAGAACATTGTGCTTGGTATGTTTTCGTCTTCAAACCAAAATTGTGTCTTCAGAAAATTGGGACTTTCGACAAAGTTTAAATCCCATCTGGCTAGTGCGTTCCCCTTAATGTTTACATATTAGGTTAGTAGGCAGAGGGTAGGCGTCATTTGTGGCTGTTCGACCACATGAGCGTTTACACTACGAAAGCAATCCAGTCAAATGCGTTTTCGACTACCTCTGGAAGTGGTTGAAAGTGGACAAGCTCAAAATGTTTTAGACTCGTCGTCCACTAAAATGCATCGTAATACCAGGTGTAAACAGGGCCTTAGTCAGTTCATATGTACTTTGTGTGATAATACTAAAGACTTTATATATAGGAAGATGGTGCACTTTGATTACTTATGAATGGGAGAAAGTGCAATGCCCAATATGGCGAATAAGCCCTGCCTTCTAAATGAAAGAGCCAATCGTTGATTAGTCATTGCGTCACTGCAGCTGCCGTTAGAAGCTCCAGTTGCTATAGAAACAGGCAGTGTTCTGAGATGCCGTTTAGGATTGCGCATGCGCATAAGCTTTGTCCAGGCTGAAAAAAATTCTTTTTTTGTCATGATTCGAGCATTTAGAAACAAAATTTATAAGACAATTGTTGTCAGATTTCGTTGGTGATTTCAAATATGAAATTTAATCATAAGCTTGGCGTTTTTGGAGAGTTTGATGTTTCCACATTCAAAGAGATAGATTGGGCACTTGTACTTTGTACAATCAAAGGGCACTTGCATGCTCGAGTGGCGTTCCAAAGATGACCGCCAAGTGAATGACTTGACTTAAAGGGACTTTGGATAATACCTTTTAACAAACCATATATTTTATATATATTTTCTTACTATTCTTAAATTGTAGAAATACATACACATAAACACACTACTGTTCAAAAATGGGATCAGTACGATTTTTTTACTTTTTTACTTTTATTCAGCAGGGGTGCATTAAATTGATAATTAATTAATTAAATTTATTTATTTATTTATTTAATTATTATTATTTCCACCTGGGTGTGCATAAGAGACTTCTTTTAAAGGGGTTAAAAGAAGGGGTTAAAAGGGGTTAAAAGGCGCCATTCCCGGACCGGAAATGGCGCCGCTGTGTTTGGTCGCCGTTCAGGTCGCTCCGCGAAGACTGTGCTTTTATTTACTATTTTACTTTCTTTTACTCTCAGTTTTTACAAACTTATCATCTGCATTGATCTACTACGACAGCAAAACTCTTTTGGACATTGGTTACCTCTACACTGGACTGTTTCAGGACACTTTCGCCGATCCTCTGTGGCCATCTGAGATTCTTCGCAACGCCGAGTTGAACAATGGACAGAGCCAGCGGCGTAGAACAAAGAAACACCGTGGGAAACGTGCTGGTATCCGTAACAGACTGAGGAAAAGGGCATTCAGACCTCCTCTCCCGAGCATTCTTCTAGCAAATGTTCAATCCTTGGATAATAAGATGGACGATCTTAGAGCCAGGATAAGTTTTCAACGGGACATGAGAGACTGTAATATCTACTGTTTGTCCGAAACATGGCTCACAACCGCGGTCCCGGACACAGCTGTGACGCCGTCGGAGAACTTCTCTGTTTTTCGGATGGACAGAACAGCCGAGGCCGGTAAATCCAAAGGCGGTGGAGTGTGTTTCATGATCAACAAGAAATGGTGCGATCCCAGGAACATCACCATTCTCTCGCGGTCCTGCTCGCCTCATCTGGAACATTTAACAATCATTTGCCGCCCATTCTATCTGCCTAGGGAGTTTTCTGCGGTTGTCGCGACCGCCGTTTACATTCCACCGCAGGCAGACACAGCGCTGGCTTTATCTGGCCTTCATGATGTTGCCAGCGGTGTCATAAACCAACATCCCGACGCGGCATTCATTGTCGCGGGTGATTTTAACAAAGCAAACCTAAAGAAAGTCCTGCCAAACTTTCATCAGCACGTCTCCTGCCCCACACGAGGAGCAAACACACTGGATCACTGCTACTCTCCGTTTAAGAACACCTATAAAGCGCGGTCACTTCCAGCGTTTGGCAAATCGGATCATGCCGCCATTTTCCTCACTCCCGAATACAAACAAAAGCTCCTCCAGGAACCCCCGGTGAGGCGGGAAGTTAAGCGTTGGTCACCCCACTCAGAGACCGCGCTACAGGCAGCTCTGGGCGATGTGGATTGGGACATGTTCCGAAAGCGAGTTCAGCTGGCGTAAGCGAGTTCACAGACGTGGCGCTTTGCTTCATCAACACGCTTACAGAGCAAGCCACGCAAACAATAACAATAACGTCCTTCTCAAATCAGAAACCGTGGGTGGACAATTCAATCCGCGCGGCAGTGAATGCACGCACTGCTGCTTACAACGCCGGTCTCCATTCAGGGAATATGAATGAATACAGATCGTCCTGCTATGCTCTCAGACGAGCAGTTAAAGCCGCAAAACTCCGTTATAAAGACCGAGTGGAGTCTCATTTCCAACTCAACGACTCGCGGCGCATGTGGCAAGGTCTGAGGTCCATCTGCTCCTTTGGATCTAAATCCTCTGCAGAGGCAAGCGTTGATCCGTTGCTCGTGAACGAGTTAAACTCTTTCTATGCTCGCTTTGACTGTAACCGCGGCAACGCGACTCCGCCAAGTGGCGCGTTAGAGGAAATTACTCAGAGCAGCAACAATCACGTGATCTCTGTCTCGGAGGATGAAGTTCGGAGAGCACTCAAGCGTGTGGACGTTAGGAAAGCTGCCGGGCCGGATGGTATTTCAGGTCGTGTTCTGCGGTCCTGTGCTGATCAGCTCACCGGGTTGTTTACATCTATCTTTAATGAGTCCTCGCTACATCTGTGGTCCCCACCTCCTTCAAAAATCCACCATCATCCCTGTCCCTAAGAACAGTAAACCCTCTTGCCTAAATGACTATCGTCCAGTGGCTCTCACGTCTATAGTCATGAAGGTCTTTGAGAGACTCATTAAAAACATCATTTGCGCCTTCATTCCTGACACTTTGGACCCTCTTCAGTTTGCCTATCGTCCCAATAGATCGACTGAAGATGCCATCTCTCATGTCCTCCACTCCTCCCTCACTCACATCGACAGCAAAAGTGGGAACTACGTAAGACTGCTATTTATTGACTATAGCTCAGCCTTTAACACCATAGTTTCCACCAAGCTAACCTCCAAACTCCTGGATCTCGGCCTGAATCCTTCTCTCTGCCACTGGATTGAGGACTTCCTCACTGGAAGGCCTCAGGTGGTGAGAATAGGCCAGTCCACCTCCACCTCCATCACCCTGAGTGTGGGAGCTCCACAGGGCTGTGTCCTGAGCCCCCTGCTCTACTCTCTCTACACGCATGACTGTTTGTCCACACACAGCTCCACCTCTATCATCAAATTTGCTGATGATACTGTTGTCCTGGGCCTCATTTCCAACAACAATGAGACGGCATACTTGGACGAGGTGGAGCATCTAACATCATGGTGCCAGGACAACTGTCTCTCTCTGAATGTTGGCAAGACCAAAGAAATGATTGTGGACTTCAGGAAGAGACAGCAACGGACATACTCCCCCTCATGATCAGCGGGTCACCAGTAGAGAGAGTGAGCAGCTTCAAGTACCTGGGAGTAAACATCTCCGAGGACCTGACCTGGACTGCTCACATTCAGACACAGGTGAAAAAAGCAGGCAAAGACTGTACCACCTGCGCCAGCTGAGGAAATTCAGGGTTTCACCAGCTATCCTGAAAACTTTCTATTTAGGGGCGATAGAAAGTGTTTTAACTCAGTGCATCACAGCGTGGTATGGGAACAGCACCAGTCATGACCGCAAAGCCCTGCAAAGAGTAGTGCGCTTATCCGAGCGTATCTCAGGGTCAGCTCTCCCGTCTCTGCAGGACGTCTACACCAAACGCTGCAAAGGTAGAGCTACCAAGATCATCAAGGACTCTAATCACCCTGCAAACCCTCATTTCACGCTGCTACCATCTGGTAAGCGCTTCCGAAGCCTGATGGCCAAAACTGAGAGACTCAGGAGGAGCTTCTTCCCCAGGCCATCAGACTCCTGAACTCAGTCACTTAACATCACGTGACTTCACGTCCAGGATAAACATCGATACACTGACATTGCACTGCACTTTCTGTTCTCGTTGTTACGGTGTAACAACCTGTCATAAACCTGTTTGCACATTATACTCTTATACATTTGTTAACCACATATTTATAAGTCTACAGTTTACTCACTGCAAAGTCTACTTCAATTATTTTATTCCACTTTATCCTTATTTGTTACCTTTTTTTTTCTCTTGACTTGATTATTTATAATTCTACAGATATAGACATATATATATATATATATATATATATATATATATATATATATATATATATATATATATATATATATATATATATATATATATATAGATAGTACTTTTTTTTATATCCTATTTCTATTATAATTTCTTCCTTGTGTTTTTAACTGTGAATTTGCACTGTCCATGGAGCGGACCTGTTTACATTTCACTGCCGGTTGTATATTCTGTATATAACTGTGTATGTGACAAATAAAACTCTTGAATCTTGAATCTTATGAATTGAGAAATCAACTTTCCCTTGAGCTTTTTATATATAAAAGGTCATGGTAATATAAGGGTGCGTTCACACTTGTAGTTCGGTTCGTTTGGTCCGGACCAAAAAAACAAAAACAAAACATATAGTCCTGCTCTGCTTAGCGTTCACACTGGCATTTTTAACAGCGAACCTAAAGTTACCGAACCAAAGGCATAGGGATACGGCCACAACCCGATTGGTCGGCTTTTAAGACGTATATTTTGCTATTATTATATTATATTTACTAGTCGAACGCGTGCCAAGAATTTGATCCATTTCATCATACCATAAAAATTTCTCCTTTTCATCACCAGAGCATCCACTTTGACGCAGAACATCACGCACTTTTATATACTTTGACGCAGCTTCTTAACTTTTATGCGGCACTGTTCCACACTCCTGTTAAAGCCACATTCCGTTAACTGATCACTTGAACATTTTGAATACTTCAGCATATTTGTGCGTTTTTTCTAGCATTTACGAAACATGCTCGTCGGACCAAATATTGATGAGGCACTTTTCCTCCTCGTTGCTCCACGTTTGCCCTCTACTCATTTTGGATACACCGATCTTTCTGCGTCGTCAAATCAGCTGACTTGTAGCGTCGCATCTTGTGACATCACATCCTGTTTTTGGTTCTTTTACATGTCTTTGGTCCGTGTTGCGTTCATATATCAATCAAACCGCACCAGAGTTCGCTTGGAAGCGGACCAAGACCCATCTTTTTAGCGGTCTCGGTCCGCTTGTTTGGTTTTTTTTTATGTTTTCAAATGAACCGCACTAACTGAGCAATCGCACCAGGGTTCGTTTTAATCGAACCAAACATGACAAGTGTGAACGCGCCCTAAGAATATCCTGTAAGTTTCAGAGCTGAAAACGTCCTTGTTAGTCAAAGAAAAGCTTTTATTGACACCAGGCCCAGCAAACGATCGATCTCAGAATGTCCCAGGCTGTGACGTCAGTGTGTGGTGAAACACCACCTCAACAGAATAAGGGATCAGACTCGGACATGTATTGGCCAGGGCTCGCAAAGCCCAACGTCACGGGGCTATGTGTTTTCCAAACGGGCTACCAAAACGTATCACCGGCCTGCCAACAGGCTATCTTGAATAGTGAAATAACATTCCTTTCTTGATGTGCATTGTTCACTCTCTTGACTTGATATTTGAAGGAAAAATACAATCGAGGAAGTTTTGATCATGCAGTCTGCAACGTACTTGGCGTGTTGTGTGCATGTGTGTGTGTGTGTGTGATACACACACACATAAAAAACATAAATAAATAACATTCCAATCAATCGTGGGTGGATGAGAGATAAATCATTGTGTTTGTTTGATAAAGACGTTTTGTGAGCCTTGTGGGAAGAATCATTTCGGTTGCCTTTCTCCACACGCTTTCAAAACAATTCCTTGTGTACTCGTAGGGGAGCCGAAGATCATTAAATATGCAAAACTGTTATCCAATCCTAGCCAAGGGCGTTTACTTCCAAGTCTTCAGTGCGGCACGCCCATCAAAACCGAGTGTTTCTTGAGAGCCTCAAAACCAGGGTAGAAAATTATTACTTATTCATTATGATGTTTTTGAATGTAAAAACCACACAAACGTCATAAGTTGACCTCAGACAACAGTATAAAAAAAATTAAAAGAGCCAGCTCATGACCCCTTTAAAAAACATTTAAAAATGTACTAACAGATCTTTAATTTTACTTATGTACAGTATTTTCTTATGGATGGCTGGATGGATGGATGGATGGATGGATGGATGGATGGATGGATTGTGTATAGGATGCTTTCAAAGGGATGACAAAATGCTTCCCATATCTTTTGTAGTTGATGTCAAAGGTCCAATCAAACTTTGCTGTATTTTGGAACAAAGTCATCTGTCAGCAGCCTAATTAAGCAGATGCCAACATAGACTTAAACTCTCTCATCCTCAAATGCCATGCACTGAACTAAATTTATAAATAGTATGTTTTAAGAATATTTTTCATTATTTTTGTATGATAATTAAAATTTTGGTTCACTGTTGGTCACTACTTGATATCTGATGTCAGGTCGGTCCAGCAAGTGCGTAGATTGGCTCATATTACGAGAAACAGTGACCAGAGGACAGTGTGCACAGGCCAGTGGTTAGGGGAATTAATCAGAAAGGTCAGGAAATTTGGAATACAGCCGTTGTTTCGATTTGGCAGGATACAAGTGCAGCGGCCACTCAAGCTTGAAATGATGTTTCCTCCCAGAGCCAGAAATGTGCGTGTCCCATCCTTACTCACTGTAGGTTAACAGCCATATATATATATATATATATATATATATATATATTTCTGTGTGAATGAACATCTGAGTTTTAGAAAGACTTCAGCATCTGCAGGCAGGTTTACTCTTTATTTCTTGAAGATCCCTATCCTAACAGTGCTTCATGAATCAAGTGTACTCTGACATTCTCTGGGGTAAAAACTAATTGTCATGAGCTGAAATGACGCATATTTGGTTTGTAAACATTGTTGGCTTTCATCATCTCTAGAGAGTGAGCACAGCATTATTAAGAAGACAAATAACAGTCTCAAAATTAAAACCATTATAGCAGCTTACTTTGTGACTCACACCTCATTCTTGACTTTTGTCCCCAAAGCATTCAAGCTATCATCATGTTCCTGTTCAGATTTATGTTTTGTAATCGAAACAACAGTCTTTCAAACTTAAATAATAAGAGTGGCTCTATTTTTTGTTTCAATAGACCGTTTATCTGTTCCTAAAGGTAAAGTTCACTCAAACATGAAAACTCTGTATTCATGTATTTACCCACATGCAATTCTAATCCTACGGAATCTCATTTCTGCAATTTAAAAAAAAAAAAAAAAAAAAAAAAAGTGTAATTGTGAGTTTATACAGTGCCACTAAAGGGACTTTTGCAAAAAATAAAACCCCTGACTTTCGCATGCGCGCAAGAAACTGTTCACGTGCATGCAGAATTGTTTTGCGTGCTCATGCGTTACAATTTACATTTTAAATATACTGTCTATAACATATTTCCTGACATTTTACTATGAGGAAAATGAGAGTATGGATGCACATGAGTTAATAAAGATCTATTTGCTCAAAATGTGGCTTTCGTTAAGGCAGTATAGGCTATCTTTAATATCTATATATACACTATATTGCCAAAAGTTTTGGGACGCCTGCCTTTACATGCACATGAACTTCAGTGACATCCCATTCTTAATCCATAGGATTTAATATGGAGCTGGCCCACCCTTTGCAGCTATAACAGCTTCTGGGAAGGCTTTCCACAAGGTTTAGGAGTGTGTTTAAGGGAATTTTTGACCATTCTTCTGGAAGCACATTTGTGAGGTCAGGCACTGATGTTGGACGAGAAGGCCTGGCTCGCAGTCTCTGCTCTAATTCATCCCAAAGGTGTTCTGTCGGGTTGAGGTCAGGAATCTGTGTAGGCCAGTGAAGTTCCACACCAAACTCGCTCATCCGTGTCTTTATGGACCTTGCTTTGTGCACTGGTGCACAGTCATGTTGAAACATGGCAGGGGTCATCCCCAAACTGTTCCCACAAAGTTGGGAGAATGAAATTGTCTAAAATGTCTTCGTATGCTGAAGCATTAAGAGTTCCTTTCACTGGAACTAAGGGGCCAAGCCCAACCCCTGAAAAACAACCCCACACCATAATCCCCCCTGAACCAAACTTTACACTTGGCACAATGCAGTCAGGCAAGTACCATTCTCTTGGCAACCACCAAACCCAGACTCATCCAAGCGTGATTGGTCACTCCAGAGACTCCACATCTCCACTGCTCCACAGTCCAGTGGTGCAGTGCTTTACTGTCAGGTTGAGGTCAGGAATCTGTGTAGGCCAGTCAAGTTCCTCCACACCAAACTCACTCATCCATGTCTTTGTAGACCTTGCTTTGTGCACTGGTGCGCAGTCATGTTGGAACAGGAAGGGGCCATCCCCAAACTGTTCCCACAAAGTTGGGAGCATGAAATTGTCCAAAATGTCTTGGTATGCTGAAGCATTAAGAGTTCCTTTCACTGGACCTAAGGGGCCAACCCCTGAAAATCAACCCACACCATAATCCCCCCTCCACCAAACTTTACACTTGGCACAATACAGTCAGGAAAGTACCGTTCTCCTGGCAAATGCCAAACCCAGACTCATCCAGACAGAGAAGTGTGATTGGTCACTCCAGAGTCCATTTGTCATTTTTGTAATTTTATTATTATTTTTATTTATTAAATATATCTAAATTATTTTTAGTTTCATAATCTACTTGTTTAACAAGTTTTAGTTTTCAGTTTTAGTATATTTAATTTTCATTTTTAGTTTTAGTTAGATTTTAGTACATTATGATAAACTAAACAGAAATTAAATAAGTGGCTGTCTTTATGAATGAAATATTTCATTTTATTTCTGTTCATGTTTTAGTTCAAGTAATGAAAATATATATTTGTTTATGGTTTTAGTTTAATGATAATAACTCTGGCCTTGGCAAATAAATAAATTAAATAAAATGGTTTCATGTTCAAGTTGTCCAGTTTCCTTCACTATTGTCAGGGGCCATTTTCAACTAAAAACTGAAACGTTTTTGAAAACGGGTTTCAAAGTGCAAGTTTTTTAAAAACAATACCGTCTCTGTGTAAACTACAAAAACACGCATTTGTGAAAACGGTGACGTCATGTGCATGTGTATTATGTGTTCAGTCTATAGGCGCATATGTTTTTTTTTTTACAACGTGACATTGCCAACTACTGCCGTGGCAGCAGAATAAAGTGTTTTTAGTTGTTTTTGACGACGTTGGGGATCATTTGTGACAAAACGGGATCGTTTTGACGACGTTGCCATCATAAATATTGACTACTTTTTAAAGATTTTATCTATTTATATGACTTTTCCTGGCCTGGAAATCACAACTTTAAATTTTTCTCTCATATTCTCTCATAATTCTGAGGAATCCTGCACCCTGCTTGATTCTGTAACATGTTGAGATATGAGCACTAAAATAAATACACACTACATCTGAGTACTTCAGACAGGGATGTGAGAGGGGGAAAGTTTTGTGATCGGCACGATGAGGCAGAGTGACTCCATTGGCATGCGGGGCAGACGGAATGATGGTCGGAGTGCTTGTGTGGCCATGCAGAATGAGAGCGGAGTGAAGAGGCTACGTGTCTCAGGCTCTCCTTCCTCTCTGAATGCTGCGCTGAATGTCGGGCACATACTCTGGGGGTTTGCTTTTGCATCTCATTAGGAGCTCACAGACAGAATGAGAGAAGGAGACGACCAGCTGTGCCAGGAAAACAATCAACATGAGCACTTGTTGGGCTAAAACACAAGTGGATCTATTATTTGTTATCCAGAAGGAGAGACTGCAGGTATTGTAGACACAGCAAATTGCTGTAGATCAGTCCCATTGAATGAGGTTTATCTGACCCCCATAAAAAACAACAACACACATATATCCTTCTGTACTTGTTCGTTATACAACATCAAAGTGACATTAACTTTACATTACAATACATATGATAAGGCTGCAATAGTAAATATCAGTACACTTACACTTAACAGTACATGTAAATATAAAGATTTCTTAAATATATACATGCATATATATATATATAATATTTATACACAGTACACACACATATATTATGTAAACATTAACGTACGTCGAACGTGACCGACTGAAAGGGAACTTTTCTTTTGGATGCGATTAATCGATTTGACAGCACTAAATATAATATAATACAATAAATTATATATAATTTAATATTTAATAGCAATAAATATTATTAATAATAATATGATATAATTTAATGTAATATAATATTATATTTTATTATATTATATTTCATTATAAATTTTTATTGTGTTGCTGTTCATATTTTGTTTATTGATACATTATTTATTAAAATGTTTATAATGGTAAAATTACTGTAATGCACAGCCTCCTAGGCTTATTGCTAGAATAGAAAATAACAGAAATTAATTTAAATGACAAGCCTGCTTCTCCATCAAACTCCAAGAGCATTGATCCTGTATTATAATGGGTCATATCTAATATTTATTCAATGGATGTTTGGAAATAAATATTTGTCTTTGTATCTGTTTAATATTGATGTAAACTTTAAAATGAACTGGGTTGCCCAGGCGCAGTGGTTTTTTCCTAAAGATCTACCAAATGATGCACATACTGTAAAAAAAAAAAGGATTTTACAACTTTAAGGGGTCAGTAAACATGTATGAGTTAAGCTGGGTGTCGGGGGATGTGTTTGAAACCTCTGCTCTACATAAACTGAATTCTGCATCAACTTAAACAGAACCCCAGAAACCCAAAAATGTATGATTTCTCCACCATAAAGATTTGGAAGTTTGGAAGAAATATTTACAACCGATCTACTAGAAATTATAGATGCTATTTCTATCTCTGTAATGCTTGCATGAGCTCTAGGCAGGCTGTGCTTGTCTTTGAATGTATGCCAGGCTTAAAGCACACCTGTCACTCTGCCTCCCTCCTGACTCTGCACTCTGGGGCCTTTCTACTTCATTTAGAGGCTCTGCCTCTACTCTGTGATTTGCAGTCACCCTGAACGCATAAGTCTTCTTGCTTGTTTATTCTCTGACAGTCAAGCAGGAGCCATTATCTTCACATTCGTACTTTCCGTCATTTATAAGTATGCTAAGCCCCTCTCTCAGCCGAAATAAAAGCGGCCATAAAAGCAAAAGGAAATGGGTTCCACCATAAAGAATGTCAAATTGGTTTAATAGATCCAGCAGTGGAGGTGTGTTCTCGGCACTAGTTAGAACCCAAATGTTCCTCTGTGACAATCTAGCATCATTGAGTCATCAACACAGAACTGAGCCGATGGCAATTTATTTGATTTGGATCGATACCCCTCTAGCCGCTGCACTTATTTTCTTGTCGTCGATGGAGCTTGCCAAATGGTGGGCTGATAAACAGCTAGCAGCTTTTAAAAACTGCTGCCTCTGAAGTCTATTTAGATGAGCAGTTACCGGACTTCGTCAGAAGTTGTTTAGTTTGCAACTGGTGGGTCATGACCTAAAGATGGGTTGCAGGTCTGTTCTGATATGATTCTTATAGGATTGCAGGAATAAAATAATATGCGGCTAACCACATAATCTTGAAATTTTAAGGGCAGCAAATAGATATATTTTTAAACCTTTAACAATGATCATAAATACTTAAGTGTTAAGTAACTTTCATTTCTATTGCTATTCACTTTGTTCTGTCAAGGAAAGTAGTTCCAAACAAAGTCAAAACAGAATATGTTACACCTTCGAGTGACACACAGTGGTGTTTTGTTCCTGAATGAATCAGTGGATTAGAACGAATTGATTAATTGAATGATTAAATGACTCACTCATAAAGACAGTCACTTGTTTTGTTCCTGAAGAAATATGTATATTTTAATAAATTGGTTCATGGAATGATTAAGGGACTCACTTAAAGACAGTCCCACTTATTTCATACCTGTTTTTGAACATTATTTGAATGTGATTCAAGGATGCAATCAAAGACATTCACTTGTTTTGTCCCCAATGAATCATTGTTTTAAAAATATATTTGATTCAGGGCCCAATTTTAACGATCTAAGCGCATGGTGCATTGCACTTAGGATGTGTCCAAATCCACTTTTGCTAGTTTAACGATGGAAAAAAAAATGGTCCAAAAGGGTTGTCCCCATTCTCTTAATGAGTCATGAGTGTGTTTTGCACTATTTACATGGCCGAGTCACTTTAAATACATGTGTGTGTTGCCACAATTGGTCAGTACTGCAAATAAGTAATTCTGATACATGCAATGACTATCCATATGTAGGCATTTTTATCTATGTACACAATAATAATCTTTAACATTGTAATTCTTTTATTTGTAATATTTGGCATGGTTGTGTGCTGCTGCGCATCCCTGTGTATGTAATAAGCCGGGTGTATGCGAGTTGTGTACCCGCCTATAGCTGCATATTACTAACGAGCCTTTTAAATAATGAAAAAAAAATCTACACTATTGACTTTAGACCAGGTTTTTGTTGGTCAATGACGCAGTGGTTTTCAGTTGCCTCAAAATAGCAACACACCAACAATGCGCCTGAACACACCTCGTTTTCACACCAGCACGCCCATGGGCAAACAGATGGGCGTGAGTGCATTTGCTATTTAAACAACGTGGCGTTGGACCTGAAAGCGATAACTGCATTGGGCTGAAACTAGCTAAAAGCACTTGCGTCCCGTCTACATCGCATTGCACCAGATGTACGATAGAACCCTATATGCCTCACTTAGAATTACAGCCACTTGTTTAATTCTTGAAATGAATCAGTATTCTTGAACTGGTTGATTCAGTGACTAGCTACGTTACATGTAATCAGTGTTTTGAACTATTTGGTCAACCAAATGATTTACTGATTCACTCATAAAGAAGGAATCAGTGTTTATGAACAAATCTTTTAAAAGTGAATTCAGTGTCACACTCATAAAGATAACCACTTGTTTCATTCCTAAATGAATCTTAAAGATTAAATTAATCAGTGATTTTGCTCAAATCATCTGAGCAAATGATTCAATGACTTACTCGTAAAGACGGCACTTATTTTGAATGAATTAGGGCCTATCCAAATACCCACACTTGCGGCCTTGGCCACTTGAGAGGAAATTGAGAGGACATTTTGATGAAAGGATTCCACTGTAAGTTAAAGAGATATTCCATGTAATTTGGTTATAAAATAAAACATAACATAACATTTGTAACTGCTTTTTCACTTAGAAGCACTACAATTACTAAATTGTGTTGTCTTTTACATAGGGATTACTGAACAGACATTTAGAAGTTTATTTTAAAGTATTGAAAATCAAAATAAAGCTCTGTAAACACTTGCATTTGTACAACACTGTGGGCCAGATTTACTAAACAAGGTTTTCACTAAAGCACTGTCCGAAATTAAAGCACACACGGATTTTATTAAAATTAAAGCCAGATAATTTCCATAATGACCGACACAATCTACCCGTTAGCGTCTGGTTTAAGAAAACTTTGTAAATTTACGAGCCCAAACCTTTGTAAATCACCTCACATGATTCATTTAAATACTCACCTCCCATAAATTTTGCGCCTGAAAGGGAAACTCCTACAAATAGTACATATGCAATAAGGTCAGCCGCAAAAATAACCCTGTCCACGCTTTTTCAGGACTAATTTATCACTGCGCGTCTTTAGTAAGTCCTGACAGTAATTTTTTAATGGCAGAAGTGGGTTTGCGCTGGTGCAAGCTGTTAGTAAATCTGGCCCTGTAAGTATTTCTCATTGGGTAAAAGATTTGTACACACACTTACCCACTTCAACACTTGGGCAAATGCAGTTTGTAGTTATAATAATACATTTCAAAGGCGACTTTTGTATGATAAACTAATGTAAAATCTGAATAGAGAAGCAAATGCATGAGAACCATAAACCAATGTTGCACAGTTTCTGCACTGCCTGTGTGGCTTTAGCAGCTGAGTTTAGTCAATGCCAGCACTTGGGCTTTTCCCAAAGTTAGACAATGCTTCAGAAATCACCCAGAGCAAAGCGAGAAGCTTTTGAAGTGGATGCTGTTCTAATTTCATTCCAAAAGTGCCTGGCAACAAAAAAAGAGCAGAAATTGAGTTCCGTAAAGGCACAAAAGGTTTTGAATATGTGTGGAATGGCTGATAATGTTGTCATAATGAGGCACGGTTACGCTCTATAACAGGATTAGGCACCGAAAAGTAAGAACGCAGCATTTTTCAAGGTACAAAGTCGGGGCAGCAACAGAAAGTTCACGCCTTGATTCCTTCTACTGCACATCCTTTATCTCCAAGCTCCTGGTGTGAAGACCTACTTTTAAATTTGAACCTAGCATTGCCTGATTGATGTTGAAAGCAGCTAATTAAGTAAAAGAGCAATTATTGATAATGGTGTAATGACACATTATTTGAATAAAGTGACACCTAATTCAATACTTCTAATTATGTGATGATGAAGTGAGTGCCATTATGTTCAGAGGACTAGCTGAATTTAACCAAATCCATTAATTTTACAATGACACTATGGCTTTTCTATAACTTAGGATCATAAGGAAATTATAGATGCAGATTCCTAAGCTTGCTAAAATCTAAAAATAAATTTCGAAGCTCAGAGAACCAGGGACTGGAGAAAACATTCAAAATCAAGGATCGCAAATTGTCTACAAGCTGGTCGGAGGCTGATTAGCTGCAGCAGCCGTAAACTGTATGCTCTCTGAGAAGGTGCCAAGCTTGTTGATGCACATATGCATTATGCTTGATTAATCTGGGAATTGCTTTTCCCTCGACAGTTTAAAACAGGTCTGTCTGATTGAGACAAAAAAAAAACAGTTTCTGGACGGTTCTTTCTCACTTCAGACAAAAATAGATAGGACCAGATGCTTTTTATCAAGTGCTTTCTATTTGTGGGATATTTTGATGGTTCAGACTGAAATTAAAATTATTTATTTACAGCTGTAGTGTGTATTTTTAGTGTCACATTGCATTGCATGCTTTATATATCCGAATATACACTCACCTAAAGGATTATTAGGAACACCTGTTCAATTTCTCGTTAATGCAATTATCTAATCAACCAATCACATGGCAGTTGTTTCAATGCATTTAGGGGTGTGGTCCTGGTCAAGACAACCTCCAATTTTGAGCGTGGCATGGTTGTTGGTGCCAGACAGGCCGGTCTGAGTATTTCACAATCTGCGCAGTTACTGGTATTTTCACGCACAACCATTTCTAGGGTTTACAAAGAATGGTGTGAAAAGGGAAAAACATCCAGTATGCGGCAGTCCTGTGGGCGAAAATGCCTTGTTGATGCTAGAGGTCAGAGGAGAATGGGCCGACTGATTCAAGCTGATAGAAGAGCAACTTTGACTGAAATAACCACTCGTTACAACCGAGGTATGCAGCAAAGCATTTGTGAAGCCACAACACGCACAACCTTGAGGCGGATGGGCAAACAACAGCAGAAGACCCCACTGGGTACCACTCATCTCCACTACAAATAGGAAAAAGAGGCTACAATTTGCACAAGCTCACCAAAATTGGACAGCTGAAGACTGGAAAAATGTTGCCTGGTCTGATGAGTCTCGATTTCTGTTGAGACATTCAGATGGTAGAGTCAGAATTTGGCATAAACAGAATGAGAACATGGATCCATCATGCCTTGTTACCACTGTGCAGGCTGGTGGTGGTGGTGTAATGGTGTGGGGGATGTTTTCTTGGCACACTTTAGGCCCCTTAGTGCCAACTGGGCATTGTTTAAATGCCACGGCCTACCTGAGCATTGTTTCTGACCATGTCTATCCCTTTATGACCACCATGTACCCATTCTCTGATGGCTACTTCCAGCAGGATAATGCACCATGTCACAAAGCTCGAATCATTTCAAATTGGTTTCTTGAACATGACAATGAGTTCACTGTACTAAAATGGCCCCCACAGTCACCAGATCTCAACCCAATAGTGCATCTTTGGGATGTGGTGGAACGGGAGCTTCGTGTCCTGGATGTGCATCCCACAAATCTCCATCAACTGCAAGATGCTATCCTATCAATATGGGCCAACATTTCTAAAGAATGCTTTCAGCATCTTGTTTAATCAATGCCACGTAGAATTAAGGCAGTTCTGAAGGCGAAAGGGAGTCAAACACAGTATTAGTATGGTGCTCCTAATAATCCTTTAGGTGAGTGTGTGTATAATATATATATATATATATATATATATATATATAAAGTTGGCCTGGTCCGATCACTTTTTCTTTTACATCATGTGGATGGCCGGGTGTGTGTGCATCGCTTACCTGGGGAATGCATGGCACCAGGATGCACTATGGGAAGAAAGCAACCTGACGGAGGCAGTGTGATGCTTTGGGCAATGTCCTGCTGGGAATCCTTGGGTCCTGCCATCCATGTGGATGTTACTTTGACATGTACCACCTACCTAAGCATTATTGCAGACCATGTACATGTACATGTCATGGAAACGGTATTCCTTGGTGGCTGTGGCCTCTTTCAGCAGGATAATGCGCCCTGCCACAAAGCAAAAATGTTGTGGGGATGGGATGTGCTGAACAAACAAATCCGATCCATGGAGGTACCACCTCGCAACTTACAGGACTTAAAGGATCTGCTGCTAACATCTTAGTGCCAAATACCACAGCACACCTTCAGGGGTCTAGTGGAATCCATACCTCGACGGGTCAGGGCTGTTTTGGCAGCAAAAGGGGGACCAACACAATATTAGGAAAATAATAGGTAATAATGTTATGCCTGATCTGTGTGTATATATATATATATATATATATATATATATATATATATATATATATATATATATATATAGGGTCTGTAGTGTTTGTAGGCTCAAGTTGACAGTAATTGACCTTTCCACCCTCAGTGACTGATTACTCTCTAATTATGAATTTAAGTTACAGGCGAATGAACAGAATATTTATAAAATGTTATCAGATCCAAAGATCCAACAAAATTGTACACTTAACAGAGAGTTTAGTGACCCATATAAAATAACGGTGCACAGACCAATAAGGTTAACAAGAAATTAACCTAACAATCTGAGTTCACTGATCACCTATTAAGGGGGTCATGTTGTAGAAAATCGAATTTTCCCTGATCATACTCTAAATAGTTTCAGAATTTGAAACTCTGCATTCCATAAATACAACTGAAACATGACAACAACAACAACAAAAACAAAAGTTGACATTTAAATGAGTTTCTGTAATGTTGAAGTTTTTGTGGTTACCATTGTGCTGAAGAGTAGACATGAAGGTAAACACTACATTGACTCTATAAGCAATGACTGCGCTAAAGCCAGTGACAAGTAATATCTTACTTGTTCAAAAAATATACGTTAAATAAGTTATGTTAGCATGTGTTATGATAGCTGTTAATTTGAACTGAAATAGTTAAGATGAATTGGTTCCAGGACTACAACTCTGGTAGTTGGAGTGACTTATTTAAAAAAAAAAAAGTTGAGTTGAGCCAACATTCTTTTTTAGAGTGTGAGTATTATGCATTGTTGCTCATTTAATATGCAGCCAATCATAGGGAAGGACAGTAACATTTAAATGTCCCTGGTTAGTGTGAGTGCACATCAACTGTGCTCAGAGAGAAAGTGGTGAATAATCATATCAATTTTAATTTAATTTTGATGTTAGAATTGACAAATATTGAGCAAATTTATTAAATATTATTTTAAATATTGCCCATAAAAGTCCAACCTTACTTTCTAAAATATTATAGAAAATTCTGAAAAATAACTTTTAAATGGAATCCTGGCAAGGATGAAGCTCTAACATTATTATGTGGATACTTTGCATGAGAAAGTCCCATCCATCAATTTTGGTACATGTCATAAGCTGAAACTTTTTTGTAGCAAAAGTTGGGATTGCTGGAGGAAAGAATGCGGTATTAAGTTTGATATAATTTGTCTTCGTCAGATTCACGCAAGACAGTGACGCTTTAGCAATTGAAGATGGGAAATACACTCCTGAACTATCTGATGTTTGAGTCAAAATGATCATGCACTTCAGTTCCCTTGTAATGATCCAAAACTGTTTTTTCCTCATTTATTCTGTGTAGATGGGTGAAGCATCTGAAGAACAGCAGGTGGTTTATATTCTTGACACTTTGAGGAAACTTTTGCTCAACTGTTTGAATTGCCATGGTGCTTGTCTCATTAATTGTTTATATAGGTGCTGTAGCTGTTATGTTCTGTTCCCCTTTATGGTGCAAAGTGCATTAATATTTTGTTACGCTTTTGAGTTCGTGTCAGAGGGATCACATCACACTTTTTTCCACAATGATGAACATTGTAAGTTTGACAACTGGGACTAGTTGAGAATAACTAATAGTAATGATGTTTATCATCTGTTATTTGCTAAATTGGTTTTAGTTTTAGTTAATTTAGTAGTTAAATTAAATTAAAATGAGAAATGTTGCCTTGACAACTAGCTGAATAATAAAATAGTTTTTAATATTTTATTTCAAGTAAAAAAAAAAAAACTTTCTTGCTTTTTTCCCTTTTATATGGAAGCTTGTTTCTGCCACAGATAAAAATAAAAAGATAATTGCATCTTTTTATCTCACAGTTCTGACTTTTTCTCATTTGCATGATATAAAGTCACAATTGCAAGTTATAAAGTCAGAATTGTGAGATTCTTGCAATTCTTTTTTCTCCCATAGAATTGGACTTTTTATATCTCTAGTTTATATCTCGCAATTCTGACTTTTGTTCTTGCAGTCGCGAGTTTATATCTCACAACCCTGAGAAAAGATGTCAGAATTGCTAGTCATAAAGTCAGAATTGCAAGATATAAACTCGCAAATGCAAGAAAAAAGTCAGAATTTCGAGTTTTAACCACTTAAGCCCTGGGGCCACACACACACAAAAAGAAACACTTTTTGATTTTTTTGGTTATAAATTCAGTTTTGAAAGTGTGTAACGCAGGCCCTGTGTGCTCTAGCACCCTGCAGACAGTTTTAGCTGTTTCCACTAGATTGCAGCAAACACTGGAAAAAGAAGGGTTATTACAGCTCAGAAAACATATACTTACGTTTATCACTTTTAGCAGTGGTTTATGTAACTTCAAAGGGTTAAAATGACACCAAAATTTTGTATTTAGACCACTGTATGTGGGTATAGGAAGCTTTTCAATTTGGGTAGGCCAAGTCCAGGCGGAAATGGTACCAGAGTAATTTAGTATAAATAAGTTACTTTGTGTAAAACAAATGCCAAAGTGATGCATATCTCCAGAAAACTCTAAGCTTTCAAATGGTACCACATATGAGGTCAGAGCTCCTCCACAGACATTTAAAATGTAAAGTATATACATGATGATTTCATTCCTGACCCTGTGACTTTGTCAGAATTGCGAGTTTATATCTCAAAATTTTGACTTTATAACTCACAATTGTGTTTATATCTCGCAATTCTGACTTTTTTCTCGCATTCGCGACTTCATATCTTGCAGTTTTATTCTGTGGTGGAAACAAGCTTCCATACTTTTAGTTTTAGTTAACTATAATAACCCTGCGACGAAGGTCAGACTGTTTTGGAATGACATGAGGTTGAATAAATAATGACCGATTTTTCATTTTTTGGGTGAACTATTCCTGGAGTGGTAGTTTTGATGCTCCAGGTGTTGAACAATGGCTCCAAGGTGATTCATTGCAGTTATTTTGAGGCAAATTGAAAAACTAATGGGTTTCCAGAATTTTTAAATGATCTGATAAATGGACGGTTGATTGTTACAAAGTGTCTCCTGTAGAGATATTCTTCATACTTACTCTCTGATGAACACACATCCACAATAATATCTTCATGTCTCGAAGTCGTATTAGTGGAGTGCAAGTGCTGAAACAAGACAGAAAGGTCACTATGCCCTCGGGTTACAACGTTAGAATTGGATTTTCTCATGTTAGAGCTTTTGTTAGGACTTCTGTACCATGATAGAGGAAGGTCAAACATGGTTCTTGGCTGATTACACCATGACTGTGCCATTAATCACGACTGCACCCAGCAGTGAAGTCCTATAGTTTGGAGAAGCACTGAGATAGAACCGAACTCTGGAGGACAGCGATGGAAGGGTAGCTCAGTTTCGCTGTGATTGACAGCTGGAACAATGCAGCAGATGTTGGCAGCAGTTTAGTGTTAAAACATCAGATGGAAAGAGGAATTACTGGGTAGTACGTTAAAGTGACACCCACCCTTCCTACTGTTCATGTTACTCTAAAATAGTGCAAGGAGACTGGAAAACTAATGGAAAACTGATCTACTGAGATGAACATGGCCGCCTTTAGAAGAGTAGACAATACAGAGAAGCTACGTCCACTCACATTCATTAGGATGTGGCTGTCACTCGACAGAGATGTCACTGCTTGGCATCTGTTGTCGTTTGTGTCTTCCATTCTCGGACCACCCAGTGGGAGTAGTGACAGGCCCCCGACAGCACTAGAAGACAGAAAATAAGTGCAATGTCGGTTTTTAAGAGAGCAGTGATGCATGAAAAACGATTTTAACCTTCCCTTTGAAACCTAAAGAAAGAATGCCATTTGAAGACTCTCAGGCACAACGTTGCATTTTATGTAGAGAAATGAAGGTTATATTTCTGTCCGTTCTATAATTTGAAAGCTCTGACTGTAGTGAAAGGACCATTGGGAATAAAAAAAGCTTTTAAGCTACAGACATGTGAATATCACATCATATCTTTTAACACATGTACCACAGCCAGACTTAAAAAGAGAGAGAATGAATATATATATATATATATATATATATATATATATAAACACATTGAGTAAACACAGACTTGCACATGACATGGTGTTCTAAAAACGCTACGGTTAAAAGTTAAAGGTGCCCTAGAATGAGTTGAAACAATATTTTGAATTGTTCTCTGATATCTACATAGAGGGTATGTGGCTTATTTAAGGCCAAAAACTGTCCAGATACAGATTTACAGGTCCATTTACAACCCTAGAAATTGTCCCTAGAATGAAATGGTCTGTTTTGCCTTATTTGGAAGGGTCATGAATAATAATGTTGAGCTCTGCTCTGATTGGCTCATTTCAGCAGCTCACACAAGTGCAGTTATTCACCAAACACAATCGCAAACAGCACAAGCGACAGAACACAGACCGACTGAATGACACTTTAAGCAGAAAATCTCAAATGGAAATGCTGAAATGCAGCTTACTTTTGGTGTTTATTGGTGTTGTCAGATCATCCGCACGCGCGAGAGAGAGAGCTGGTTGTGCTGTTGTCAGATTGCACGTTTAAGTAAAGCTCCGGATATAATACGTGTTCTTTTAACAGAAAAGTTAAATTACTGAAATCTGGCAACTGCCAAACACACTCGAACGCTCCACTTCGAGGATATGAAAAGTGCTCACATCCCCTACACAGCCTGGAACATAACATTTATATCCACAATCTGCCGTTTTCACTATATTGTCCTCATCTTCACAATACCTGCAGAACTTCAGTTGATTCGATGCAGGTCCACGTTAAAACTGCCGGCCTTGAGCATGGGCTGGTTATATGCAAATTTGGGGATGCGTAAATATTAATAATGCTAATGGTTACGTCACACTCGGTGTTATGTTGGAAATCGCCTGTTTTTCATCTGTCTTTTTCTAGCACAAGTTTTACATATGAAGGAGGAAACAATGGTGTTTGAGGCTCATGGTATGTTAGTTCCATGTACTGAACTCTTATTATTCAACTATGCCAAGATAGCATACAGTTTTCCATTCTAGGGCACCTTTAAAATCATTTCAGCTTTTAAAAAACTTGTCTCGAGACAATTTTTCACCATTCCCCATTACACAAGCCTTTAAGTAAATATATACGGTTACAGTACATACCACATAGAGACGTCCTGCTGTAGTCATTGTTGCTGCTGCTCCGCTTCAGTTTTAGCCTCTGGATCATATATGTATGGCTGAATCTGATTGATAGCCGTTGTTTATTTAGGACAAGTTTTTTGTCCACGTTTTCTAAGGGTGTCACAGCTTTCAGATGCTCTCAATACAAGGACAAGGACAATAGCTGAACGCTAGTGGCTCTTTAGCTCCGCCCACACGATACGCCTCCAGTCACTTGGCTTTATTCGGAAAGACTCGGTACAGCGTATCTGTCTTTTATAAATATGATAAAACTAAAGACTTTTTGGAGATATGAAGGATTCAATACTACTTTATTGGTACTCAAGACTGACATGAGATTGAAAGAAACTGTCGAACCCCCCCCCAACAGAAATTGTTGAATAAAGTTGGTATTTTTGTTTGTTTTGTTTTGTTTTTTTGCGCACAAAAAGTATTCTTGTCGCTTCATAACATTAAGGTTGAACCACTGGAGTCACATGGACTATTTTAATGAGGTCTTTACTACCTTTCTTGGCCTTTAAAGTGGTTGTCGTGTTGCTGTGTATGTGAGGTCAGAGAGCTCTCGGATTTCATCAAAAATATCTTAATTTGTGTTCCGGAGATGAACAAAGGTCTCACGGGTTTGGAATGACATGAGGGTCTGTAATTAATGACAGAATTTTCATTTTTGGGTGAACTAACCCTTTAACCTCATTCTTATTGATTCATGTTAAATTACATCATTATAAGCATAGGGGAGAGCGGGGCACAACCTAACGCTTTTTGACTTTCTCAGTTTGTGTAAATCCACTTGGGGTTCAGAGTATTTATTTTTTCCCACATTAATTTCACACGTCTAGTACAATTATGTGGTTTTGTTTCATTAATACAGTGTATACTGTTTTCTTGATTTACACTGAAAGAATGGAAGTGAAGTGTGACAACATGCCCCATAGGTGGGGTACATTGTAACATCACCAAATGACAGCTTAAAATGTTACCTGATATAATCAAAAAAATATCCATGAAAAACTAAAAATTTTTGTCAATAATATACAATTATTAACTTTTTAAAAAATAAACTCATGGCATTTTTAATCATTAAAAATAAACTTTTTTGAGTTTGACAACAAACACATCGCTAAATAGAGCTATACAGCATAGTTCAAAACATAATAATAATTAATAATTTCTGAGCATTGACTCTCAGTCTTTATTTACCCTTTTCTCATGGTTTCTCAAAAGAATTCATAAAAGTATAGAATATAATAGCGTAGTTCTAATAGGGGCTCATTGTAACGCAGTGTGACAACATGCCCCACATGCACAACTGGGATTTAAACCGCGGCTCGTGTCTTCTGCTGTTAGATCAGCAATAAAGAACCATCTCAACTGGCTTGCTCAGTTGGGGACACCTAAATTTCAACTATATTACCGACCTGCCCGCATTGATCTGCCCGTTATCCACATAATTGAAATTAGCCGGATAACATCACCGTTTCACCAGAGCGGCTGTACAGCTGAATCAAATTCTGTTGCATTTTTCCTGTTAACACTGTGAAGCGCTATATAAATAAAGGTGATTTGATTTGATTTAAATAACAGATATAAGATTAAAATAATATCAGATTTGTCTTATTTTAAATAAACACAAAAAACAGAGATGAAAAATAAACTTAAGAAATGTACTTTTGCTATGGTTAAATAAATGTTCAGTGATATCTTCCAAAGATTTCTTAATTTTGGCGCAATTTTTTCTCTAAATATTGTTGATATGGCAACTAGTAAATACACTAAGTTTCGTCATCCTGGCATGTGTGGCAAGTGTTAAACCATGCTTGTAACAACTAACCCCGCGTTAGGTTGTGCCCCACGCTCCCCTACAACTTATACTACAAACCCTGCACTGCACAAAGGGAACATATCTCTGGTTATGACCCCCATGAAGATTCAGCAGTGCTGTAAAACAATCTCTTAAAAGCCACATGATAGCCCATCTCCATGCCACCGGTGGGGTTCATTAACACGGCCTTGCAATGCATTCATTCATTTTTATTTTCCCCCTCACTTCACGCTTGTTTATTTGTTTTCCGATCCATTAGGTCAGCGGCCGTGACAGCTTCTATTTTTACTTCTCCAGCTTCACTTCACGGTGGCACCGTATATACGCTCCTGAGAGAGGAATATATTACCGGAAGCTATCTCCGTGTTGCCCTTGCCCTTGCGACTAATCACATCAAAGGAGAGCAGCACAAAGAGCCATTGATATGTGATCGTTATGATTCGTAGAGAGTGCCCTCATCTAATGTGGGCGTATTGTCCACTTCACTCGCTGTAGGGTCTGATCTCTGCCAGACACAGAAGCACCATTGATGGTCTCCATGTTCATGTGAAAGATGGTCTAAAGCATAAAATAAGTGGAATCTTTCCTTTAAATATTTTGTGGCAACAATACATATTTTACAGTATTAGAAAGCTACAGCGTGATATGCGTGAGCTAATAGGATTCAGTAATATTTATTACAAGAATGTAGTATGCATAGTTGTGTCAAACAAGAACAAAAAAGCCTTGTGTATGTCAAAAAAAAAAGTTTGAATTATGGACAACCAGTGACTTCTCTTAATTCTGTGTACCAATGCGGTGTTTCTTCATTTTTGAACCAGATTTAAAAATTGACCTTTAATTACTTAAACCTGACGTTAAATAACTTTCCCCCGGTTTCACAGACAAGGTTTAAGCCTAGTCCCAAACTAAAATGCAGGTTTGAACTGAAAGTAACTTGCACCGACATATCTTAAAATATGTCAGTGCCATTGTTTTTCTCAAGATGCATATCAGTAATGTTTTTCTAAGGCACGTTTAAAAAGCTACTTAAAATGTCCTAATTTAACTAAGGACTATTCCTGGTTTAATCTAAACCCTGTTTGTGAAACCGGGCCCTTAAATATTTTAATTAACAGTGTGGGGGAAAGTTACTTTTAAAAGTAATGCAGTACAATATTGCATAATTCTCTAAAAAAGTAACCTATTGCATTACTTACTTTTTAGGCAAAGTATTGTGCTGTATGTAGTAATGTGCTACATTTTTGTTAAAAGTAAAGGCCCTTTCACACCAAAAGTGAAATAAATAAGCTAGAGCTAAAGGAAATGCAAATACACACCTGTACAATAGAGGGCGCAGCTGAAACAAACCTTTCAGCTGTGCTGCCATTCTGAATTTCAGGAGAACGGGATACAGGACAAGAAAGTTCATGGGCGTTTCTCAATACCAAGTATGTAAATTTTGGACTTACGTCCTTGGTACAAACTCCCGAGGACAGGAGGATGCAAGTCCGGTAATTCTGCAAATGGTACAGCAGCGTACTTGATAGAGTCACTCGGCTCGCTCTGGCTACTCCGGTTGTCTCTGTAGACCTATGAATATTTTAGGCAACAATAAAACAAAATATGTTATAAAACACCACTCTGCCTCTTTTCGTTTTCATTTAAAAAATCAGCCAACGGGAAATCAATGTAACTTGCATTACTTTACAATTAAAAAAAGTAACTCAGATATTTTGTTGTAAATTTAAAAGTAATTTGTCACTTTACTAGTTACTTGAAAAAAGTAATGATTACGTAACTCACATTACTTGTAATGTGCTACCCCAACACTGTTAATAAAAATAAATGTTATAAAAATCATTACTTTTAAAATGTTGATAATCTAAACAAATAAACAATTTCAGCATATATTGTGTGAAAATTGATTTATATCGATTTAAATGTTTATACTGTTCTTGTCTGTCCCACATTTGTGCCATCATTTCCATCTCAACCAACAATTTAATAAAAGTGTACTTGTTTATCATTGAGTCAAACATGTATGAACATTGGGCATTATTACCTGCTAGGCTGTAAATTTATCAAATGATGCAAAAAGTGGAAAATAGTATTTAACTGTGTATAGAATAGGGGAGAGTGGGGTAAAGTGAGACATTTTTTTACATTTGCTCCCCTCTAAGTGAGCTAAAATTATATATATATCAGCAAAATTGACACATTTCCCATTATTTCAGGATGTTTCCTAGCAAAGGAAATCATCAGAATGTATTCAGGACGAAGGAACAGTGAAAATATGATTGTTTTTAAAAAAGTCGTCTTGTGTTTCACTTTACCCCAGCTTAAGGGGTAAACTGAGACAGACCAGAGAAATCAAGGGGTAAAGTGAACCACTTACTTTTTCCACTCTGAAACTACCATAACAACACATGTTGTAACAGTTAGAATGCTGACAGCTAGCTTGACAACCACACATTCCAGAACTAATGTCGGACTAGTAACAGAATCATGGGGATTGGTCAATTTTTTTTCTTCTTTTTTTTCTAAACACTTGAAAGTAACTCTGAACAAAATCAAATACAACATAATATAATTCAAAATGTTTTAATTAACATTCAAATGACAGCTAGAACCAGTTAGATTAGAACACAGTCTGGGGGTCAGAACACAGGACCCTTAGACCCAGCTAGTATCTGGGGGTCAGAGCAAAGGACAATCAGAACCAGCTAGAACAGGCTGGGACTCGGAACACAAGACTAGACCCACCTGGATTAGAACATCAGCCTACTGTCATACTCTACAACTAGGCCTACTCTACATTCCAGCCCTGAAGGTTACAGGGAAAGATGAGGAGTTGCTCTCTCCGTGTGACAACATGTGCCCCAGGTTGTCTTCCTGGTGTATTGCCTTGGCATGATGGCTTTTCTACAAGGTTTATGATATTAAAAATAAAACATATGTAATGTAATATTACATTAAAATATGTTTAAGACTAAACTTAACTTGTGCCTCATGTTTCACTTTACCCCACAGCATTTGTCTCATTTTACCCCACTGCCACATCTCTCTTAGCAATTCAGGCTAATCTTCAGCTAGCATCATCACATGGTTTTATATGTTGGTAGTTCATCAACATGCATGATATAAGTTTTTCTACCTGAATCAATTTGTTTTGGCAAAACAGTTGATTAAGTTGACAGCAAGAAAATGTACTTTTACATGCAAAAAAAATATATATTTTTGTTAAAAAAAAAAAAAAAAAAAAAAAAACATGCTTACCACAGCACCATGAGGTCCTCTCCTTCATGTCCAAGGGGAAACTGGAGGGGCTTGAAAACATAATGGTCATATGACCACAAATGTGTTCTGTTGACTAGGTACAGGGGGTGTCTCACATTACCCGATGTCTCACATTACCCCGTTCTCCCCTACATAAAATGTAACATTGAATCATAATTTCCACCACCATCATTTCAACCACAGAATTATGTTAAAGGAACAAGCCACTTTTTTTGAAAACAGGCTCATTTTACAACTCCCCTAGAGTTAAACAGTTGAGTTTTACCATTTTCGAATCCATTCAGCCGATCTCCGGGTCTGGCGGTAGCACTTTTAGCATAGCTTAGCATAGATTAATGCAGCAGGCGCAATGATATTGCGCACATCGCCTGAAAATAGCCCCCAGCATGCTCCCTGTGTAAGCCAAGTATAGCAGGTTGGTTATGTTGACAGAAGTTAGCCTATTTTCAGGCGCTACGTAATATCATTGTGCCTGCTGCACCCATGGTACGGCAGCAAAGTTCCTTGATTATTATGCAGGACTTAGTACACAATGTAACTAAAGAAGTGTCAAGTTTTAAATAGGAAAAATATTGAAACTCTTTGGTCATTTTTTTTTTTTTAAGAGAGAGAGAGATGCTAATGGTCTAATCAGATTCCAACTCCAGACCCGGAGATCGGCTGAATGGATTCAAAAACTGTAAAACTCAACTGTTTAATGCTAGGGAGTTGGAAAATGAGACTATTTTCCAAAAAAAAAAAAAAAAAAAAAAAAAAAAAAAATGCCGTGCTCCTTTAAACAGTGTATTATTTGAGGTGGAAATGTTCATGATTTTAAAGAGAATGAAACATGAAATATACTGCTGAGATTGTAACTTGTTTTAAGAGAGCATAATATGTTATCCATATAGGGTCACAAGAGCTTGCTTCACAATTGTGTCTGTCTGTAAAAGAAAGGGAAACTATCAGCTTTACAAGTTTGAATTACAACAACTTGTTATTGCAACCCAAAATAAACACAAAATGAACAGTGTAAAATCAAGTGTTATGTCTACTACAGTAGTTTTCAGAAAATCTTCACATTAGATTAGTATTTGGATTTGTTGAGATGAATTGGATCATGTTGACAAGCCCTCACCCAGCAGGGCACTCTCTCCCCATTCATAACCGCCATGCGACACTGATTGCGTGACACGCGACTCTGCTGGAAAGCAAGAACTAATTATCCAAAGAAGAAAAACATTTTCTCTGTATTCAGAAAGCTTCTGTCAGAGGTGTCACACAGCCGCGTTAGATGTCAGTTTACTCTCAGGGATGTGTAAATTTCATAACCGAGGCAGTGTCACCTTTTCCAGGCTGGTCTAAGGCTTGGCTTTTGATTTTGTCCGTAGGAAAGGTCTTATGACGATCTGGTGCGAATGATGTTTGTCTTTTGTTGTCATCCGCCATGACTTTTGACATTTTCACATTTAATGGACATCAAAACAAGGATGTTTGTGTGCCTTCCGTGCCCCAACATCGCAAAACAAAGGCTTTGGGAGATCCCTCAAAAGTTTGCGAACACATGCAGGCGAGGAAATGTCACTCCTCTCACACGCGGATCAAAGATGAGAGGACGATAACACATGAAGGCATAATAATAAAGACGAGATAGAGTGAGAAGAACGCCTGCACCCTATTCATGCACCCCGACATCCTGGCCTTCTATCCCACAATCCATCACTGTGTCACTGGCTGGGCCACCCAGTACAGTGACAAATCTGCCTGTCAGGAGTACAGGGTCTGCCTTGACAGGCTGGCATTTTAACTACAAAGATTAATTTTGAAACTTACCAGCTCTTTCTCCAGACAACATCTCTATGATTAATCCAGCAAGAAAAAGCTCATGACCCTATCAGAGTGCAAAGACTTGATGTTGTAAAACATCAATAAAAAGAGAAACTGAAAGTGTGTTGTTTGCAGACACAATAAGTTCAGTCCACTGTAAGTTCTTGAACATGTGGACATCAAAACACGCAAACCCAGAGCGAGGAAACATATTGATGTATTCTCCTGTATTGGCATAGGTTTATAAATGATTTAGGGGAGAGCGGGGCACAACCTAACGCTTTTTGACTTTCTCAGTTTGTGTAAATCCACTTGGGGTTCAGAGTATTTATTTTTTCCTACATTAATTTCACACGTCACAATTATGTAGTACAATTATGTGGTTTTGTTTCATTAATACACTGTATACTTTTTTCTTGATTTACCCCGAAAGAATGGAAGTGAAGTGTGACAACATGCCCCATAGGTGGGGTACATTGTAACATCACCAAATGACAGCTTAAAATGTTATCTGATATAATCAAAAAAATATCCATGATAAACTAACATATTTTTCATGTTTTTGAGTTTAACATTGCTAAATACATCTATACAGCATAGTTCAAAACATAATAATAATTAATAATTTCTGAACATTGACTCTGTCTTTATTTACCCTTTTCTCATGGTTTCTCAAAATAATTCATAAAAGTAAAGAATATACTTGGCTTTTGCCTTGATACTGTAGGTTACACCATCAACATGC
>CM031963.1:22714672-22902172 GCA_018749465.1 Paracanthobrama guichenoti | reverse complement strand
ATCATCATGCCGCCCTGGTGTGGGTAGTGTGATTGCCATCGATAGGCCTTTTTAAAATCAATGGCTCAAGAAACAACAGGGCTAGTTAGCCTTGCTGTTACAAAAGACACCTTACGAATCTCATAGGCTGGGCGTTATTTAAAATATCGATTGCCTGCCATGATAATTTGAATTACAAACACATTACAAGACATTTCTCATAAAAGCACCTTCTTTTGAGAAAGGACAGATACTTGTGTATGTAGTTGGCCATTGTTTAGGAGCAACTCTCTACACCATTTGTGATTGATATTAAAGACGATACAAAGTTTACGTAAAAAATATAATATTCAATTAAATGAAGTAACTATATCATACATATTTTATTTTATATATATATGTGTATATATATATATATATATGTTTGTATATATATATATATATATATATATATATATATATATACACACACACACACACAGTATATGTGTATACAATTCACATTTATTTCTATAGTGCTTTTCACAATGCATATAGTTTCAAAGCAGCTTTACAGGAAATGCATGTGTCTACATTGTATTAATGTATTTAAACAATATATTAATTTAAGGCAGAAACAATGAGCTCATTGAAGTAATGAGTGCATGTTAACAAATTTTAGGATATATAGAAAAATGTAGCAATGGTGCATGTTGATTCATATATATATATATACACATACATACAGGAGTGCACATAATAGGTACGCAGGTGCACATGCGTCATAAAAATAAACAATGTGCAGCAGAAAACGTGGAGGGAACCAACATTTTTGCCATTTTTGGAGACAGGGACACATTTACTTACTGGAGAAGGATTTTTCTCCATCTCTGATAAGATAGCAATCATGATGATAAGTGTTGATGATCATGATTTCTCCATCTCTGATAAGATAGAAATCATGATGATAATTATTATGGGTGCAATGTATTGCAGTTGATCTGTGATCCGTATGAACCAGGCCCCACAATATTAAAGTGGCAGCAGCCTAATATTCCTTTTGTTGTCTGAGTCATTAATGTTAATAAAAATTAAAAAAAATACAGCTTTAACAAAGATGAACCTATATTTAATTTCTACAGTGAGCAATCAGTGTAATTTTGCATTAAGGCCTAACTATTAATTTCTGTACCTGAATACTATTGTTGGACTTTGTTATATAGCATTCATCTCCGCTTGCAATTAGTGTATCTGTTCTTATTTAATTACAGACTGTTCACTTGTCTTTTATAATGTTTGAACTTTATTTGTTGAGGTTTTTTTCTGTGGTATCAAAGTACTTAAAGTGATCCATCCATCCATCCATCAATCGATAGATAGATAGATACCATTCAGGCATAACATTTTGACCACCTTCCTAATATTGTGTTGGTCCACATTTTGCTGCCAAAACAGCCCTGACCTGTTGAGGCATGGACTCCACTAGACCCCTGAAGGTGTGCTGTGGTATCTAGCACCAATATGTTAGCAGCAGATCCTTTAAGTCCTGTAAGTTGCAAGGTGGGGCCTCCATGGATCGGGCTTGTTTGTTCAGCACATCCCACAGATGCTCGATTGGATTGACTCTGGGGAATTTGGAATCAAGTCAACACCTTAAACTTGTTGTTGTGCTCCTCAAATCATTCTTGAACCATTTTTACTTGTGGCAGGGCGCATTATCCTGCTGAAAGAGGCCACAGCAACCAGGGAATACCGTTTCCATGAAAGGGTGTGCATGGTCTGCAACAATGCTTAGGTAGTTGGTATGCGTCAAAGTAACATCCACATGGATGGCAGGACCCAAGGTTTCCCAGCAGAACATTGCCAAAAGCATCACACTGCCTCCGCCAGCTTACTTTCTTCCCATAGTCTATCCTAGTGTTATGTGTTCCCCAGGTAAGCAACGCACACGCACCCAGCCATCCACATGATGTAAATGGAAACGTGATTCATCAAACCAGGCCACCTTCTTCCATTGCTCCGTGGTCCAGTTCTGATGCTCATGTGCCCACTGTTGCCACTTTCAGCATGGGCACCCTGACTGGTCTGCGCCTATGCAGCCCCACATGCAACAAACTGTGATTCACTGTGTATTCTGACACCTTTGTATCAGAACCAGCATTAACTTCTTGAGCAATTTGATCTACAGTAGCTCGTCTGTTTGATCGGACCACACACACCTTCACTCCCCACGTGCATCAGTGAGCCTTGGCCGCCCATGACCCTGTCACCGGTTCACCACTGTTCCTTCCTTGGAGCAATTTTGATAGATACTGACCACTGCAGACCGGGAACACCCCACAAGAGGTGTTTGGCCCTTGTCAAACTTGCTCAAATCCTTACGTTTGCCCATTTTTCCTGCTTTTAACACATCAACTTTGAGGACAAAATGTTCAATTGCTGCCTAATATAATCCAGCCACTAACAGGTGCCATGATGAAGAGATAATCAGTGTTATTCACTTCACCTGTCATAATGTTATGCCTGATCGGTGTATATATATATATATATATATATATATATATATATATATATATATATATATATATATATATATATATATACACACACGTTTTCAATGTAAGTTTTCAATCAATCACGGGGAAGAACAAGGAAAAAAAAAAGGCGCACTCAGAAAGGGTGATTAACTTTCATTTAATTTGCGTTTCTGCCAAATGGAATTTGCAGGAATGGACATCTGATACAAGGCATTGTGTCAGCTGTACTGCTTTTATTTCCTATCACGCCAATCAATTTCCGTCTCTGAGCGAATGACTATAACTCGGTCCATTATTTTTGTTGTCAGATCTATATCCATTTCCTCTTTCTTCTAAATACCACTCTACATCCCCAACACTGCTAAATCAAATCAAATGTTTCTGCTTTGCAAAGGGAATTATAAGCAATCAGGGTTTGAATCAGTTGTGTTCGGTTGCCGTCATACCATATTCATCAAAAGGCCAGCACAGGAAATGAGAGAGAACAGCAGTTCCAGCTGACACTCATTGTGTCTGGCATTTTGGTTAGCTTGACTACCCATGGTTCACATTCAACCAGTGCTTTTTGCTCATTGTCTGGCTTTCTTCTCCCTGTCTGCTGCTTTCTTTCAGTGCAGTCCTACCTAATGACTTCCTATCAGCTGTATCAGAGCTGAATTTGGGCCTATCTGAGCCGCTAGACATGTCCCGTGGAGAGCTTCCTCTTCACACAATGCTTTGAGAGCTTTCCACATACCTTAATTAAGGGGTGGGCGACCTATGAAAAGACTGAGGTATGAAGGCCGAGAGCTCCATTAAGAGCAGCAAAGAATTACATTTTTATTTCTCATGTATCCAACCACCGAAACTATGGCAAGCAACGTGAGGATGTAGAGAGAGAGAGAGAGAGAGAGAGAGAGAGAGGAGAGACAGAGCAAGAAAAGGCTCTTTGAGAGTTAGAGAAGGCTATTAAATATATCCTGAGAGGGACACTCTCAGCCTATAACTCAAGCCCTACTTGTCTTTGACTCACAATTGTGTGGTGAAAAAAAAAAAAAAAATACACCTAAAGGTTTCTGACAGAATGCAGAAACCGAGAGAAAACTTGTAAAGGAAAATCATATCATATTTTGAACATCTCAATAGTTTCAAGACATGAATGAGATAAAATGGAGAGCAAAAGAAGGACTCATGAGAACATGACCCCAGTAGACTTATGGAGCCTCAAAAGGGACGTGGCGGGAAAAAAAATGACATTGAAGGAAAAAAATTTTATATTTAAGATCTCCCGAGAAACTTTGCATTCGCTCACAAAGAACTCAAAAGTTTTGTGAGGGAACGTAAAGTTTCTTAGGGGAATGCAAACATTTTGCAAGCATGGTCTGTTGTTGTATATATATAAAAAAAAATTATATATATATATACACTCACCTAAACGATTATTAGGAACACCATACTGTGTTTTACCCCCTTTCGCCTTCAGAACTGCTTTAATTCTATGGGGCATTGATTCAACAAGGTGCTGAAAGCATTCTTTAGAAATGTTGGCCCATATTGATAGGATAGCATCTTGCAGTTGATGGAGATTTGTGGGATGCACATCCAGGACACGAAGCTCCCGTTCCACCACATCCCAAAGATGCTCTATTGGGTTGAGATCTGGTGACTGTGGGGGCCATTTTAGTACAGTGAACTCATTGTCATGTTCAAGAAACCAATTTGAAATGATTCGAGTTTTGTGACATGGTGCATTATCCTGCTGGAAGTAGCCATCAGAGAATGGGTACATGGTGGTCATAAAGGGATGAACATGGTCAGAAACAATGCTCATGTAGGCCGTGGCATTTAAACGATGCCCAATTGGTACTAAGGGGCCTAAAGTGTGCCAAGAAAACATCCCCCACACCATTACACCACCACCAGCCTGGACAGTGGTAACAAGGCATGATGGATCCATGTTCTCATTCTGTTTACGCCAAATTCTGACTCTACCATCTGAATGTCTCAACAGAAATCGAGACTCATCAGACCAGGCAACATTTTTCCAGTCTTCAACTGTCCAATTTTGGTGAGCTTGTGCAAATTGTAGCCTCTTTTTCCTATTTGTAGTGGAGATGAGTGGTACCCGGTGGGGTCTTCTACTGTTGTAGCCCATCCGCCTCAAGGTTGTGTGTGTTGTGGCTTCACAAATGTTTTGCTGCATACCTCGGTTGTAACGAGTGGTTATTTCAGTCAAAGTTGCTTTTCTATCAGCTTGAATCAGTCGGCCCATTCTCCTCTGACCTCTAGCATCAACAAGGCATTTTCGCCCACAGGACTGCCGCATACTGGATGTTTTTCCCTTTTCACACCATTCTTTGTAAACCCTAGAAATGGTTGTGCGTGAAAATCCCAGTAACTGAGCAGATTGTGAAATACTCAGACCGGCCCGTCTGGCACCAACAACCATACCACGCTCAAAATTGCTTAAATCACCTTTCTTTCCCATTCTGACATTCAGTTTGGAGTTCAGGAGATTGTCTTGACCAGGACCACACCCCTAAATGCATTGAAGCAACTGCCATGTGATTGGTTGATTAGATAATTGCATTAATGAGAAATTGAACAGGTGCTCCTAATAATCCTTTAGGTGAGTGTATAATTATATGTATATATATATATAATTATATGTATATATAACGTCTTTTGTGTTCCACTGAAGCAAGCAAGTCATGTGAGAATGTCATATTTTCATTTTTGGATGAACACTTTAAAGCAGAAAATTATAGTTCTTGAGTTAATTAAGCATGTGTAATTAGCTAGGCTTTTTCTTGTAGCTGGTGGTAAATAATTATTTGTGTTCATTTGTTTCTTACACAAACGAGTCTCTTCTTGTGAGTCATAAAGCATGAAAGTAGCAATTAGCTATTAGTCACACACACATGCACACTTGGTCCACCGAAAATAACTTATTATAGTCTCTGTCTTTTATTACCATCACAATTATTCTGTCATTTTTTTAGTCATTTTCATTTATGGAATTACTTCAATATTTGTGCCATCTTGTACCTTTGAATAGTAATACTTACTTATTTATAAGTATAAATGGAGCTATAATTCATTATAAGAATGGTCTTCATAGAAAGTGTTACCAAAATAAGTTTACTATTTTAAATTATGAATTGCTCATACTCAATTACTTAAGAGAATTACCTAAGAAAGAATACATTTTATAAATTATACATGGCATACCGGCTATACATGAAATTAGACTTACATCGAAAATAAATGAAAGAATGATGAATCCTTATGAATTATGCTCGATAAGTGTGTATTAAGACAGTTTAAAAGGATCAGCTTTGATTTTCATGTTGGTTTCATGAAATATGTTTCTGTGATTAAAGCCAGCTACTTAAGTTTTTAATCAATCACAGGGGAAGAACAAGAGAAAAGGGATGCATTTTATAACTGTGATCATCATGTCATTGAAATATTCAATATGTGGTTCTTAAAACATTTTATGAAAGACAAAATGAATTTGCTTTAACATTTCAGACCATGACAAATACCTGTACTGATATGCAACATAATGATTACAGAAAAAGCCAAACACTGCCTTTTTTTTTCTTACACTGTCAGCTTTTTCTGCCTGTGTGACTTTACGACTGTCGCATATGAGGAGGAAAAATGATGAGTCAACAGCAGTTATAACTCAACGACAGGCAGACCTGCCCCTGCGTTTTCATCAAAACTTTCCAAAACATTAAAATTTCTAGTTACAGTCCCTCCTCAAAATAATAGTAACCCAAATGCTACAATTTCGATGTTCTGAAACTTATATTACAGACAACATCCAGTATTTGTCTTGTTACCATATACTGCCTCGTTGCAGTGATTCAGCCTGTCTGAGATGAGAATAACACTTGTCTCTATCGGACAGCTAAATGGAGATGCAACAATTATCAGGCAATAAAAGACTTGAAAGACTCTAGACAGTGTTGTTCATCAAAGGTTAGACTTGTTGTGATGTTTTAGTTTGGGAATCTTCTACACCATTTAGGGTATACACAGGGAGTCGATATTCTCTTTGTTTGTCCTGGGGGAAAACCATGCACGTCTACGAGACAAATGTTTTTTTTCTTCTTATCTCGGGTGAGTCATTATAAGGAAACATCGGCTTGTATTGTGGTACAGCATACAATGCACCTTATTTAATGGCTTTTGCCTCCACTGGCTTTGAGAAAATTGTGCGATCAAATCAATACTAAAGTTAGTTTCTGACAGTGGTGTGGTTTACCAAAGGATTAAGTGAAGGGAGTTTCTAAGGAGGAAAATCTTCTACTCTATTTTTTGAGTAGAGTCTTGATTTAACAAAGAGTCCCGAGTGAGTTTCCCAAGCAAATAGTCAGCATGTCAGCGGGACTTCATTAAACCACTAAGATGACGACGTCAACACCAGCAAACAGTTTTAAGATGCCTGTGGTTGTTGAACCTAATGGTGGTGTTATAGTGACTTCCTATCTGGGACGGCGTGGTTTTGTTCGACACTCCCTGGACATGCCGGTGGGAGAGGCAGTTTTGAGGGAATAAGACCGGTTTTGATCTGCATGGGACTGGAACGGAGCAACGACTGTCAGCATCAGGCTGGGCTGGAGCTGCAGCACTGCTGAGGCGGTGGAGAGACAGCTAATGAGGCCACCAGAGAAATAGGCAAAAAAAAAAAAAAGGCTGAAACTGCACTGCCTCGTCTCACTCGCACATGCCAGTCTAGGCCACTTTAAGGGGGAGCCTGTCTAAATAAAACCACAACTACTTTATTATTATTTGTCCTTAAAGACCCTATGAAATCAAAATCGATTTAGGCTTTTAGTCCATCTGTATGAAAGTATATCCCTCTGACTGGTGTGTATTGCCATCATTGCTCGTGTCCATTCTGTTCTGGGTTCATTTTTACTCATAAGAACCTATATTATTTCACAAAAAAACTAGAATTACTTTAAAATTATTAAGATGTGTACACTCACATGTATTCAAGGTGTACAGAAAATACTTTATTACTACTGTGTACTTGATTACACCATGTCATTTTTAGGATATTTCTCTCAAAAATTAAAATCATTTACTCACCGTCATGTCATTCCAAGCCTGTATTATTTTCTTTATATAGTAAGTACTAAGTGACTGACTTGTTTTGACTTAGTGTAATCTGATGGGTAAAGTTCAGGCTAGTAATCAAAAGGTTGTGAGATCGAACATTGTGACCCTGAACGATGACGTTGCTAGTTCTACGACGGTGCTGTTTTTATTGTGTTGTTGTGTTGCAAAAAAAACACTCTTTTCACATTGCCATGAATCATTGTGGTATGTTTTCTGAAAGGTCCAATCATTCGGTAATGCTTAAAAGCTTAAAGTTTAGAAGCAGCTTGAATTCGCTCTGCAGTGGGTTCAACCAGAATAAGAATAAGCCTGTAGGGCGGACTTCCAGCTGTTTCCAAACCCTGCTAAGTAAAGCCTGTTAAAACTAGCTCACTTCACAGCTAAGTATGGGAAATAGCTTTGTAAGAATAAAATACATTTTTGACACTGCAAAAAATTTGGCCCACTTTAATCCTTACACATTTTTAATGCTCATCATAAGAACCGTGGTTATTTAATTTTAAAAAAAGATAAAAAAATGTTTAACTGTGTTGCTTCTAGGCCTACTGTTAACTTTTAAAAGCATAAAACTATAGATATAATCACTCAGAGAGACTCCAAACAGAATTTGGACACTTAACCTTTTTTGATGCGTACAATCACACCGGTGTGATTAGAATGTTCAGCGAACAAGATGAGCTGCTAAATTTAAATGTGCTTTCACACTTTGGCTGGCGCTGAGCCAGAGACGGACGCGCTCAGCGCTTGTCATATATCACCACTATTCAGCATTTTCAACCACATGGTCTTTATTTTAGGTTTCAACCATTTAAACCTAAGTACTAGCAAAACAATGCATTTATAGTATATAAAATATGCACTGATGTCTATGGTAGCGGCAATAATAACCCTTTCTATTATAATTTGACTAAGTGTTTTATTCACGCACATTGTATAGGTAGCTATATAGTTTACTCTATTCTTCTTCCAGTTCACCGGTCACTTACTTTCATGTATATCGGGAGAAGTGAATTTTAGTGACGTAAATCGGACAAATCCGATTCACTGAATTGTGGCACAAACTAACATGGCCCATTGTGCATTACTAATCAACTAACATGCTCATTATAAAGGTTTTTAAACAACACTTTCATGCAAACATATTTGAGAATCAGAATATTAGATGTATGGGAATATTTTGAATAAAAAAAGAAAAAGGAAATAAAAGCAATACATCTGTCATACAGCACTATTGTGGCTGCGGTGTCACATGCCAAGTATGATGCGAATATTTTAAATTTGCATGCAAAAGGGTTTTAAGCGGTTTACGGTAAGGTACAAAACCATTGTTTTTTTCATGCACTGATCCATTTTGAAAATTGGGCTATTTTGCATCATAACATCTTCTTTTAGACTAATACATATATAGCAAAGTTAAGGCCTAGTCATCTTTTTCTCTTCCATCCACACTAAGACAGCGTTTTTGTCCTGCAAAAACAGAGCTTTTTGAAAACGCTTTCCTAAGTGGATAAATTTGAAAACACCATTTTCTCATTGTAGTGTGGACTGTGAAAATGGAGGTATTTGAAAAAAGATGATGCATGTTCAGTCATGTGATGCATATTGAGCTGATAGATACACTATATTGCCAAAAGTTTTGAGACGCCTTCCTTCACATGCACATCTTTAATGACATCCCATTCTTAATCCGTAGGGTTTAATATGGATTTGGCCCACCCTTTGCAGCTATAACAGCTTCAACTCTTCTGGGAAGGCTTTCCACAAGGTTTAGGAGTGTGTTTAAGGGAATTTTTGACCATTCTTCTAGAAGCGCATTTGTGAGGTCAGGCACTGATGTTGGACGAGAAGGCCTGGCTCGCAGTCTCTGCTCTAATTCATCCCAAAGGTGTTCTATTGGGTTGAGGTCAGGACTCTGTGCTGGCAAGTCAAGTTCCTCCATACCAAACTCGCTCATCCATGTCTTTATGGACCTTGCTTTGTGCACTGGTGCGCAGTCATGTTGGAACATGTCTTGGTATGCTGAAGCATTAAGAGTTCCTTTCACTGTAACTAAGGGGCCAAGCCCAACCCCTGAAAAACAACCACACACCATAATCCCCCTCCACCAAACTTTAAACTTGGCACAATGCAGTCAGGAAAGTACCGTTTTCCTGGCAACCACCAAACCCAGACTTGTCCATCAGATTGCCAGACAGAGAAGCATGATTTGTCACTCCAGAGAACATGTCTCCATTGCTCCAGTCCAGTGATGGCGTGCTTTACACCACTGCATCTGATGCTTTATATTGCACTTGGTGATGTAAGGCTTGGATGTAGCTGCTCGGCCATTGAAACCCATACCATTAAGCTCTCTACTCACTGTTCTTGAGCTAACCTGAAGTCCACACAAAGTGTGGAGGTCTGTAACTATTGACTCTGAAAAGTTGCTGACCCTGCTCTGTGATTTCACGTGGCCTACCACTTCTTGGCTGAGTTGCTGTTGTTCCCAGTTGCTTCCACTTTGTTATAATACCACTGCACTTATTGCACAGGTGGCAGCCTATCACGGTGCCACGCTTGAATTCACTGAGCTCCTGAGAGCGACCCATTCTTTCACAAATGTTTGTAGAAGCAGCCTGCATGCCTAGGTACTTGATTTTATACACCTGTGGCCATGGAAGTGATTGGAACACCTGAATTCAATGATTTGGAGGGGTGTCCCAATACTTTTGGCAATATAGTGTATGTATGGTTATACCACTATTGTGCCTGTTATGTGCTTTTCACTTTCACACTTTTGCTAAAGATGTTACTTTGTACACTCTGCATATCACAGTCCTGCAAAGATGACAGAAAATGTAATTGCAATTGCTGTGCTGAGGTTTTAGTTAGACTAAACATATAATGGTGACTGAGTGCGACCTGGACGCATCAGTGAATTAAATAAAATAATCCTGCCTGAAGAATAGCATGATAACTTTATTATGTTTGATCCATCTGTATCATTTCAGTGATCTTTTAGAAGTTTTTACGCATGCGCATTAAGGTGAATTTAGCGTTTTAGGTATGTTGTGTTTTTGAGAAACACAACATATAGTCCTCTCTCATCCTTCACTGTCATCACTCCTCCTTTTATCCCTCCAGAGCTCCTCCATGAGACTCGAGGCTCAAGACTTGGTGTGGCATACAGGTGATACTCATTAGCACTCGTGCCACCGGCTTAGCTCCGTTTCCACTGATCTCTGCCCCGCCCTGCTTACCACATACCCCCATTACCCCTTGCAGGTTGAGGGGTACCCTTGAAACTGTGCTCTACGGCTGCAGCACCTGGTGCTGCTTTCGGGCAGTTGGCAGCGAGTCCCCCGTTCCCTACTCCTCCCATCATGGCAGATTGCTAGCCAGGCTCTGGCCTACGGCAAAAGGTGGCGACTCCTCTCTGAAGCCAGCCATCTCTCCAGAACCCAGGCGCATGGCAGAGTGTTTGTCTGTCCCCCTGACAAGTCACTCCAGTCCAACGCCTCGAGCATCCATGGCAGTAGAGTCTGCTCACTTCGATGGTACTGCAGATTTTCCACAGCGGCAAGAGCTCTTTGACAGCACATTCCTCCTTCCTCCCGGGTTTCAGCACCAATGTAACAAAGTTTGTTGATAAGGGAAGAAGGAGGTGGGAACTATATTTGTCATTCAAAAAAGGAAACTGTAACTAGGACTGCAAATATACAAACCATAAACGAATCAGCGCTTTCTTACCACTGTGAATATTAATCACTTTATTCATTCCAGGCATCTCATGTTGTTATTAAAATATTTGCGTATTGGAATGCTCAGGTAAGCTGGCGTAAAATTAGAACAGCCTTCTGTCTGTGCCACTTTGACGACTTTGCTCACTTTCATCACTTTCGCTTTTATTCTTGTGCACTGACTCATTGTTAAACATCCAATCAGAGCAATTTCTCTCACTGACGGCACCAATGCTGATTCAACATGCTGAAACTAGAGCAGAGCTGTGGAACACTGCAAAAACTAACCCGACAGACTCTCGCAAGGGTTTAAATTGGCCAAAGGGTGTCACGGCCCTTACTCTGCTAGAACACCTGTGAGAACGTGATGGGAAAACTGACTTTAAGCATCCACTAAAAATCACCCTGAGACCAGTCATTGCAAAAAAGGCTCAGAAAAGTTAATTCAGAAAAGCTCATTCTTACATTTTCAGAGCTTATAAGCATGTCCAAGTCCATCTTTGATTAAATCTTTTTGCAAGTGTTTTTTCAAGGTCCACTGAAACGCTGCAGTAGATTAACTATCTGTTTGACCTTTATATATAAGCTTTGATTCATCCACTCAGCCTCTGTCTCACAAGATTAAGCATTTCAATGCACAGTAAGGTCAAGCTTTCTACTGCGTATGTGCAAGACGCAAAGCGACAACACAGAGGATGCGGCCTGCTGGGAGATCTATGCCTTCAGCAAATGAATGTGGATTCTTTTCTGCTGTCCCTAAGTGTTCCTTCAAGGGCCTGTCAGGTTGGTGGAAAATCTCTTGCTCTGCTCTCCCACCAAATTAAGTTGAAGCATAGAGGGTCCCTCTAGAGTGACAAGAAGATGGAACTGTAACTGCCTTAAAGGGCAGTGGTGAAGAAGTACACTGACATCTGTCGTGTGCCACTGAATGCACAAAGATTTATTGGCAGGGAGAGTGACACTTAATGAGTGAGTGAGTGTGTGTTTTGCTCTTGAAGACAATGCTCCCTCATCGCCCAGGGGTGGTCTGGCAGTGAAATCCACTGGCTATTAGGGGGAAAACTCATCTTACAAGTCATATGTCATCTCAAGGCGTATCTTTTCAATGTCACACCCCCACCAGAATAAAGAGCCAAACTTTGAGACCTTCCAACACAGTAAACCCTGATGTACAATGAACATAACAATTTAACTTAATTGAATTATTACATTTTTCATGGTAAGTTCTCATCATTTATAGTAAGTAGTTGCTGTTATATTATGTGATCTATAAACACAAATGTAGTTATTTATTTTTGGCTGAGTTTGACAGTACTCCTTTGCATGCTTCTAATTGGTTAATTTCCCAAACTTGCCAACGTTGTGATATTCTGAGGTATTTGCTCTATTTAGTGTTGTTGATATTGTTTGTTGTAAAAAAAAATAAATAAATAAATAAATAAATAAATGAATAAAAAAAAAACTGTGTTGTATTATGGCAAAGGCTACTTTGCAAGTCTGATAGATAGATAGATAGATAGATAGATAGATAGATAGATAGATAGATAGATAGATAGATAGATAGATAGATAGATAGATAGATAGATAGATAGATAGATAGATAGATAGATAGATAGATAGATAGATAGATAGATAGATAATGAAATTTAAGTTTACACACCTTCCTGTTTTCAGTCCTGTGTAATGAAAGACTTTTCATCATATTCATGGTTTGCCATGAGGAACAACTATCCCAGTCAGACAACTCCTATAGGAGACACGAAAAAGCAAATAATCTCCCAGTTAGCTGTAAGGCAGAATAAACACAGGCATGCATTAGTGCATATGAAAACATGACAGTAATATCGAGGATGTTTCACTTAGTATTAGCATGTTTTCATCTGGCTAAGTGCAAATGTTACAAACCCACAGGTAATTTCTAATGCAGAACGGTTGAAAGTGTGTGTACTACCTGTCAGCCTCCAGACAGTTTGTCAGGTTTCTGAACCGTCTCCTTTTCTGGGATACACATTTTATGCAAATCCGGCATTACAAATGAAACGTCCAGCATGCAAGCTCATATGGAATTCCAAAGCTGACATAATAATAAATAAATAAATACATAAAAAAATACACCAATAAATGTAAATGTAAGACAATGCCAAAAGTATTGGGACGCCTCTCGAAATCATTGAATTCAGGTGTTCCAATCACTTCCATCCAAGTACCTATAAAATCAAGTACCTAGGCATGCAGGCTGCTTCTACAATCATTGTGAAAGAATGGGTCGCTCTCAGGAGCTCAGTGAATTCAAGTGTGTTACAGTGAGGTTGCCACTTATGCAATAAGTGCAATGGTATTATAACAAAGTGGAAGCAACTGGGAACAACAACAACTCAGAAGTGGTAGGCCACGTAAAAATAACAAAGCGGGGTCAGCGCATGCTAAGGCGCACTGTGCGCAGCAGTCACCAACTTTCTGCAGTCAGTAGCTACAGACCTCCAAACTTTGTGTGGCCTTCAGATCAGCTCAAGAATAGTGTGTAGAGAGCTTCATGGAATGGGTTTCCATGGCCGAGCAGCTGCATCCAAGCCTTACATCACCAAGTGCAATGCAAAGCGTCGAATGCAGTGGTGTAAAGCACGCCACCACTGGACTCTAGAGCAGTGGAGACGTGTTCTCTGGAGTGACGAATCACGCTTCTCTGTTTGGCAATCCGATGGATGAGTCTGGGTTTGGCGTTTGCCAGGAAAACAGTACTTCCCTGACTGCAAGTGTAAAGTTTGGTAGAGGGGGGATTATGGTGTGGGGTTGTTTTTCAGGGGTTGGGCTTGGACCCTTAGTTCCAGTGAAAGGAACTTTTAATGCTTCAGCATACCAAGCCATTTTGGACAATTTCATGCTCCCAACTTTGTGGGAACAGTTGGGGGATGGCCCCTTCCTGTTTCAACATGACTGTGCACCAGTGCACAAAGCAAGGTCCATAAAGACACGGATGAGTGAGTTTGGTGTGGAGGAACTTGCCTGCACAGAATCCTGACCTTAACCCGATAGAACACCTTTGGGATGAATTAGAGCAGAGACTGTGAGCCAGGCCTTCTCGTCCAACATGAGTGTCTGACCTCACAAATGCGCTTCTAGAAGAATGGTCAAAAATTCCCATGAACACACTCCTAAACCTTGTGGAAAGCCTTCCCAGAAGATATGAAGCTGCAAAGGGTGGGCCAACTCCATATTAAACCCTACGGATTAAGAATGGGATGCCATTAAACTTAATGTGCATGTAAAGGCAGGCATCCCAAATCTTTTGGCAATATAGTGTATATACAGTTAGGGTTATATTAAATGACTTAAACCATGATATAAGATTTTGGCCAGTCATTCATTGCCTGTGTGACTTGAAAAGGCATTTTGTTTGGTCACACCACAAGGTGTCACTGTAGCCTCAAAACCATTCTGAGCTTGATTGCTGTGTCTGAGGTAAAAACACGGCCCCTCATTACCATATGGACAAAGAAATGTGGAAATAAATAAATGTATAAATAAATACAAATATACATAAATAAATGTAGAAAAAAATTACATAAAAATGGAACACATACAAATAATATTTGCATTATATTAAATAAGGAATAAAAGTATAAATAAATAATTTAAAAATCTTATTTATTTATTTATATATTTATGTTATTTTTTCGTACATTTCTTTGTACATTTCTTTATGTATGTATGTATGTATTTATTTATTTGTTTATTAAAAATAAAAATGTCAGCTTTAGAATTACAAGAGTGGCCCAGTATAATGATTTGGATGTATAATGATTTGGCACTTGGCAGCTCAATTGTGACATGTAGGACTATCATTACCCTCTTACAGCAAACTGCAATTATCACTATTGCAGTCATGCAATACAAACATACTTTGACTCATGACCACTTTGACATCCCTATGTGCTGCTCACAAGTGATTCCTTTGTACAATGAAAAAAAGTCAAGCGTTTTCTGTCAGGCTGCATAACCGTTGCTCTGTTTCCTTTGATCTATCTGTTTGTCTGTCAGTTTGAAAGTCACCTGCTGTCGAAATGTTTGGAACCGTAGACAGAAATAACAAATGGGATAGGAAAAGAAAATTCATGCCGCTTAGACCATCTAGTCATTCATTGGGAAAAAAAGGAGAGCATGTGAGAGTATTGACCAAGTGTAGGGGCCTATAAACTATAGAGAATTTCGAAATGTAGACAGGTACAAACAACAGATGATTGCCCAAACGCCATTGCCAGGAAAAGATAAGAGGTTGGCAGAGATGTGAAAATGAAACTGAAAAGCATTGATTTTTCCCTGATTGCTTTTTTTGTTTTGTGATTTGGCCCCGCTTTGTTACGGTGGGGTTCGAGGAGGCCGTGTTTGTTGCTGTTTGCAAATGTGTAAGGGTGGTTCAAGGACGGGCCAGAGGATGTGAGAGTTTAACTTTAATTACGTGGAAATTGTATTAGTGTAATAATCGACCTTGGGACATCTTCTTCCGTTGTGCACAATGTCACCTTCCCCGTCCCAGCAAACTAATTCACTCAGCAAAAAGATGAGCAGTCTCAGTCGTGTCATGTGTACCATTAATAGATTATAGTAGTAATCATGTCCAGACTGGTATTGCAAATGTATTGCTTTGTGCATGAACTGGCAAATTAGTCATAGTACCATAACAATCTTGTTAAGCATACAACGACTTTGCCCTCTTGAAATTAAGCAGTTTAATGGAATACCTAAAATTAATTGTATTACACAAAAAAAAAAAAAAACTAACAAAAAAAAAACAACCTTCTGAACGGTCATTGCAAAGGCTCATGTATTTGAAATTGCCAAAGTCAGTGGAATATATATATATATATATATATATACACACACACCGATCAGGCATAACATTATCTCTTCATCACAGCACCTGTTAGTGGGTGGGATACAATAGGCACCAAGTGAACATTTTGTCCTCAAAGTTGATGTATTTTGAAGCAGGAACAATGGGCAAGCATAATGATTTGAGCGAGTTTGACAAGGGCAAAATTGTGATGACTAGACGACTGGGTCAGAGCATCTCCAAAACTGCAGCTCTTGTGGGGTGTTCCCGGTGTGCAGTGGTCAGTATCTATCAAAAGTGCTCCAAGGAAGGAACAGTGGTGAACAGGAGACAGGGTCATGGGCGGCCAAGGCTCATTGATGCATGTGGGGAGCGAAGGCTGGCCCTTGTGGTCCAATCAAACAGACGAGCTACTGTAGATCAAATTGCTCAAGAAGTTAATGCTGGTCCGATGAATCGTATTTTCTTTTACATCACGTGGATGGCCGGGTGGCACGCTTACCTGGGGAAAACATGGCACCAGGATGCATTATCGGAAGAAGGCAAGCTGGAGGAGGCAGTATGATGCTTTGGGCAATGTTCTGCTGGGAAACCTTGGGTCCTGCCATCCATGTGGATGTTACTTTGACACGTATCACCTACCTAAGCATTGTTGCAGACCATGTACACCCTTTCATGGAAACGGTATTCCCTGGTGGCTGTGGCCTCTTTCAGCAGGATAATGCATCCTGCCACAAAGCAAAAATTATTCAGGAATGGTTTGTGGAGCACAACAACAAGTTTGAGGTGTTGACTTGGCACCCAAATTCCTAAGATCTCAATCCAATCAAGCATCTGTGGGATGTACTGAACAAACAAGTCCGATCCATGGAGGCCCAACATTGCAACTTACAGGTATTAAATGATTTGCTGCTAACATCTTAGTGCCAGATACCACAGCACACCTTCAGGGGTCTGGTGGAGTCCAGGATCGATTACGCCTGATCGGTGTATATTAATAGATACGTTTAATTCAAAATCCTTACTACGATTAAATAATTGAACACAAATAATACAAACAAATTACTTAAACACATGAAATTGCCTTATTTACACAATTTGCATCAAGCAGTTAGATGGGCTCCGTCTGAAAGCTTAAAAATGCTGCATTTAGAGGAAGCATTCCAAAATAGGTATGCATCAAGGCACGTCTGAATTCAGTGTTAGATTCACTTCCTGTCTCCTTAGATACCTTCATGGGTGTGTTTTGGGTGTAACAATAAACCAATCAGAGTCTCATCTCCCATTCCCTTTAAAAGCCAATTGCACTTGCACCATGGCGGAATCGCTATTTACATGGCAGAATTTGTGAGCGGAAAGACTGAATATTTAAAAATGTTTGTGTGCTGCTGCGCGTCCCTGTGTGTGTAATAAGCAGAGTGTACGCCTATAGGCGCACATTACTATTGGGCCCTTTAAATACTGCGCTATTGATTTTAGACCAGGTTTTTGTTGTTCAATGGCACAGTCGTTTTCAGTTGCCTCAGAATAGCAACACACCACCAATGCGCCTGAACACACCTCGTTTTCAGACCAGTACACCCATGGGCGAACAGATGGGCGCCAGTGCATTTGCTGTTTAAACAACGTGGTGCTGGGCATGAAAATGATAACTGCGTTGTGCTGAAACTAGCAAAAAACACTTGCATCACGCCTGCCGTCGCATTGCACCGGGTGTATGATAGCTAAACTCTGCATTGGCCCACCAGGAGCAGAATTGGACATCCTTATTTTAACAGTCAAAAAATGGCCCATTTTACCCAGATTCACCCGAATGAAAAGATACTGGATACAGCCACTGGTGACATCCAACATTTCCAACACAGAATTGGCCAACATACAAAGCATCAAACCATGCCATAACAGTATAAATAGTGCAAGGTTCAAAGAGTCTAAGTTGCCTTTCAATATTCAAGAACAACTAATGTCTTTCAGTTTAGGTCAACAAACCTCTTTCCATTTATAAAGCAGCTACTACTACTTACATTTTTGTGGGTGTTATGCGAACTCGCACAGACAGAGAGAATTAATTAATTTCCAACAAATGTTACGTATAAGCGCCTTTTGAACATCTCACCATTGATTCTTATTGTGGTGATGAGTTAGACATAATCACCCCCACGCATAGAAGGCTTTCAGATGTGCTGAAATATCCGGGGACTACTTTCACAGCACACTGAATTCTTCAGCTTTACCACATTTCAGAGAGGAAGAGTAGAAGAAAGAGAGCAGAGTGTTATTATAGCTCAGAAATAAAAGCTGTTAAAAATGCCCTTTAGGACAAATCCACTTGAAAGCTGAATTCCTAATGTACTTATGTCCAAGGTTACTGAGGGCTTCTTTAATTGATGCATCATCATTTATAGTCGTGGAATGTCTGTTCCAGGTTGTTAGCTTGCTGTTTGGGGGCGGTTCTAGCTGTCATCCCTTACGTGATGTTTATGGCTGCGCTTTAATTGGTTATGCCACGTGGTGTTGTGGACAGCGGGAAAGTATTGCCAGTGGCTTCAAGAAGTGGCCTGGAAATGAAGGACCTTTCTAAGCCCTCTGGATGAAAATATCACTTCTGTCACCCCCGATTTTGTCCAAATACATTTCATGTGCCGCCTAGGCTAGAAGGAAAACCATAAACAGCACACCCACATGGAACATCCTGTGAAGTCAACCTTAAATCATAAACGACCCCATTTACTTTCTTAATGCATGTCCCCGATTATGTTGTGCATGATTCAATTAGGATTACTGATTACACGTTGTTACAGTGTAATTATACAAGTAATATGAATTAACTGCATGCATAGGTTAAGGTTAGATTTGACTTTACTTGCTTGGTTTAGAGTTACTTGCTTGTAATTATGCATAATTAAATGTAATTAGATCACATTAGATCAATTTTAATAATTTAAAATAAATTATTTTAAACATTTTTTTAAGTTGAAGACTGAATATTCCTTATTCCTAAAATCTGCCTGCATTATGTTGACTTGACTTCTTTCTTTCTTTCTTTCTTTCTTTCTTTCTTTCTTTCTTTCTTTCTTTCTTTCTTTTTCTTTCTGCATATTGCCTGTAAAACCTTTAAAAACCTATAAAAATTATATTTTACTAGTGCTGGGCAATCGATTAATCGCATCCAAAATAAAAGTTTACATAATATATGTGTGTGTACTGTCTATAATTATTATGTGTATATTATATATATATATATATATACACAAATATTTCTTAAAGAAGATATACATGAAGGAGTGTGTATTTATATATACATAATAATTATACACAGTACACACACATATATTATGATAAGAAAATATCAAGAAAATTATTTTTGCAATGTGAAATGTTTCTTCATTTTTCAGCAATAGAAACTGATTTGACATAATTTCCGCTGTGGAACAGCTGCACAGCTCAGTGCATTCAAAACTTTTATGTGAAAAGAAAATGATTCCAGCAGCAAAGAGTTAGACAACTCGCTTGTATTCGCTCATAACATGTAATCACCATTCAGCCTCAAACTCCACCAACTCCTGTTTCCTTCCCAAAGAAGATGCCAATGTAACCGTGCAGACAGCCAAGTACAATCTGCTCAGCCTTTTGAGGCTTGGTGCAGTCATGGTAATCAATGTTTTGTCAGCAAAATAAACACAAATCAATCTTGTGGAAGGTGATTAAAGCTATCAGAGAGAATGAGGCTCTCTCCTGCATTACTCAAGCTTGTATGATTCAAAGTCTTTAAAGGCCATCACAGAGAATATCTGTAGTCTGTCTTCGGGTCCAATCAAGCTCTGATTCTCCTGGAGTGTAATAGAGTCTAATTACAACCCTTGGAGGCAATGTGGGAATTTTACAGTGCTGCTCATGGTGGGAGGTTATAAAGAACGCAGAAAGAGAAAGAAAGAGTAAAGATGATGAAATCAAGTGTTACTAGTAATTAGACCAACACTGAAATGGCACACATTTTATGCACTGATTGTCTGAGAAGCCTATTTAAAAATACATACATGTTACTTTGTATTTAAATATTTACACAAAATTCATTAAAAATGCAACAAAACAAACAAAAAAAAAAAGAACAAACAAGCAAGGAGTCTTTGTGGACTGCATGGCTGTGTCCGAAATCCCCCCACACCCTCATTCATTATTCCATACATTTGTCTATATAGTTCACTTGAGAGAGTGAATGCAAACGAGTGAATTCGGACACTGGGTGCAGTGGAAGGGCTGCCGCTTTTCCATAGTTTGTGCTTGCTGTTTAATAATCAAATGAAACTCAGCAAACTGGCAGCTCCAGTAGTAATGAAAAGAAATATCTTGAACTCTGTCATGGAAACTATGTACAAACCTTAATTAAACAATTTAATAATCAAGTAAAAAGGAATTTATGCTTGTAGAATATTACGCTGTAGCCACATTGGACCAGCGGTTTGGAAAATGAAGGGATGGATTATTCAGCTGCGGGCGGCATCTTCTAGTCAGATGTGGGAATTAATTTGGCGTGTGACCCTCACAGTTGAGTGTACGTCGGTTGTACACTCGTTATTACGGTGCATTGTGGGATTGAATGAGTGCACTCGTCCACTTTGGTTTCGGACACCTCTACAAATGGCTGTTTCCTTTCAAATAGTGTCTATTTAAGGGTATGGGGGAGATTTCGGACACAGCCAGTATGTTCTTGTGGTGCCATCAGCTAATCAGTCTTGTCATGGCAACATTTTTTTGCAGCTCCAGAGTGATCAGTCATGTGGCATTTATGCCTCAGGTTACTGGCTCAAAAAAAAAAAAAAGCCTATAAGCCAAGATGGCAGATTTCAAATTGTGCACTTCCAGCGGGGCCTAGACGAGCAACTTTCAATGGATGCATGTGAATACTAGCTTTCTATAGGTATTAGGCTCTTACATCAGCAATTGGCTTTGCACCATAAACAATAGTACATTAGGTTTAGTCTTGTTAAACTATTTTATTACAGATTTCTGAATCCCGCTGTTCGCTTTTATTACATCTGAGCTGGTATTGATTATGTTGGTTTTACTTAAAGGGATAGTTTATTCAAAAATGAAAATTACCCCATGATTTACTAACCCTTAAGCCATTCTAGGTGTATATGACATTCTTCTTTCAGACAAATACAATATAGTTATATTAAAAATGTCCTGGCTCTTCCAAGCTTTATAATGGCAGTGAATGAGAGCCCAAAACTGGAAGCCCATAAAAGCAACCATCCATTATAATACGTCATGCGCCACGTCAGTTATGCTTTTTTAATAAGTTGAATAGGGAAGGTGGTGCGAGAATTGATTTTAAAATTGTTATTTTAACATACAAGTCACTTCATGGGACTGCACCAGAGAATCTTTGTGATCTCATCAGCCCTTATACTCCATCACGTTCTCTTCATTCTGCTAATTCTCTATAACTACATCAGCCTTCATGTAAGCTCAAGACCATGGGGGAAAGAGCCTTTTCATACAAAGCCCCGAAGCTATTGAATGTGCTTCCGCTTCCCATCAGAAATGCACCAACATTGGGACATTTTAAAAAGTTGATTAAGGCTCTTTCTTTAATTAATTGCGTTTTGGGTTTAAGAAAAAGTGCATTATAAATAAACAAATTTAAAAAAATAAAATAAAATAAAAAAAAAGTATTATCATTTAGGCAGCATAATATCTGTCCTGTCTTTATCCACAAACGGGACTCCTGTTTACACACTGACTGCCGCCCCAGGGTCTTTGTTAACATGTCCACTCCTTCCCTAGACAGCCCTCAATTACCTATTGAATGCTTATAGATGTGGCAGTCAGTTCTTTGACATGGCCAGGTTTGTCAGACCACTGCCAAGCAGATTTGATGCCAGAAATGCTATTTGCTTAGCGATCGATTGGCCCTTTTCAACTATACCGTGCTCCCCAGGCTCCATGTGCTTAGGTATGTCCGCACAGCTGTCAGATTTTGGGATAATGGTGTGTCAAAATATGTAGGCTCGGATATATGTGTGCGAGTGAGTTTGAGTACATATGGTTGTGGCAGATGGTATGGAGGATTTGCTTCAACTCTGTTCCAAAACCTAGTGAATTTTTTAAGGCATCATAGGCATGCTTTTGGCACAAAAGCTGTTAGGCAGCATGATTATACTGCCTTCTAAGACCTAATTATAGCCAAAATAGGCAGAAGTAAATGTATCCTTTCTAAAGAAGACAGTCACGGAATGCAAATAGCAACATACCAATGCAGAACTTTATGCTAGATAGTTTATCATGTAGTGTTTATTGTTTCAAATCAGTCACCTGGTTCCATGGCAGTTAGGATGCCTTCAAAGATAGCAATGCGACTAACTAGGTTTCAATTTTTCGAGTTGGTTATGTAAATTCCTGTTGTATTTAGCATACTTTGAATCACGAAAAATGTTGAATAGTGAGTGTTCAGCCATCTGTGCACGCATGTGTAAAGTCCAAAACCTGGGAGGTGATCCTTCATCCTTTTAACGATCAAGTCAATAAAAAAAGACCCCTCTCATTTTTGACCCACTGAACAGTTAAACAATAGTTACAGTGCCAAGGAACATTTAACAGCGGCTTCACTCGCATCGGATGGGTGGATTTTTCAAGCCCTCCCCTTTATCCTCTCTCCCAAGACGACTTGCCCGCAGACGCTGCCTTGTCTTGCCATGCCAGACTCGTCATGTTGATCATTCACAGCTTCTGAGGAACAATCAGCACTTCGACCCAGAAAAGCGGCTTTGCATAATGACAGCAATATGTTTTGCGCAAACTGTGGGAGGAATGCCTGATGCAGTGGCAGGCATTTTGATTAACAGAGGCTAATAGCATTTCCACCCTGCAGGGCTGTTTTGATAGAACGGCCGAGTTTGTGTCCTCAGCTGTGCTGATATGAAATCTGTCTTTTTAATGCTCGGTCTATGCGTGGCAGTTTTGCACTGCATCGAAACACATACATCAGATCTGATAACTGTACTCAACGAAGCTGCGTGAACAGTTGCTCAACTTTGCAGAAGTTTTCCAAGGCATTCAAACGTTAAACAGTGTTGCAATTCTTCTTGGTAGCACTTGACTGCAAATCACTAGACATTGGTCATAAAGTGTTTGTGACTGCACCAACCCTGGCTCATTGGAAAATTGCAAAATTATATTATGTTGCTACTTGCACGTTTCACAACACTTTGATGTTCAGTATGTGGTGATTAAAGTTTTATCCAAAACAGATGAGTGTGAATGTAGCAATGTTTTATTACGTCGGTATGTTTTGTGGCAGTTAAGTGGCGCTAAATGGTTAATGCTGTAATGAGTTAAAAAATAACATGCCACCTACACTTAACCCTAACCCAAACCAACTGATAGTGTTTCCTGAAGATGTTGGATGTTGGAGTTTTCCCTCTTTTGCACCTTGCTTTTAAATCACTAATTCTAAAGTGGAAAAACGTGATAACTCCCTATTAAGTCATTGTAAGCTTTTGAGGTTTTTGTAAGGTTTCGGATAGTAATTCCTTCCGATGGATTTGGTAACACTTGAGTCATTAGGCTACTAGTGGGTTACCTTGATCTTCACTTTAGAATACTGATCCAAATAATTAGTAATTCCTTTTTGAAGGATGTAGTAACACTTGAGTCATTACTATCCAAAACCTTACAAAACCTCAAATGATGTTTTTCACGTTAGAATACTTATCCATATAATAAGTAGTTCATTCTGCAGGATTTAGTAATAGTTGGTAATACCAGTGGGTTTCCGCCATTACCGTCACTTTAGAATTAATTACACATTATTATTCATGTTTATTATGAGCCTGTAGTAGTTCTTAGTAATCCTCTGGAAGGTGAAAAATTATTGATTATTGGAATTATTGGAAGAATGAAAAATTATTTATTTTCTAATAGTGAACTACCACATGCGACTAAACACTATTACTTACTAATTTGTTAATCAAAGTTACTTGTTAGTAGTTAGAGTGTTAATAGTGCATTACTCATTTGTTCCTGTGGTTATTCATTAATGACGGAACAGTAATCTAAAGTGTTACTGAATCATGATTTGTTTGAAGATAAAAGGTGTTGCTGTTTTACTGCCACTAGTTTTGATTTCAGCTGGAAACTGCAGTGAATTGTCTGTATTGGTATGTTTTTGGATTTTTTCAAAAATAGGCACATTTTATAGGCACATTATTCCAATGAGCCTTTTGGGCTACATGCACACACCAGCACAAACAGGACTAATGTGTGGCCCCCACGGTACCACTGCGGTAATGGAAAGAAGCCGATTTCATTATGCTTAATAAGTGAGCTCCCTCACTGGTAAACACTGATTATTTTGTTCCCCGGGTCCCCTTAAGTATCATGCTCAGTTCACTTTCTGGCGCCCAGTTGTCCCTGCCCTTACCACATATTGACGTTCTTGTGTGTTTCATGTCAAGTTTAACACCGCAGTTCACCAAACTGTCATACCCATGGTCTAGCAGTAAAGTAAACCATTGTGACACAAGCTGATGTGATTTAGATAATGTAATATCTGGTAATACATTTACTTGTACTTGATATAAACACTTCCTGACACTTTATGTAACAATTGTACTAAACTGCAGCTGTGATCCTGTGGAAATGTATCTGTTTTAGAGAATAACTGAGATGTGAAAGAATAATTTTACTGAAGAATAATTTCTCATATTTAATTGTTTACGAGGAAATAATGGCCCAGTTCTACCATTGAACAACACAAGCCTACAAATGAATATGTTTAAAATAAATGTTGTAGTCTGCATGTCAAGTCAAGTCAAGTCAAGTCACCTTTATTTATATAGCGCTTTTAACAAGTCCAATTGTTTCAAAGCAGCTTCACAGTGTTAACAGGAAATAATGCAACAGAATTTGTACAGCCGTTCTGGTGAAACGGTGATGTTATCCAGCTAATTTCAAGTATCATATAGTGTCAATGCGGGTAGATCGGTAATATAGATGAAATTTAGGTGTCCCCAACTGAGCAAGCCAAAAGCCAGAGGCAACTGTGGCAAGGAACCAAAACTCATTCAGGGTCAGAATGGAGAAAAAAACCTTGGGAGAAACCAGGCTGAGTCGGGGTGCCAGTTCTCCTCTGGCCGACAAACAAACAGTGTATGATTATAATTCTAGCAACATAGCAGGTCTTAATTCATATTAGGTAAATAGATATTCGTAAGATTATTTGAAAGATTGGAGTCGTCACGCCGAAGACGGGTTTAATGAGGATGTCGTGTCGATGCAGCATTTACGGGGGGAGTTTATTTGACATGCTCTCTGCAGACATTTCAGGGATGCGTTGGTCATGTCCAGGCGCTGGTCCACCATCTGATCTGGATACGGCCCGGATCCGGCTGACTGCAGTAAACCTCGGGAGAAACAGAGAGACTAACATTAGCGTAGATGCCATTCTTCTTATGATGTAACGAGTACATCAGGTGTTATGGGAAGTGTTCCCGGTTCCGGCTGACCTAGTTAATGCAGCCTAACAATCATTTACTGATTTGAATAATAGAAATTGATAATGTTTTATGTGTAAGCCATAGTAAAGAGATGTGTTTTTAGTCTAGATTTAAACTGACAGTGTGTGTCTGCTTCCCGAACAATGCTAGGAAGACTGTTCCAGAGTTTAGGCGCTAAACAGGAAAAGGATCGACCGCCTGCAGTTGATTTTGATATTCTAGGTATTATCAACTGGCCAGAGTTTTGAGACCGCAATAGACGTGATGGAGTATAATTCGTTAAGAACTCGCTCAAGTACTGGGGTGCTAAACCATTTAGTGCTTTGTAAGTAATAAGCAAGATTTTAAAATGTATACAATGTTTAGTATATATATATATACATGCAGAGTAGTGAATAGGTGGTGGCCTATTTAGTTCATGAGGCTCATGACAGACAATGTTCTTCAACAATATGCACAAGATGTCGATGTTCCATGCAAGTTCCATCTCAGTTGGTCAAAACAGATTCAAAGATTTCAAAGCAGCTTTACAGTGATAACGGGAACATTATGCATTTAAGCTGTGAAGTCAGTTCAGTGCTGATTCAGTTCTGTTGTAAAGATAATCAATTATTAAATTAGTTCATTTCATCTATAAAGCAGTTCTGCAAAAATATGATGTCATCCTCCAGCTTCTCATACAACAGAGTCGGTACAGTCAGATCAATAATATTGTTGAATATTAAGCTTCCCCAACTAAGCAAGCCAGAGGCAACAGTGGCAAGGAACCCAAACTCCATCAGGTGACAGAATGATGAAAAGGCCAGTTCTCCGAATGAACGAACACTGTGATTATGATTCAGGCTGCATCACAAGTCAGAATTCAGTTCGGGATTGGTAGCATTCAAATATTCATCCAGTTCCTTTTGCTTGAAGATCAGATTCATCATGCCGGTGTGGAGCCGAAGCTGGCCATAGGGTCTATGAGGAGGACCTGTCTGGTTCTTGTGGTCTTTGCTGAAGATTGGTGCTGATGCCTGTCATGTTGACGAGGCCTTTACAGAGTATTGTCTAGTAGACAGAGTCTCTGCTGACATTCAGATTTGCATTTTGGCCATTTCTAGGTGCAAGTCCACCATCTGATCTGGACCAAATCAGGCTGACTATGGTAACCTCAGGATAAGAATGAGACTAATATTAGCGTAGATGCCATTCTTCTTACAATGTAACAAGTACATTGGGTGTTATAGGAAGTGTTCCCGGTTCCAATTTATGCAGCAAAACAATCAAATCTGAAAAATAGAAATGTATGTGTTATGTGTATGCCAGGTTAAAGAGATGTGTTTTAGTCTAGTGTGTCTGCTTCCCAAACAAGGCTAGGAAAACTATTCCAGAGTTTGAGTGCTAAATAGGAAAAGGCTCTACCGCCTGCATCTGGCCAGAATTTTGAGATTGCAATAGATGAAGTTTATAGTGAAGGACTGTAACAAAAGTCAGTTCGGGTAAGGAAGGAAGAAGACAGGGTCGGCTTTGAGGAGACTCTGTAAGCGTTTATTTCTTTCTTAAATACAAAAACAACACGCTCAGTAGCGTTTCTCAATACGTCAATGGTTCTAATAACTCAGTCCAAATGCTCTCCAGAGCTCACTAGGTTCTCCTTGGGCTTCCGAGTCTCCAGTCAATCTCTCTCTCCCCCAATGTGCTACTTGAGCTAAATTTATGCCATCTCCATGCCCATTACTGGAACAAGACACAGGTGTTAATCATTTGAACTAGACCTCACTAAACCACGCCCCTACCGGCACAAGGACTATAATGCAGTAAGAGCTCGTTGAAGTACTGGGGAGCTAAACAATTTAGTGCTTTGTAAATAATTATAAAGATTTTAAAATGTATACAATGTTTAACAGGGAGCTAGTGCAGTGATGACATAATGGGGCCAATATGGTCATACTTTTTGGTTCTAGTAAAAACTCGAGCTGCTGCACTTGGACCAGTTGGAGTTTGTTTATTAAGAGTGCAGGGCAACCACCCAGTAGAACATTACAATATAGCCTTGAGGTCATGAACTCATTAAATAACTTTTCTGCATTTGTCACTGAGAGCATATGTCGTAATTAAGATATATATTTTAAGATGGAAAAATGTGGTTTTACAGATGCTAGATACATGGCTTTCAAATAAAAGATTGGTATCAAAGAGCACACCCAGGTTCCTAACTGACGACGAGGATTTGACAGAGCAGCCATCGAGTGTTAGACAGTATTCTAGGTTATTATGTGTTGAGGTTTTTGGTCTAATAAGTAGAATCAGTTTTTTTTTATATATTTTTTTTTTATTAAGTTGTAGGAAATTACTAATCATCCCATTTTTTTATATCAACTAGGCATTCCATTTATTTTGTAAATTGGTATGTTTTGTCAGGGCGGAAAGAAATATAGAGCTGAGTATCATCAGCGTAACAGTGTAAACTAACAGCATGCTTCCTAATGATATTTCCCAAGGGTAGCATGTACAGGGTGAAAAGCAACGGTCCTAGCACTGAGCCTTGTGAACGGTATGACATCTCTTCATTTACTGCTGCAAACTGATAACGGTCAGATAAGTCTGATATAAACCATGCCAATGCAATTCCACTAATGCCAACGTAGTGTCAAGTCTATTCAAAAGAATGTTGTGGTCGATAGTATCGAATGCAGCGCTAAGATCCAGTAACACTAATAGAGAGATACAACGACGATCGGATGATAAGGGGCAAGTCATTTGGTACCCATTTTGGTTCTTTTAGTCTTGTTATCAAAGCAGAAGCGATATGAAATGCTAAGTGTTTATCATATCACAATCAAATACCAATTACAGTTTTTGTAAGCAATAAACACAATATGATTTGTTGACCAAAAAGTGTAAATCTAGACAGTGCACTTACTGATACAGAGAATACACATCTGTTTCTTCACTTGCTTTGCTCCAGTTCTATTTACTTTTGTTGCATTTGCTCTGCCCCTCAGAGGACCTCTTGGCTGCCAGGTTTTGAAGGCTATAATTGTTTTTTGGGAGTAGATAATATAATTCAGACTGCCAATATATTATAGTTGGCAGTCATTCAGCAGGTTTCCATAATATGTAGGAGCTAATATATCATATTAGATGGAAATGTATTCACTTAATAATAGGTGAGTGACAACTCACACAAGGAAAGAGTAATCAGGACTTTATGTTTGTTTTGATGCTGAGTGCATCTATTTTGTGGTTAAACGATATCTGATGCTGATAAGAAATATTATTTGGATTAAACAATAATTACATTTGAAAAAAATAGAGACTATAGTATATTATAAGCCTATATAAAAGCTTTTCTGGAAAAGAGCAGCTACTGTATAAGTACAGTACATGTTACAGCTATAGCCAAACTATGTGAATAACTGCACTCGCTTCAATTTAATCGAATTTATACATCCACTATGTTAAGCTGTTGGGTTTGTATTTACAAGTAAAATCTAGGAGACACCTCCAAAACAACAACATGCAGAAGGTTTGGTTGTGAATTTATTCGACACAACCACAACATTATTCAGCAAGGTTACATGGAAATGCTGCCTCTAAACCCTGATTCAGAATTCTGACTCTAATTGGTTGTTTTTCGAACCCTTAACAAAGAGTATGAAGCAAACAACCCCTGAATAAATTCAAGCCTAAACATCCCAAACATAATTCTTTGTCACCGCAGTAAGGTAAAACACAGTATGAATATATTTATGTTAATGTTTTGTAACTTAACACACACCATAGCCCGGCACACCACTGCCGTTCGCAATGAACATGCTGATTAATCGTCCTGGGGATTCTGCATATTGATTGCGCATGTGGTCTTGGTTTTTACGCTCCCCATGGAACGTCCTGCTAATGCTGAACTGGCCAGTTAAAAGAAGCGACCTAAACAATGATTACTATTATTCATCAGTCTGATGACTTCATGCCTGCAGAAAATGCTGCGTAGGAAAGGCTTTGTGGCAATTTTATCCCTCATAGTCAGCCAGGCAGGAACATCAAGTAGAAAAGTAAATGCATTTCCAATTCCCATGGCTGCATGCTGAAACTCACACATATGGAGGGTGAGGGGCTGTACTAAAATAAAAACCCCAGACATCAACCCCCTAACTTCCCCCATGTGTCTCCTAGTGCTATATCTGGCCACAAACCAGGGGGCAGTTACTCAGGCAGACGGTAGCAGAGCGTCACAAGACTCAGTCGCTGTTCGCCGTGGTTCTGCTGCAGATACCAGACTAAGAGTCCAGGAAATTCCTGCAAACTCTGGGGCAGGGATTTCGGCTTGCGCGTCTGCTATTGGAAAAGCTGACAGTGTCAGAAGGGGGGGATTTTAACTGCCTGAAGTCAGTCGGAAAAAGAAAGAGAGCGAGAGACAGAGAAAATAGGCCTCATGCCATCTTTAAGTGGTGTCTCGGTCTACTTTTATCCGCCTGTCACACCCTGTGTGCACTAGCTTGGACTTCAGATTGAGAGCCATGGTCAGGATGGTAAGTTTTTAGCTCTTTGTTTTTGACTTGTGCTTTGTGCGAGGAAACGCATGTGACTTCCTGGCAGCAGAGAGACAGGGCTGAGCTTAATATGAACTGCTACTTCATTTTTTGGGAAGTTTTCTGACTGCGCTGGAGTTGGGGTTGCTGTGTTATTTTTGTCTCAGTCTCTCTTCTTTCAGTCCCATTGTATTGGATTATTCTGGCAGTGCATTGTGCTCTCCGAATAGAAGTCTTGTATCAATTGGAAGCCAAAAAGTTTCTGTCCCGATAGTAGACAAAGGGTTTTCCTGTCCCTCCTGCTTCTATCTCTTTCTCTTTTTCTCCTGTCCAGATGCTACTGCTGCTCTATTTCCCCATTTCACTGCCTCCACACATTTGGTTTCAATTACTTTGGCCCTCTGGGAAACATGCTACTATAAATAAGTAACAACGGGGTTCTTTGTGGAAAGATTGCAGAGTTACCGACAGGGTTCACGGTGCTGTTTTACGCTCATGCTCCTCTGACGAAAGGACACTGTAAGAAAGGTGATTGTTGCGATTCTCTGTAATGATGCCAGGTTGGACTGGGAATGGCAGATAAGGAGGAAAGGAGGGGGTGTGACTTTGGCTGGAGAGTGAAGGAAACAGCTGTGAAGGTTATGGGACGTTTGGTTACTGTCTGCCCTTTAGTGTCCGAGTCAAAAACAGCTTTCCCCCGCCCCAGACGTGATCATAGGCCTCTGAGAATTTAAACCAGCCTGAGATCAGCCAATGGAAGCTTTTTAAGATTCCACTAAGGTTTGTGATAGAGAAAAGAGCAAAATGTGGAATCCCAAAAAGGGAAATGGGATCCTGTTGTAGATTTAGTTTTCTGTAACTTTCGCACTTTGGCTGCGCTGAGCCAACGGATGCCTCAGTGCTTTTCATATATCACAACTATTCAGTGTTTTCAACCACATAATGCTTATTTTAGTTTTCAGACGTTTAAATAGACATTAAAATGGAGTACTATATAAAAAATTCAAATTAGCCATTTGTTCAATTCAAATTCATACACTGATGTCTATGGAAGCTGGAATTATAATCATTTCAATTATAATTTGAAAAGTTTTTACTCATATCAGATAGCCTACACATTGGGTATGAAGCAATTAAGTTTACTCTATTCTTCTCCCAGTTCACCGGCCACTTACTTTTATGTATTTCAGGAAAAATTTATGAATTTATGTGATGTGAATCCGGCAGATTCTCTGAACTGCGGTGGAAATTCATTGTGCGTTATATCAACATGTTAAACGACACAACACCTTCACTTCCACATATAAGCTGGTTAACAAGTTTGTGAATATTTTAAATAAAAAAAGCTAAATAAACGCAATAGCCTACATATGTGTCATAGTGTGGCTTCATGACACGTCGCCAAGGAACTAATACGTTCAAAAATAATGTTCTAAAAACGCTCATTCTGCTCCACTCGTTTCGTGCACGCATGTCACTGTGTAATGCACTTGTTTATGCCAGATCGTTTAAAAACAAATGCCGGAACGTAAAATCTAAATTCTGACATTTTCCGTAACAGGATCCGGACGGATTCGGCTCAAATTAAGCACTGGTTGCTGAGGAACATTGCCAATTAGGCGCATTAATATAGAATTCAACTGATGTGTGCTCACAGATGCGTGTGTATTGGCTTTGCACAATAGCTTCAAATGTGGCTCATCCATCATATTCATAATGTAATAGCCTACTGTTTTAAGTCTTTTGTTTTTAACTCAAGTGTTACATAATGAGGAGCTGTTTTTGCAGTGATGAATAATCCTATCATTTCGAACTCCATCTGCTTTTCCATTAAAAAACTACCTCTAACAGTACTGAATGTACAAATTAATGGGGAGCTTATTGAACAAGTACCTGAAGTAAAGTATTTGGGAATAATTATAGACTATCAGTTGAATTTTAAAAGTCATATTAAGAAAATCAGTAAAACCATTAAGGCCAACTTGAGCTGTTTTAGGATGATAAGGGACACTGTACAAATTGTGAGTAAAAAAAGGAATGCAATAATTTACAAATCTCATAAACTTATATATTTTATTCACGATATAATATAGATAACATATCAAATGTTGAAAGTGAGACATTTTGAAATGTCATGCCAAATATTGGATTTCATGAGAGCTACACATTCCAAAAAAGTTGGGACAAAAGTTGGGACATATGTACATTAAATGTACATATAAGGAACAGCTGGAGGACCAATTTGCAACTTATTAGGTCAATTGGCAACATGATTGGGTATAAAAAGAGCCTCTCAGAGTGGCAGTGTCTCTCAGAAGTCAAGATGGGCAGAGGATCACCAATTCCCCCAATGCTGTGGCCAAAAATAGTGGAGCCAATATCAGAAAGGAGTTTCTCAGAGAAAAATTGCAAAGAATTTTAAGTTATCATCATCTACAGTGCATAATATCATCCAAAGATTCAGAGAATCTGGAACAATCTCTGTGCGTAAGGGTCAAGGCTGGAAAACCATACTGGATGCCCGTGATCTTCGGCCCTTAGACGGCACTGCATCACATACAGGAATGCTACTGTAATGGAAATCACAACATGGGCTCAGGAATACTTCCAGAAAACATTGTCGGTGAACACAATCCACCGTGCCATTCGCCGTTGCCGGCTAAAACTCTATGAGTCAAAAAAGAAGCCATATCTAAACATGATCCAGAAGTGCAGGCGTTTTCTCTGGGCCAAGGCTCATTTAAAATGGACTGTGGCAAAGTGGAAAACTGTTCTGTGGTCAGACAAATCAAAATTTGAAGATCTTTTTGGAAAACTGGGACGCCATGTCATCCGGACTAAAGAGGACAAGGACAACCCAAGTTGTTCTCAGCGCTCAGTTCAGAAGCCTGCATCTCTGATGGGATGGGGTTGCATGAGTGCATGTGGCATGGGCAGCTTACACATCTGGAAAGGCACCATCAATGCTGAAAGGTATATCCAAGTTCTAGAACAACATATGCTCCCATCCAGACGTCATCTCTTTCAGGGAAGACCTTGCATTTTCCAACATGACAATGCCAGACCACATACTGCATCAATTACAACATCATCTGTAGAAGAAGGATCCGGGTACTGAAATGGCCAGCCTGCAGTCCAGATCTTTCACCCATAGAAAACATTTGGCGCATCATAAAGAGGAAGATGATACAAAGAAGACCTAAGACAGTTGAGCAACTAGAAGCCTGTATTAGACAAGAATGGGCCTTTCCATGGGACAACATTCCTATTCCTAAAGGGAATTTTTTCAGGTTTCAGGTTTGCAGACCCCAGAGGTTTGTTATAAAAAGAAGAGGGGATGCCACACAGTGGGAAACATGACCTTGTCCCAACTCTTTTGAGATGTGTTGATGCCATGAAATTTAAAATCAACTTATTTTTTCAGTTTAAACATTTGATATGTCATCTATGTTGTATTCTGAATAAAATATTGAAATTTGAAACTTCCGCATCATTGCATTCTTTTTTTATTCACAATTTGTACAGTGTCCCAACTTTTTTGGAATCGGGTTTGTATGCCTGTACCTTTGCTGTAAGATACAAACTTAATTCTTATATGTATACGAACAATATTCATACTATTTGGGAATGATTGCTACTATGCAATTTTTTTTCCAAACCTGACTATTGTTTTCTTATAATTTTAAGCTTTAAGACACATACCTCAGGATTTCCTGCCATATTCAGTTGGTCGTCAGCTCTAGTTTTTCAGTCATTAACCTAGTCCTAGAGAATGACAAGAAATAGTTTGGACTCATTTTGAATTCAGTGACATGTATTACCAGAGTCAAGCTAGGTAAATCCATGTTGCAAGATTCCAATTTTAGTTACCCAACTGAGTTCTAATTTACTGAAAGCACATTTTATTTCCCAACAAGTCAATTTTAATCAGAACTGATATTACCTGTGGAGTGCTGCAACATTAGCTAAAGCACCAGTTTACCTTAGCAAACAGTGAGGCTAATGAGCCATATTTACATTGGATGCTTTGCAAAAGTACTTCAATTGTCAACCAATTCATTTGTCTGATAAAATTAAAACACTAAAAGATGCTGTTTCGCATGAGTTTACGCAAAACATTTGCTTTAATGACGAGACATTTGCCTTGCAATTGGCCTCTACCTGTGAATCATTAAAATAACAAGCACATTTTCTGAACCCCCCACAGTCATGGGTTCATTATACTGCTTGTGGATCTGAAGGACAGTTGTGAAAATGAAGGTAAATTAGTGAAAGGGTATGAACTAAACTAACCCAGAGGTTTTTTTTTCCTGTCCTTTACAATTGTTGCTTGACAGGTTGTACAATATGACTGCATTAAGTCTGTGCCAAGCCAAGTCAGATTGTGCGACTGTCAGAATATATCAGATCCAGCTGCTGGGCAAGAATTTTTCTTTTTAATGAAATTGAAACTTTTATTCAGCAAGGACACATTAAAGGGGTCATGAACTGCATTGTTTTATTGTTTTATGTTTCCTGGGGTGCGCTTACAATGTTAGTATGATTTTATGTCAATTTAGAAATAAAAGGCATTTTTAGCCCTCTGATCTGAACACTCTGTTTGAAAAGGGGCGTGTCTGTTGTGAGACTTCAGTGTAAACGCCCACTGCAATGATTGCCTAACATCTTTGCATATGAAATAGCTAAGTAGTATGATGACCTCTTATATGTCAAAAACTCAAGGAAAATTTGATTTCTCAGTTCATAAACCCTTTACATTTATAAAAATACATTTATAAAAAGACATTTATAATGTTACAAAAGATGTAGGCTATATTTTGCTTTTCTTGTTTTTGAAGATAGAAGGAGCTTTATAGGCCATTGAGTAATTTTCTGCCTCTCTTTATAATCTCGAATAAACAAGACTGAGTGGTCTCTTTCACCCAATATTGATATGGTTATGATGATATTTTGCAGGGATCACAACAGATTCTACCGTGAAGGCACAATCACAAGACTGCACAGATGACTGCTTTATAGCTCAGAGGAAACAAGTGGCCTCACGAGTCTCTGTGACAAAATTGCTGTATTGCTGAATGTACAAACAAACAAATACACTTTGTGCTTTTAAAAAAAACAAAGTAGATGGTTCATGTATTTGCTTTTGGCTCTAAGCGATGTAGAGAAACTGAGGAATGGATGAGGGTATAAGAGCAGTTCTCCTGCAAGTCTTCTAGTGAGCTGCCAATAAATGCAGGCACCAGGGAGGGAGGCTAAACTACAAGCAGGTGTTTCATATTCTGCAGGTTTCTGACAATCCTCCTTTTTTTAGAGCCAACAGTAAAGCATCATCCTCTCTAAAATCTCAAGCGCTGAAACCTGCCAGACTCACAAAAAGAACAAAGGATACATATGACATTTGTTATAAAAGCAGGATTTAGTCTAAAATCCTGAGCCTCAACGCTCCACACTGAGCCTCGAAAAACAACTGTTAGTGTAGAATTCAAACTGTGCCCCGCAAACCCGTTTTCTGGTCTCAGCACATTTAAAGCTGGCATGAAGTCAAAATTGACCCTATTTGTTTTCTTAATGCATACTGGTCTTATTGTTAATGATTCTTCTTGTCTTCTTGTCCTTTTTGGAACGACCCAACAATATGGCAGCGATTTTTGTTCGCTCTTTGAAGTGCCCTGTTAAGGCATTATTTATTCCATTTGGAACACACTGTTCATGTGTTTCTGAGCAATATGAAGAATGAGGAGTGTGTGTTGGGAATTTGAAGAGTTTCTGTTATGTTATGTTATGTTATGTTATGTTATGTTATGTTATGTTATGTTATGTTATGTTATGTTATGTTATGTTATGTTATGTTATGTTATTGGGGGTTGGGGTAGGGGAGTAGACACCAGTTAATAAATAATGTTAAAGGGATAGTTCACCCAAAAATGAAAATACTGTTATCATTTACTCAGCCTCAAGTTGTTCCAAATCTGTATGAATTCCGTTCTTCTGCTGAGCACAAAAGAAGATATTTTGAAGAATATGGGTAACTAAAGAGTTGATGGGCCCCATTGACTTCCATAGTATGGAGGGGGAAAAAATACTACGAAAGTCATTGTGGCCTCATCAACTGTTTTAAAATATCTTCATTTGTGTTCTGCAAGAAACACAAAAGAAACCCATACAGAATTGGAATAACTTGAGGATGAGTAAATTATGACAGAATTGTCATTTTTAGGTGAACTATCCATTTAAGATATGTTTAATGTTAAGAAATGTAGAACCACTGTCCACAACTGAATTAAATTCAGCCAGTGCAGAAAATGCAATTAAGAAGAAAAAAAAAAAAGGCATATAGGTCTTTGGAGACCATAATAAACTTAAAGTAATTTCAAATCGTGTCGGAAAGAGCGGTTTGAATAAATTACAGTAATATTCAGTGGTTAAGTGTATTTTGCTCTCTTTTAAGATCAATAGTTCTTTAGCTGCAAGTCCTTTTCCACTTTATTTTGTTACCAGTCCCTGTTACGATACGGACAACATCTGTAGTGTTTGCTGCTGACAAGGGCAGGACACTAACACTTCAGTTCACAGATGAGTAACTTGCCATCTCAGCTTCTCCCCGAGGAACCAGCAGTGTCGAGTAGTGCTTTCACTTCACCTGACCTGTCCTTCAGCAACTCCATTTACAGTTGTGTGAGCCTAGGAATATCTTCAGAAACGGGAAAGACATTGAGCTTTGTTTCTTAGTCTTCTTTTAATTACTGGGTATGTTTTATTGTGGTCGGTAAAAGCCTGGCTGTTGTTTCCAGCATACCAAGGGCACTTTGCAGAAATGTAATTGAGCTTCCAGATTCTTAAAGTGGTTTACTATATAATTTACAAATTATACCCTGCACACTGAACATTTAGCATTAAGGTAAAGATGGTCTGGAACAAATGCAGTGATAGTTTCTGCATTGCTGTATAATTGCATTGTGTGATCTATTAATTTATTCAATCACAAATGCAATTCATGCAAACAAAGACAAGCAAGTCCAGCCCAGGATAGAAAAAGTAACACAAAAGTAATGTAACACTTTCTATAAAAAAGTAACGATGTATCGCAATTAGCTTAGGGTAATGCAATGCATAACTGTCCCCAACACTGGTCACGCAACATAAAGAGTACCAAAACAGTATGTATTGTGTATATGACAAAATTTGAAAGCTTTGACTTTTTATATATCAGAAGTGAAAAAGCACAAAGCTTATTGAGATTTGTTAGATGGGAGGTGAGCCACTGAAAACAGCATAGACTAGATTATTGGGATTTAAGAATTGATATTGGTTCATCAGAATGAGAATCTATTCAAATCGGGAAGCCAGTGATAATTTATAGAGCCATTTAATTTAAACTTTTCTTGAAAATTGAATAAAAGATTGTCCAAAACCATATACGCAACATATACACAATTTCACATTTCTAAGAAAGTTATATTTCTCCTTTTTTTTTTTTATTGTATTTTCTTTGATCATTCTTATACTGTATATCATTGACCCATAAACCAATATTTTCTATAAAATAGCTTTATATTTATTTTACTCAAATGTGGGCACACTGCAAACCCAAATAAGTTGGCAAAACTCAAATATAGAAGCAGAACTGGCAGATTTGTGTTTTGTACCCATACATTTGAATTACTCCTAACTTGACATATTTGAGTATACTAATTCATACATTTAACTTAAAATGATCATATATATCTCAACGTTCTCAAACTAAGCTCATGATCCACTCATCACCATGATGAAAAAACAAAGAAAAACCAAACATAATATAACACTTAATTTTGGCATTTATTGTCCCTTTTGAGTGTCATGGCAAAGCATGCTGGGAAATAGAAATCCCAGCCCAATTTTAGTTAAATTGAAGTTAGTCTAAATTAAACAAAACAAGTTCATATAACTCAAAACCAAGAAACAATTCAGATTACTTAAAATGTGTCAGTTTTGAGAACTCAAAAGAAAAAGAAAGTTCTAAATACTCATAAAAGTTAATTTGATTGAACTAATTTGTTTAATTTGAGTTGGCTCTACTCAAACCAATTCATTATTCTGAGCATTAGGGTTTACAGTGAGGGATGTAGAATTAGGTCACGCAGAATAAGGTATTAATATGTGCTTTATAAGTACTAATAAACAGCCAATAGCCTAGTAATATGTATGCTAATATGTTAATAGTGCTAATATAGTTAATAGTGAGAATTGGATCCTAAACAAAAGTGTTACAGAATGTTCTAAATACTCATAAAATTTCATTTGATTGAGCTAATTTGTTTAATTTAAGTTTACCCTCCTCAAACCAATTAATTATTTTGAGCATTAGGGTTTACAGTCTTCCTCCTGCTGGTTAAAGAAATGCAATACGGTTTGCCTTTCCCCTGCAGAAGAGTATTAGCGAATGAATTATGTTGTTTTTCCTCATCGAGTCCCATTTATAACTTCACCACTTCTCATTTAGGTTAAATCTTTGAAAGGCTCAGAAACCCAATTCCTACAGATACGCTGAACATCAGAATAGCCGAAGGACGTTGAATTATTTATGTGCATATTTTGAAAATTTCACAAAGAGGTTTTTATCCTTAATTGTGGAGACTGGATCATTTACATCAATCATTTTCAATAAATGATGCAGAAGCTTGCCTGTCCTAGGAAGAAAATATTTAATTTACCTGTTATTTTTATTTTATTTTTTTAAAAGCAATATACAGTGGTGGAATTATTAATAATTACATAATTATTAGAACATCTGACAGATCTGAAAAGTTTTGTTTTTTGCCTTCAAAACATGATTTCATTTCATATGTTCATGAAACATGCAGATGGTTGTTCTGACCATCAAATATCAGTGAGTCGTACTGTTTTTTATCCACTTTTAACTTTAATATTTGGTAGGTCCACCTTTTGCAGTAATTACATCTCTCTAGCACAGTGTCAGTATATTTCCTCTGACTTCAACACTAATGTTATCCCATGCCTTCTGCAAATGTACAATAGGTAAGATCAAGGCCCAATAAGTTGACTCCCAGATGCAAGTGTTCTAATAATTTTGGCCATCACTGTACATTTTTATATCATTCAGTGATAATCAATGGAATGTTCTTGAGCTTGTGTTAACCACAGACCTTATTTCAACCAAAAACCCATTAAAAAACCCATTGACTTCAGGACAATGGAACCGGAAGTGATAAATGCTAACCCTTTTCAGTGGTTTGGCCTTCAAAAATATGTCATCCATGCATCACTCTATTCATAAATCCTCACCTGTGGCCTCATGGGATAGTAAAGTGTTCATCGAATGCTCACTCCAGAATCTCGGCGGAAGTAGTAGATTAAGCAAAAGGTATGGCACTTTTCAGTTTTTTTTTTAAAAACTATGTATTCGGGCATACTACTCTTTTGGTGTACTGTTTTTCGCTTACTATTAAGTAAGGAAATATTAAATTTCGGATACAGTAAATGGTTGTATGAACAGGATAGCTTGAGAGTCACACCTGTAAGTAATGGTTCAAACACATGTGAATATCTCATGTAAAACAGATAATTCCATAGTTCTAATTCTAAAATAATTCTATAATACATACATTTCAGCAATCGCACTTGAGTGCGCACCAAAAGCGGACCAAACAAGTGTACTGAGACGAACTTGTTCAAACGAACACCGGAGAGGTTCATTTGTGGTGAGAATGTGAACCGACCTCAAACAGACCAAACTTCCTAAAGAAATGCGCATTTTTGGACTAAACCAGCTGCCTTAGTCATATGGTAAATATACGGCACATTGTCTGTTGGCTTTTCCTGGACACATCTGGCCAACGAGTGATGTGGATGTTGTCACGTTACTGCATTTTGGTTTGTTTCACCAACTCATCAACTGATTCGGACCAGAGCAATCAGTGTGGTGTGAAAAGGAACCAAAACAGCTGAAAAATGCTACAACGTATAATTTTTTGTCCTTGGTTCGGACCAAATTGACTGAACTACAGATGTGAAAGCACCCTAAAACAATAAAAACTGGACCCTTGCTATACTGATTATTCTTCAGCCCTCTGTGTTATGAATCATAGACCTACTCATGTGAAACTGGTACAATTCTCTTGCCTAGAGATAAAATGTAGGTTTTACAGGGCAGTGCAAAAAACATAGGAAACTTTTCCACTTACTGGGTCAAACATAGTCAGTGTTTCCATGCAGGCTGAGCAGTGATACACTCCCAGCCCACTGATTCCCCTTTATTGACTTCCATTTATTTTGTAACCAGCGTAGATGGTTGCATGAGTGAATGATTTCATTATAAAGGACAAAAGTGACAGACAATCCCAAAGGCAGTCTTTCAAAGCATTATTTTCCGTTGTTCGGTATTGCAGTGCCTTTACTGTACGCATTTGCTTTTCCATTTATATTTACAATACCGAGAGGATGCTAAAAAGTGCAGTGGTACTCAAACCTATTGTGGATGGTCAAATTCCTCACCATTCAAATGCAATTGAACTCAGGGCCTACTTTAATGGCAATAAGCCTGGCGTTCTTTGCGATTCCCTTTGAAGAGCTATATCATGACAGATTGCGTGATTAAAATGCTGGTGATTATACAGTATGAGGAGTTGATGATAAGGACAGAATGGGTAGTAAAACCCTGTGATATGGAGAAAGAGAGACTTGTTTAATTTTTCATTGTGCGTTCCTGTATTGGAACTTTCACAGAGCTGTCTGAAGTCATTTGTTTCAGTGCGGCCTGAATGTGCGTGCTTGTCAAATGCGATTGCCAACAAAGTGTACTGCTCAAAACACTGTCGACAGCAAATTGTATTGCACGCAGAGATATTATTATGATGGTTCAAATGTACAGTGTCTTTTCCTTTTGTAACCGGACTATTAGAATTTGAATTATTTTCCATTGTTCTTTATTGCAGTCTTTACTACACTGTAAAAAATGATATGATCAGTAAGTTATGGCAACATGTTTTTACATTGCTTTAACGCACCTTATTCAATTAATTTTTCTTTTTTTTTTAAGTCAGTTTAATGCAATTTAAGTTGAAATGACTTTAAACATCCAAGTTGATTTTGCTAAAAATTTAAGGCAGCAACTTCCAATAAAAGTTTAAATTGCATGACTTTTTAAAAGCTTCAAGTAAAAAATAAATAAAAGTAATCTGTTCTGCTTACAAAATATTATTTCTTAATTTCAAGATCAAACATATTTCTTAATAAATATAATGAGATTATTGTTTCATAAATATCATTAGGTTTTTGGAGAGATGCACCACATCACAATGTACAACCTGCACTAACCTTGTCCTGTCGTAATAATGTCAGATTATATGACATTAATTAATTTTACTCGCTGAACTTTTCTTATTTACCTGCTCTTTATGGTATTAATTTAATTTCCTGTTGTGTTATGCAAGTTTCTGCATTTTAGTTGGATCGCATGACTTTGTTGGTCACACCAACAAAAATGAAAAAATAAATAAATAAATAAATACAATTTTAAAAAAGTGGCATATTCAAGTAATTTTATGTATGAATTGCATTTTTTTCATCCCAGACAGCAACATAGTGTCGGCCCAGATTCCGGTGTGAAAACCACATGTACCAGATGTGGCCCGGATCTGGGCCGACACCATGTTGCTGTCTCGGATGTAATTTTGAAAAATGTGTGCATTAGAAAAAAAAGAAAGAAAAAAAAGACCTCTAACAAAATCTTAAATTACATAATTCATGTTTTATTTGTGTTTTCTTGCAGATGACCCAGGAACAGTGCCCTCATAGGAACAATGTCCAGAGTACCGAAAAACCGCAAGTGTATAAAGTGGGGATCTACGGCTGGCGGAAACGTTGCCTTTACTTCTTTGTCCTCCTCCTCATGATCCTCATAGTGGTCAACCTCGCTCTCACCATCTGGATCCTCAAAGTTATGAACTTCACAATAGTAAGTGCAGTCTTTTACTCTGGGCTTCATTACTGCTGCTGGGCATCGATTCTTTCAACGACTTAGAAGTGAGCTGAAATAACGGGTCTCCATCATAGTGATCCGTCAATTCTATCTGTGTATTTTCTGAGCTTCAGCCAGGCAAACTACTGCTTTCATTTGCCTCTCAGTGGTCGATCTGTTCAGGTTTTCGCACGTAGAGTCAGTTCTCTGGGGCCAACTGCCTTCCCTCCCTTCATGTGTTTACTGATCTTTTCAACTTTCTCCTACTGTGCTTTGGGTCTTGATTAATTGGATGTACAGCAGGGCCCGATCAAAGGAGGGGCCCCGGGGCAGAACTGTCACAGGACCCCAAACCCACCCAGCGATGCAACGCCCTCTATAAACAAACTCTCCTAACTTTCATGTAGCATTTGTTGTGTGATTTAGTACTTTATAGGATTTACATCCTTACATGATTGGTACTGAGGGATACAGAGGAACTGGAAATCTGCTGCTGTCTGTTCATGTTTGCTAATTAACACTTGGACTGGAAAACATTTTACATAAGATTGTTGTGGAAGTACATCATTTTATTTTAATAATCATTTTCTTTTTGTATTTTGAATGTGTGTAAATTAAATGAGCTTGTGCAGTGTGTACAAACCCCGATTCCAAAAAAGTTGGGACACTGTACAAATTGTGAATAAAAAAGGAATGCAATAATTTACAAATCTCATAAACTTATATTTTATTCACAATAGAATATAGATAACATATCAAATGTTGAAAGTGAGACATTTTGAAATGTCATGCCAAATATTGGCTCATTTTGGATTTCATGAGAGCTACACATTCCAAAAAAGTTGGGACAGGTAGCAATAAGAGGCCGGAAAAGTTAAATGTACATATAAGGAACAGCTGGAGGACCAATTTGCAACTTATTAGGTCAATTGGCAACATGATTGGGTATAAAAAGAGCCTCTCAGAGTGGCAGTGTCTCTCAGAAGTCAAGATGGGCAGAGGATCACCAATTCCCCCAATGCTGCGGCCAAAAATAGTGGAGCAATATCAGAAAGGAGTTTCTCAGAGAAAAATTGCAAAGAGTTTGAAGTTATCATCTACAGTGCATAATATCATCCAAAGATTCAGAGAATCTGGAACAATCTCTGTGCATAAGGGTCAAAGCCGGAAAACCATACTGGATGCCCGTGATCTTCTGGCCCTTAGACGGCACTGCATCACATACAGGAATGCTACTGTAATGGAAATCACAACATGGGCTCAGGAATACTTCCAGAAAACATTGTCGGTGAACACAATCCACCGTGCCATTCGCCATTGCCGGCTAAAACTCTATAGGTCAAAAAAGAAGCCATATCTAAACATGATCCAGAAGCGCAGGCGTTTTCTCTGGGCCAAGGCTCATTTAAAATGGACTGTGGCAAAGTGGAAAACTGTTCTGTGGTCAGACAAATCAAAATTTGAAGTTCTTTTTGGAAAACTGGGACGCCATGTCATCCGGACTAAAGAGGACAAGGACAACCCAAGTTGTTCTCCGCGCTCAGTTCAGAAGCCTGCATCTCTGATGGGATGGGGTTGCATGAGTGCGTGTGGCATGGGCAGCTTACACATCTGGAAAGGCACCATCAATGCTGAAAGGGATATCCAAGTTCTAGAACAACATATGCTCCCATCCAGACGTCGTCTCTTTCAGGGAAGACCTTGCATTTTCCAACATGACAATGCCAGACCACATACTGCATCAATTACAACATCATGGCTGTGTAGAAGGAGGATCCGGGTACTGAAATGGCCAGCCTCCAGTCCAGATCTTTCACCCATAGAAAACATTTGGCGCATCGTAAAGAGGAAGATGTGACAAAGAAGACCTAAGACAGTTGAGCAACTAGAAGCCTGTATTAGACAAGAATGGGACAACATTCCTATTCCTAAACTTGAGCAACTTGTCTCCTCAGTCCCCAGACGTTTGCAGACTGTTATAAAAAGAAGAGGGGATGCCACACAGTGGGAAACATGGCCTTGTCCCAACTTTTTTGAGATGTGTTGATGCCATGAAATTTAAAATTAACTTATTTTTCCCTGAAAATGATACATTTTCTCAGTTTAAACATTTGATATGTCATCTATGTTGTATTCTGAATAAAATATTGAAATTTGAAAATTCCACATCATTGCATTCTGTTTTTATTCACAATTTGTACAGTGTCCCAACTTTTATAAGGACATGACAGGAGGATTGACAAAGGGGGCAAAGGGTTTTGGGCAGACACTGTGTTGCTGGACTTAAGGGAATAAATAACTGAAGGAGAACTGTAAGAGAAGTTCTAAGACAGCAAATAATATTTTATTTAATATGCACACATTCACTCTTGTTTGTAAGTGTAATATGTCAAAAACGTAAAAAGCGTTTCTTTGATCTGATTGTCCATCATTTTGACATTGACGAACACTGTTAGACCACTAAGGCAGACCAGACTAAAAATGTAAATTTTAAAACTGTCTGCCATCCTAACAACAAACAGATGCGTAATGGAGAGCAGCATCAAGAAATACCATCTATTGGGGGACAATTTGACCATTTCCAATTATTGGGGAAATAATGCCTTAATACCTATGGTGGTTACGACCCTGGGTAGTACAATGTCCCATAAATTGCCTTCTCTTCTGCTACACACTTAAAAGTATGTACGTTTTATAAAAATAAAATAAAAAAATATTAGTTACTTAAGGGCCTTTTTCCATTTTCAGAGAAGATGTGACCAGGTGTAAGTAGGCCCTAAATCACCCTGGCCAATATACCATGTATATTGTATATATATTATATTGTGTGTGTATATATATATATATATATATATATATATATATATATATATATATATATATATATATATATATATATATATATATATATATATATATATATAGCTCTGCAGAAATTACATATTTATGACCAAAACCTGTAAATTAGTTATTATTATAGCACTTCCAATGCCATTGTCCTGCCAATTGGTTTTTCAAATGGGTTTTTGGTAAAATGCCTGAAATAAGGTTTAACACAAGCTCAAAATATATTCACATTTTACTTTTCGATGGAAAAGTAGATATACCCCCTTGTGATTAGAAAAAAAAAAAAAAAAAGTCCGAGCACAAACTCATGGAAACTTTGTACACGCGTCAGAAGTGGCGAAAATTTACGTCTGATATGGGTTTCAGATTTAGGCGTGGCAAAATGGCTCGATTACGCCACTTTATTAAGCGCCATTTGCACTACATTTCATGTACAAGTATGAAATTTGGTAGACACATATAACAGCCCAATACCTACAAAAAGACCACTGGAGCAAAATCTGAAACCCAACAGGAAGTACATTTCTTGCGATTTTTACTATCTCCAGACATTGTACTTTAACAAACTCCTCCTAGAGATTTAATCAGATCAACATCATATTTGGTCAGTCTAATCTAAAGGTCTTTGCGATGTTAAATTGTGAAGATCTTGAGCTTTCGCTGAAGGGTGTGTCCATGGTGGCCTGACAAAGTTCAATGTTTTTGCCATGAAACAGGAAGTTGTAATTCAGGCATACAATGTACAATCTGCCCCAAACTTCACGTCTTATTAGATTCCTGTCCGCCGGAAAGATATCTACATGCCAATATTCAGTCATAGCACCACCTGCTGGCAACAGGAAATGGCATGCTTTACACTGTAATTCACTCCCAGAAACACATTTAAATATGCCATCACATCCCAAACATGCTAGAAACATTAAATGCATTAAATCATGCAACACTTGGCTAAGTGCTAATGTATGTGATTAATGCCACGAAACAGGAAGTTGTTGTAACCAATCTGCCTTAATCTTCACGTTTAATAATAGTCCTGACCTGAAGACATCTACAAGGGAATATTTGGTTAGTCAAAACGCCACCTGCTGGCAGCAGGAAGTGTGGCACATCAAAGTGACTTTGCCATATTTCTCCTATATTTATCCGCTTAAATGCATGTCACCCACTATTCACTGTTTTCCTGGGGCCACCAAGTGGCGCCGGGTGCGAGGGCCCTTTCATCGCTGCTTGCAGCTTTAATTCAGTTTATAATCGCGCTCATGCAAACTATTATGATGCAAACCTTCAGGGAAAATGTTATTGCATGAAGATTGAAAGAGTTGTCAGAAGTCATGTGACTGTTCATTTACTGCATTTAGCTTTTACTTATGCTGATTCGGTTTAAAATACATAAAAGTTGTGTTCATTTGTGAAGGAAAATGTGTACGAATCATAACTTTTGTTGTTCAAAGAGTTTCTTTTCTAATCCAAAAGCCAATGGAAGAGTCTGTTTGTTTGTTTTTTTGCCTAAGGATAGTTAAAGGGGATTATTTATTATGCAAAATTCACTTTTATAAGGTGTTTGAACCCAGATGTGTGTCCACAGTGTGTGTAAACAACCAGCCTATAATGGTAAAAACTATCCACCCAATACTTGTTCTATAATCCCCATCAATCATTATCAATCTCCTCATAACATGCTGTTTCAACACATTCTCACACCCAACTCAGGACCCTTCGGCATCACTTTTTAACATACAGGGTACCCCTTTAGCATAATTTTTCAAACATTTTTATTTATTTATTTTATTTTTATTGTTGCACGTATTGTTATTTTTATTATTGCACGTTCACGTGTTAACTCTCCAGACACACAGAGGCTTTCTTCTTATTGCTGTAGTAATCCTTATCACCTGTGATAAGTCATGGCTGTGTGTTTGTGTGCGTGTGTGTTTGGGGAAGATGACATACTGTCCGTTTTTCAATGCATTAAAGATGGAGAGGGTTCTGTTCTCCAGACTGTCTTAGTTTGGAAAGCAAAACAAATAAAAATAAATTAGAGTCATTTGGCAGCAGAACTCTTTGAGTGCTACTCGTGGCATTTGAATTTTGGGTACATCCCAGTGGCATTTTGAAGTGAAGGATACGCAGTTGACTATTTGTGACATCATGACATGGAGATAGTTCATCTCATGAATATGAATTCATCCATGCTGAAATCTCTCGCTAACTTTTGCTGCACATTTCACTCACTTTTTGAGTTTATGAGCTTACACTAAAAAATACTGGGTTAAAAACAACCCAAGTTGGGTTGAAAATGGACAAACCCATCAATTGGGTTGTTTTAACACAGCAGTTGTGTTAAATGTTAAAACAATAATTAAATGCTTAAAACAACCCGATTGCTGGGTTTGTCCATTTTCAACCCAACTTGGGTTGTTTTTAACCCAGCATTTTGTAGAGTGTAGCCTTTAGGAACACCATACTAATACTGTGTTTGACCCTCTTTCGCCTTCAGAACTGCCTTAATTCTACATGGCATTGATTCAACAAGGTGCTGAAACCATTCTTTAGAAATGTTGGCCCATATTGATAGGATAGCATCTTGCAGTTGATGGAGATTTGTGGGATGCACATCCAGGGCACGAAGCTCCCGTTCCACCACATCCCAAAGATGCTCTATTGGGTTGAGATCTGGTGACTGTGGGGGCCATTTTAGTACAGTGAACTCATTGTCATGTTCAAGAAACCAATTTGAAATGATTCGAGCTTTGTGACATGGTGCATTATCCTGCTGGAAGTAGCCATCAGAGAATGGGTACATGGTGGTCATAAAGGGATGGACATGGTCAGAAACAATGCTCAGGTAGGCCGTGGCATTTAAACGATGCCCAACTGGCACTAAGGGGCCTAAAGTGTGCCAAGAAAACATCCCCCACATCATTATACCACCACCACCAGCCTGCACAGTGGTAACAAGGCATGATGGATCCATATTCTCATTCTGTTTACGCCAAATTCTCTTCAAAATTGCTTAAATCACCTTTCTTTCCCATTCTGACATTCAGTTTGGAGTTCAGGAGATTGTCTTGACCAGGACCACACCCCTAAATGCATTGAAGCAACTGCCATGTGATTGGTTGATTAGATAATTGCATTCATGAGAAATTGAACAGGTGTTCCTAATAATCCTTTAGGTGAGTGTATATATATATATATATATATATATATATATATATATATATATATATATATATATATATATATATATATATATATATATATATATTATTTATATATATATATATTTATATATATATATATATATATATATATACACACACACACACACTACCTGTCAAAGGTGTGGAATAACCTAATTAAGCTCACCTAGGCTTCAGTTATTTAATCAAAAATACAGTGTTCTATTTTAATATATTTCAAAATGCAATATATTTTTGTGATGGCAAAGCTGGATTTTCAGCATCATTACTCCAGTCTTCAGTGTCACATGATCCTTCTAATCATATAAATCATTATAATATGCTGGATTATTTATATTGGTTCTTAATATTATCAAATATCAATGTTGGAAACTGTATTTGCTGATACAAGAATTTTCAGGATTCTTGATTAATAGTAATAAGTTCTAAAGAGACACATTTATTTGAAATAGATATAAAACATATTTTGTATAAGTCTTTACTATTACTTTTGATCAATTTAATACATCCTTGCTGAATAAAAATATTAATTTATTTATTTTTTAACGTTACTTACCCCAAACTTTTAAACGGCATTCAACATATTGTGAAATATTAATACATATTTTACTGTTTTTACTGTATTTTTGATCAAATAAATGCAACATTGGTGAGTATGAGACAAAAAGTTAAAAACTATATATATATATATATACATATATATATATTTTTTTTTTTTTTTTTTTTTGCAACAGAGCTCTTATCCCACTCACACAAGTTTTTTGATTCTACAGATCTATATTTATCAAAGATGCTTTTGTCTCTTGCCTGCCTCAACATTCCTTCTCTGCTCTTTTGTAGTGATGGCATATTTCACTCACGGGTGATATTTTATACTTGTTGAGCTTCGATGATAATTAAATTCCTCCACACAAAGAATGTTAGTGACTTCATTTTAGTTAAACGTCCCATCCGGGACGCAGTCTGATTGATTTAGTCATATTAAACAAAATTTTGACTTGAATTAAATGCCTTAGTTTAGATGTTACCACAGGAAGCCCATATTTAGGTTACCTGACAAAACATTTTCACAGTGTAGGCCTGGGGCCTGATCCCTAACGGTGACTAAAATGATTTTGCAATGCAGATTTATGCAGATGAAATGTGATGTTTATGTGGGGTGATACGTTCAACTCATGATACTTGTTTTTGTCAAGATTCTGCTGTAAAGAGAATGTTAGACTGGAGTAAGATGGTGTGAAGGGCATCGGGTTCTCAAGGGACCTGTGGAGATCAGGTCTGTGCAGAGTGCAGATGCAGATGAGCAGCTGGATGTTTTGCTGATTTATGTCACCTCAGATTGCAGGATGGCCAATGTGTCAGGGCTGGAACGGAATTAAATATTTAGTGTCCTCAGATGCCAAAGGACGGTGCATATCAATGTTAACATCACAGAAGAATGCATTAGAAATTGAGATTGCACATCCTTGTCTCTTTCCACACAATATTCATTCTCTAGACAAAATGTAATTAGCATTATATCATATTAATTTGATTAATATAGTACCATACAGAAGTCTTAATGTCTTCATTCCATAGCTATTTGGCAGTAAATGCCCATTTCAGGACTAATGAGGCATGTTTTACATCTCAGTTTGACACATCTCTGTGCTCAGTCATTGCTGATATTTCAGCTTGGTCGAACTGAATGCTCATATTTTCCAAGATGATCTCCACAAACACGTATACATCACATACAAAAATGCACATTTTTTTTTTTTTTTTTTTTTTTTTTTTACGCATGTTTGGATAGACACTTTTCTGTCACTCTATTGACAGTTTAAACGTCAAGTTTACACGTGAACTTCAGAGAAAAAAATCTTTATGAATATTTTGAAGACTGCTCGGAGCTAAAATGACCAGATTTCAATACCCACAATCTCAAGGTGGAAATCAGAAAATGATAGAGAAATTTAGCAAAAGGTGGATTTGAATTCCGGTCGATTTTTGTCAAAACTCTCTGCCCTGCGCCTTACCCCTACACTATTGCTATTGATGATCCAACATCTTCCGTAATTTTGCCTGGCCCAACCAAATGTCAGTGGGCGGAGTTAATGTAAATAACCTCTGCCAACAAGGCAGTTTTTTGTATTTATATTAATACTGATACATTTGTTAGTTAATAGGTTTTACAAATAGGAAGACTTTCTTGGGCAAAAAAATCGGTTTTATGTTTCCCAAATCCATTTAATAATTTTAATAAATATAATAATTTACACTCTATGTTATTATTGCTTACCGTTTAATGTGCAACACTGATGTGCAAATAGTATCTGCCACCATTTATAAGTATAAATTGCATCTAACTACCATTTACACTTAGCCTTGCAAAGAAAATACTGCTATAGTGTAAATAGAATCTATCGCTTTTCACTTAGTGTAAATAGCATATCATTAAGAAAATGCTATTTTCACTTAAATATAATCTTTTGCTACTTGCACTTAATGTAAATATAATACACTGCTATTTCAACTTAAAATAGCACAAATAGCAGCAATGTAGCTAGTGATGATAATAACAAGAAATGTTCCTTGTGTACAAAATCAGCATTAGAATGATTTCTGAAGGATCATGTGACACTGAAGACTGAAGTTATGGCTGTTTGCTGTTTTCTAAACTTTATTTTTAAATTATAGTATACTATTCCTGTTTTTACTGTATTTTTGATCAAATAAATGCAGCCTTAGAGGACATAAGAGACTTCTTTCAAAAATATGCTACAGCCACACAGATACTAACATGGTTATATTGGATTTTCAGACCTAGGGCTGTTTGAGCAGTATTGTTCTATGCATCCCATGAGTTTAGCTATGAGAGTACAAGAGAAGTCTGATGAGGATGAGGAGGAGGAGGAAGAGAATGAGGGGGGAGGGGGCGTGAAACAAATTAAACAAAAAGAAAAGCTATTGCATCTTCACAATTCTTTTAAGACAAAAATACACAATTGGGCTACAGGATTTCAGAGTGTCTCTCATAGATCCTCTGATTCTGGCAGCTCTATTTATATCAATAATACAACTGTTAGCTTGTGCTGCCTGCTCTCATTCAAGCGCCACCTCATTGACACCCTCTGAAGCTATTATGGAAATGTGTGTCATGACTAACTCTGCCATTTTGTAACGGTCCCACCAACAGCCTGCCACTAGGGTTTTGTGTGAGGCACGGGTCAACTGTGGACATGAATCAGTGAGCTCTAGAGAACTCGTACATTCGCACGCACACATTGCAGCTCTCTTGGCCTGCGGCGATACTCACACCAGAACTAATTGAGCTCTTGGGGGGAAACAATAAATGTCAGTTCAAAAGCTGGTGTGGAGAGTCTCTAAATGACCAAGTGATGATGTGATGATGTCCCTGTCCTTTCCCTGAAGGCCTGCCATCCATGTCAGTACTTTGAGCTCTGAGTACGGGAAGAAAAGTTTTGCCGTTGCAAGTGTTCAGTCAGAACTGACTGTATTCTTTCACTACCACATGCATTGCTTGAACTCAGTGTGGCTGAATCACTCAGATGGCTTTATGATCTGATTCATAAAAATAAAAAAATTTAAAAATCAAACTCAAAAGAACAAAAACATTGATTTTCTTAATTACCATAATCTTAATTTGAACGATCCCAATATAGACCATATTGGCATTGTTCAAATTAAGATTATGGTAATGCTTATTTTCAGTAGCTGCGTAAAAACACATTTGTATAGCACTTCCATTCTTGTAGTAGTCAACATGTCCTGTTTTTGTAGAGTTAGGCGTGTTCATGTGTCAACATATGTTGTTGATCCTAGAACAACATTCCTGTCCGAAAATGTCACCCTAACCCTACCCATGCCCATAAACCTAACCTTTGCACAGAAATGAATGATTAGTCAATTATTCTAACAAAATTACTTTAAAGAAGTTGCCAGATTGAATCAGCCTTGAACACTGCTCTGTACTGTATATGCTCTTAAACTAAAACAATATACCAAAATGAATCAGAATCTAAATCAGCAGCTTGTGACTTGCATTCAAATTGACTCTAGCTCAAATTTCAAATGAAAAGATCTAACAAAGTGAGTGTTTTCTATATACTTTCCTTGTATTTGTCCTTCCTGTATGTTACTGTACTCTGTATTTTTCTCCCAGTAAGCTGGAAAAGAATGACTCCAAAACAATAAAAAGTGAACGAATCCAACAAGCTGTGCCAAAGCCACAGGCTTTTCCAGGACCCACGAGGATAAAAACATCATTTGCTAGACGTGACACATTAAGCAATGGCGTACTTGGGTTAATAGAATGCAGCACCATTTTCAACCTGCCGACAAACATGAGCTGCCACTGTGGCACCACAACGCCATCCATAAACTGAAAATAACATGGAGGCTGTGGCTGCTGCGCATTCACAATCTCTAAAGCCCTCCCCTACAGGGCTAGATAAGAAGTGCAGACACATCATCTCATAAAGCTCTTTTTACAGTGAGTCATCAATGCACTATTCAAAATGTTCTTGTGCTGCCTTTGCATGTACCGTAAACTCTCTGGACGCAGTAGTCGAACCTTTAACAGCACTTACATATCACTAATTAGCTTTATGCAAGCAGATATTAGCTTTTTAAAGCTTATTTAGTAGGATTCATATGGTATGGGCCATCTGAAGCCAAAACATTATGCCCTGCCCTGTATTAATAATGAATAAAAATTAATAGTGGAAATGGCAGTACAAAACTCTGATATACTGATATAAGAAAATAACTTGTAGCAATCCTCTTAAAAACTAAATACATCATGCCAGAACTGTGTCTGTTCCAGTCTGATACTGATATAATGAATTTTAACCCTGGCATCAGCACTTCAAGGAGGTAAAATCATGCCAGCTTTTCCAGCAAAACAACTTTTTCGAAGTTGTAAATAAAACAAAGATTATTGGATTATGTTTTACAAGAAAATACTACGCAACTACCCCTTAGATGCTTCAAAAAGTTATTAACAGATTGATTTTAGTTTTTTTTTAATTTACATATAAACATTGATCAGTGAACAGAAACAGAAGCTTAGCCGAAAATGCTTGACGGGTAAACAGACCTCATTGGTTCTTGCTGAAGCTCAAACGTGCTGCGTAACACAAGAATGGACCTCATTGGTTCTTGCTGAAGCTCAAACGTGCTGCATAACACGAGAATGAACCTCATCGGCTCTTGCTGAAGCTCAAACGTGCTGCGTAACACGAGAATGAACCTCATCGGCTCTTGCTGAAGCTCAAACGTGCTGCGTAACACAAGAATGAACCTCATTGGATCTTGCTGAAGCTCAAACGTGCTGCGTAACACAAGAATGAACCTCATTGGATCTTGCTGAAGCTCAAATGTGCTGCGTAACACAAGAATGAACCTCACTGGTTCTTACGGAAGCTCAAACGTGCTGTGTAACACAAGAATGAACCTCACTGGTTCTTACGGAAGCTCAAACGTGCTGTGTAACACACGAGAATGAACCTCATTGGATCTTGCTGAAGCTCAAACGTGCTGCATAACACAAGAATGAACCTCATTGGATCTTGCTGAAGCTCAAACGTGCTGCATAACACGAGAATGAACCTCATTGGATTTTGCTGAAGCTCAAATGTGCTGCGTAACACGAGAATGAACCTCATTGGATCTTGCTGAAGCTCAAACGTGCTGCGTAACACGAGAATGAACCTCATTGGTTCTTGCTGAAGCTCAAACGTACTACGTAACACACGAGTGAACCTCACTGGTTCTTGCAGAATCTCAAACGTGCTGCATAACACAAGAACAAACCTCATTGGTTCTTGCAGAAGCTCAAACGTGCTGCATAACACAAGAACAAACCTCATTGGTTCTTGCAGAAGCTCAAATGTGCTGCGTAACACAAGAACAAACCTCATTGGTTCTTGCAGAAGCTCAAACGTGCTGCGTAACACGAGAATGAACCTCGTTGGTTCTTGCGGAAGCTCAAACATACTATGTAACACACAAGAATGAACCTCATTGTTATTGCAGAAGCTCAAACGTGCTGCAAAACACAAGAGTGAACCTCATTGGTTCTTGTGGAAGTGGATATACATTTTTCACAAGTGGATATAAATTTTTCAAGCCTACATCATAAACCACTGCTCTTGCAATATATGGACACTGGAGTGTTTCTGCTCTGTCTCTCCTCAGTCCTCATCTTTAAAGATCTCATGAAATCAAAATGAGCGTTTTATGGCTTTGAGTTCATGTCTAGTAGCTTTGATGCTATATTCTATATGCTTACAAAAATATTTTTTTGCTGAAAAATGCTTTTAAAAAGTACAGTGTATTCATAGTGTATTTTGCACACACACACACACACACACACACACACACACACACACACAAAAGTATTGTGTGTTTAAAGTATTGTTTTAGTATTGTTTAAAGGATAGTTCACCCAAAAATGAAAAATTTTATGTTAAAAAAAACAAACATGCACAGACAAATCCAAATTAAACCCTGCAGCTTGTGACGACACATTGATGAACTTCATTGAAGACATGAAACGATCGGTTTGTATGAGAAATATCATACGATTATATAATTATTTTTTTTTACCTCTAATACACCACTATGTCCAACAGCCTTGAGCGCTTTTTTTGTGCAAAATACATTGTGAATATACTGTACAGTTTAAATGCATTTTTCTGCTAAAATAATTTTTTGTCAGATTTTAGATTTTGACAAGCATATAGAATATACATCAAAGCTACTAGACATGAACTCAAACTTTATTTGTGTTCTACTGAAGAAACAAAGTCACCTATATCTTGGATACCCTGGGGGTAAGCAGAGAAACATAAATTTTTCATTTTTGGGTGAACTATCCCTTTAATGTAAATGCACATTTTATTTAGTTTTTGGATGCTTTTGTAATAAGATGAATTGCACCTCAACTGGAACACATGAAATTACAAAAACTCCCTTATTAATAAAATGTAATAGAAAAATCACAATAATCAGCAATACTGCATGTGCAACATTTAGCTTCATATTCATATTTTAAAGTTTGGGGTTGGTAGTTTTTGAAAGTCGGCTTACCAAGGCTGCATTTATTAGCTCAAAAATACAGTAAAAATATTAATATTATGAAACATATTACAATTTTAATAGAAAAGCTTAGTTTTCAGCAGCCATCACTCAGTGTCACATTAGCCTTCAGAAATGATTCTAATATGATGATTTGGTTATCAGAAAAATGTACTATTAGTATCAATGTTGAAATGTTGTGCTGCTTAATTTCTGGAAAGCATGACACATTTTATTTTTTTATTTATTGAAGAATCAAAAGACCATATTTTGAAATATACATTTTGTAACATTCGAAATGATACGCATTTGAACAACGTAATGTGTCCTTGCTGAATAAAAGTATTAATGTCTTTCAAATTGTCAAGCTTCTGCTAATTTTCATTGAAATGTACTGTTAGAAGGAAACACCCCGAACTTATTGCCAGGGAGGAATACAAGTAACGTAAGTTATGTAATTTAACGAGTAAATATCTAAAATATTTAAAATATTTAAATATCCAAGTTGGTAACACTTTAGAATAATGGTCATTAGTTAACATTAATGTATTAACTAACATGAACTAACCATGAGCAGTACATTTGTTACTGTATTTGTTCATCTTTGTTAAAGTTAGTTAATAAAAATCCAGCTGTTCGTGGTTTGTTCATGTTAGTTGACAGTGCATTAATTAATGTTAACAAGATTTTAATAATGTATTAGTGAGTGTTGAAATTAACATTAACAAAGAGAAATAAATGCTTTATAAGTGCAGTTCATTATTAGTTCATGTTAACTAATGTAGTTAACTAATGACCATTATTCTAAAGTGTTACCATTGTAATCAAAGAGCCTTTACATTTGCCAAGATATAACTTTAGCTTAGTTTTAATTTAATTTGATTTAGTTAGTTAGTTAGTTAGTTAGTTAGTTAGTTAGTTAGTTAGTTAGTTAGTTAGTTAGTTAGTTAGTTTAAGTTTAGTTTTTAGTAAAACACAAGCAAGCCCAGCCCAGATGAGAAAAATAAATGCAAAAGTATCATAACTCTTTACATTCCATAAAAAGTAACTAAGTAATGCAATTAGTTACTTTTTGGGAGTAACGCAATATGCATTACTGCATTACTTTTAAAAGTAACTTTCCCCAACACTGCATATTACTACATCATGTGTCTTTGATGAACTTTGAGACAAAAAGATACAAAGAGATATTCTTTATGACAGGTTTCCTATATGCAATACAGTTGGTTTATTTACATTTGCAAACACGATTTAATATGTCAGTGCTTCCAGGTTTCCTCTGTGTTAAAACCGTCTCGGTTACGTATGTAACCCTCGTTCCCTGAAGGAGGGAACGGAGACGTACGTCGGAACTGACCGACGAATTGGGATCTGTTTTCAGAGACCAATCTACTTCGAGTGATTAAAAACGAGCCAATGGACATTGGCATGCGGTTCACGCATTCCACGCACCGCCCCGCAGCGCGGGTATAAACACGGAAGTGGAAGTACCGCATATTGCTTTTCAACTGAGGAGCCGAGACAAGTGACTCGGCCTTCAGCTGAAGCACAGCACCTGGCGACGGGGCGTGCGCCTCCGTTCCTCCTTCAGGGAACGAGGGTTACATACGTAATCGAGGCGTTCCCTTTCAGTCGGTCACGTTCGACGTACGTCGGAACTGACCGACGAATTGGGATCCCTACCAAAACGCCAGGATGCTGGCCCTTCCAGTGCCCTGCTTGAGCTCACTGGACCGCTCCTTCACTGGAGAGGAAGTCAGGGCTCCAGGCAGGGAAGGACAGTCACTGCTGTTCCTGCAAGACCCACTCAGAGTGACTATTGGATAATGCTGGGAAAGCGTGCCCGTTTGGGAACGGAACGCTGCGGGGCCACGTGCTTCAACGGAGGGAGAGGTGGCAAATTACGCATAAGGACTAGCCTATCAGGGTAGTACAACATATGGCAGTCTCTGGGGTGGATCCAGCCTGATCCCAGGGGGGAAGAACACCGCCAGAGACGACAGAGCGAGCTCTGTCAAGGGAAAGACACGGGGCTAGCCGAGTAGGGTAGCTGGTACCGTGGAGAATACACATATGGGGTTGCCGTTAGGGAACCGCTACATATGGAACCCAGCCTACACACACGTTCCACAAGCATACGGGTGCAGGCCTGGCGTCAGACGGCCGCAACGTCTGACACCGAAGGGGTGACGGAGGAGCTCGACAGGGTTCGCCATTTTCTGGGGAACACGACTGGAGATAAATAACGCACGCATCTGGCCCAGAGGGCGGGAATGGCGTCGCAAGCCGACACTAGAACGGGCACTTCGCGCTACTGGCCACTGGAGGCGAGTACACGGGAAGATACCGGCTCTACACGGAGGCTGTATAATCTAGCGAACGTGTTAGGTGTCGCCCAGCCCGCAGCCCTACATATATCTGTTAGCGAGGCGCCCTGAGCCAGCGCCCAGGAGGAGGCTACACTCCTAGTTGAGTGCGCTCGCAACCCGAACGGGCAGGGCACGTCTTGGGACTGGTACGCCAAGACAATAGCATCCACTATCCAGTGGGCTAACCTCTGCTTGGAGACAGCCTTTCCCTTCTGCTGGCCTCTGTAACAGATGAAGAGCTGTTCTGAGGTCCTAAGGCTTCGAGTTCGGTCCACGTAGGCGCGGAGAGCACGGACGGGACAGAGCAAAGCCAGGGCTGGGTCTGCCTCCTCCGAAGGCAGCGCTTGCAGGTTCACCACCTGGTCCCGGAAAGGAGTGGTGGGAACCTTGGGCACGATCCGGGCCGGGGTCTCAGGACAACGTGAGAGTTACCTGGCCCGAATTCTAGGCACGATTCGTTGACCGAAAGTGCGTGCAGGTCCCCTACCCTCTTGATGGAGGCCAATGCAACCAAGAGTACTGGCTTCATGGACAGGATATTCAGCTCAAATGGACTGCAGAGGCTCGAAGGGAGGGCTCTGGAGTGCTCTCAGCACCAGAGCTAAGTCCCAAGAGGGTACCGGGTTTGGACGAGGAGGATTCAGCCTCCTCGCACCCCTGAGGACCTGACGATTAGGTCGTGCTTCCCTGGGACTTACCATCAACTGCATCGTGATATGCCGCTATTGCCGCGACATACACTTTAAGGGTGGAGGGAGACAGCCTTCGCTCCAACCCATCTTGCAGGAAGGAAAGCACGGCGCTAACCGAACACCTTCGGGGGTCTTCGCGGCGAGAAGAACACCACTCAACGAACAGGTTCCACTTCAATGCATAGAGGCGCCTCGTAGAGGGGGCTCTAGCGGAAGTGATGGTGTCCACCACTGCCTGTGGTAGACCACCTAGAACCTCCGCGTCCCGTCCAGGGACCAGACATGGAGTTTCCAGAGGACTGGGCCGGGTGCCATAGTGCGCCCCGTCCCCTGAGAAAGTAGGTCCTTCCTCAGAGGAATGGGCCAGGAGGTGCTGTCGCGAGGAGAGTTAGTTCGGAGAACCAGGTCCGGTTGGGCCAGTAGGGCGCAACTAGCAAGACCTGCTCCTTGTCCTCCCTGACTTTGCACAGTGTCTGTGCGAGAAGGCTCACTGGGGGAACGATATACTTGCGTAGGCCCGGGGCCAGCTGTGTGCCAGTGCATCCGTGCCGAGGTGCCCCGGTCAGGAGCAATACAGCTGGCAATGGGTCGACTCTGGAGAGGCAAACAGGTCTACCTGTGCGGCTCCGAAGAGGCCCATATCAGCTGGACCACCTGGGGATGGAGTCGCCACTCCCGGAGGTGTCGGCTGCCGTGAGAGCTCTCGTCGGCTGTCCGGTTGAGCGCACCTGGGATGTGAATGGCGCGGCGACCTCAGATGCTTCCGACTCCAAAGGAGGAGATGGCGGGCGAGCGGAGCATGCAACGGGAGCGTGAGACCACCCTGACGGTTGATGTACGCAACGGCCGCAGTGCTGTCCGTGCGGACCAGTACGACGTGCTTGCCCTGTAGCGGCTTTTTTTAGGCGGCCCAGAGCAAGATGTACTGCCAGTAGCTCTAGGCAATTGATATGCCAATGCAGTTGGGGCCCCGTCCACAGACCCGAAACTGCATGCCCGTTGTATGTGGCCCCCCAGCCGGTGGATGAGGCATCCGTGAAGACCACAGCATGCCTGGACACCTGTTCTGGGGGCACTCCCGCCCGTAGAAACGAAGGGTCCGCCCACGGGCTGAAGGTTTGGCGGCAGTAAGGGGTAACTGAGACCCGGTACTTGCCGCTCTGCCACGCCCATCTCGGGACTCGGCCGTGAAGCCAGTGCTGAAGCGGTCTCATATGTAGCAATCCGAGCGGCGTTACCACGGCTGCAGATGCCATATGCCCCAGGAGCCTCTGAAAGAATTTCAGTGGGACCGCTGTCCTGCCTTTGAACGTATTCAAGCATAGGAACGGTCTGCGTCTCAGGAGAATGGAGACATGAAGTACGCATCCTTCAGGTCGATCGCTGCAAACCAATCTTGGGGACGGATGCATTCGAAAATGCGTTTTTTGCGTCAAGATTCTGAACGGGAGCTTGTGCAGGGCCCGATTCAGGACACGCAGGTCCAAGATTGGTCTTAACCCACCCCTTTCTTGATCGTTTCTTGATCGTGTCCTTCGCCAGTAGGACTCCGATCTCTGACCGCAAGACATGGGCATCGCTGCTCCGCCCGGAGGTGAAGAGGATGCCCCTGAACTTGGGAGGCCGGCGAGCGAACTGAACCGCGTAGCCGAGTCTGATGGTACAGATGATCCAGCGAGGCGGCCTGGGGAGCTCTAGCCAGGCCCCCAGAACCGGACAAGCAGGACCAACGGCACCACAGACGTACCCGGGGTGGGGCAGCGAGGTGGGAGGCTCGGACCCGACTCGGGTGGCCCGGGGGGCGGCCCGGAGTGTTGTCTGAGCCTCCCAGGGTGGGGCAGAGTGTGGGTGAGAAGGCTCGGTGGCGTCCTCGGTACCCACTCTGCTGCCCCCTGCCTGGGGGAGGCAGGAAGGTGGAATGCTCAGATCCGACCCGGGAGGCCCAGAGGCGGCCCGGAAATCGTCTGAACATTCCAGGGTAGGGCAGAGTGTGGGTGAGAAGGCCTGGTGGCGTCCTCGGTGCCCACACTGCTGTCCACTGGCGAAAGGAGGGGAGGCAAGGAGTGGCAAGGCTTGGAGGCGTCGCACACTGCCCACCTGACCCTCCTGGAGCCCAGGGAGGGAGGACACTGCTCTTTTGAGAAAGTGGGTACCACTGGACTCCGGAGAGCCAGTGGCAGGATCGAAACCTAGTCTCCCCTCAGTCCTCCTCTGGGGTGCGGACACCGCCTCCCCAAGAGCAGATCCCCTTCTCACTGGGCCACCCGTTTCAGGGCCGCTTGCAGGTTTCGCGGGACCCTGGACGGGTTGGGTGCCTCCCATGCGCCCGGCCACCTGCTGCCTGGGTGGAGGCTGCTGCTTGGCTTTAGCAGGGGCAGGCGCGGGGGCGCCGCCGGCAACAAGCAGGCAGAGACACTGTGACCGATGACTGGGTGAAGGCAGCAGCTGGTCATCGGGACAGGTTTTTTTTTTTTGCCTCCGTCTGCTACTGGGCCACCAAGAACTGCTGGGCGAAGTTCTCGATGGCGTCGCCGAAGAAGAGGCCAGCCTGACAGACAGGGGCATTGAGAAACCGAACTTTGCCGGGCTCAAGCATCTCTGCCAGGTTTAGCCCCAGGTGACATTCCTGGACCACTAGTGTGGACGTCGCCTGACCCAGGGAGCGTGCGGTGACTTTCGTCGCCCGAAGCGCGAGGTCCATCACCGCACGCAGTTCCTGCATAACCCCTGGGTCGGGACTACCCTCATGCATGCAGGACAGAGGGTAGTGAGAGAGGGAAAAAACACTTATACAGATTATGCCCTTTTGGTGTTCCATATTTCCCTTTCTCCGATGCAGCAATTGACATCTGTCCTCTGCCAGAGCCCCAAATGAAACGCTAGGTCCCCCTTTTTTTTTGGAACCAGCAATCCCATCTGTAAGCTACCAGCAGGCATGTGCGACTGTGAGCGTGGCCATCAGAATGGCACACAGCGCGCTGAACGCTCCAGCCTTTGAAAAAGGGAAGACGAACAACGCGCTGACGTGGTCACGTTCTCATGAGAGAACGTGAACCACCCACAAACACAGTCTCAGCATGCTTGTGATGCTAGAGGAGTGGGGGCCCGAGGGGATGTACCCGGCGGGGAAACCCCACTGTAGCCCTCAGGTCACCCAGGCTTATTAGCCGAAGTAGCCCTTTTCTGGTGCACCAGAAAAGGAACTAGATCAGGGAATAGGCAAAGGGACTCAACCCCGTTTGAGGTTTCATAGTCTCGACCGCGCATCCAGAGCGCCGAGTGACGCGCTGTCAGCCGGCCGCTCGACGGCACACGGCGCGCTGAACGCCTAAGCCCTTATGAGAAAGGTAAGACGAACTGCGCGCCGACGTGATCACACTCTCCTGAGAGAGTATGAATCACCCACGAACGCAATCTCGCATGTTTATGTGCGAGAGAGATCGTGGCCGCCCGTCAAATGAGGACAGGAAACAACCGCATCCAGAAACACACGGTTTGAATGACGTCTTGAAAAAGACGCCGAGTCAAACCGTGTTGCTCTTTTAGAAGGAAATGCTCTTTAGAAGTGCTGAAGCACTCAGGGAGATGGCCGCGGCTCACAGCAGTCCGATAGCAAGCCTGCGTGTGAGCACTCAAGAATGGAAACGCCCAGCCAACCAACACAGAGACAGTGTATGTTGCAGCGGCCACTCGCTGACTCGCTGACTCGCGCCATCACACCAGCACCCAGGTAAGAGAGCGATCCTCCTCGAGACTCGCGTCTAAACACTCTTCGTAGAAACAGCTTGATACAGCAAACCGTTCGCCCGGTTAAAAGCAATATGCGGTACTTCCACTTCCGTGTTTATACCCGCGCTGCGGGGCGGTGCGTGGAATGCGTGAACCGCATGCCAATGTCCATTGGCTCGTTTTTAATCACTCGAAGTAGATTGGTCTCTGAAAACAGATCCCAATTCGTCGGTCAGTTCCGACGTACGTCGAACGTGACCGACTGAAAGGGAACACAGTGTGTCCACTTTCCTAGAGGAAGTTGCTTAAGCTATTTGTTTTATAAGCAGAAGAAAGTGCAGCAATTTCAATGGAGTCTGATTAGTTTCTGTCCATTTTGACATTTTCAGTTTGCCTGAAAGAGAAATAGACAGATGGGGAGATAGAGGAAAAAGCACACAAGACAATTGTTCTTTCGAGAAGCTTGTTGACTTTATTCGGAAGGAATTGGTCCGATTTGCATCTAAAGAGCTCAGACGCCACATTGCTGGATTTAGTGTTTTTTTTTGTTTTTTGTTTTTTTTGCAGTATAGCCAATGGTTTTGCTAAAAAAATTATCCCACTCAGCAGCAGCATGAAAAGGTCAGGCGTGGGAACAAAAGGAAAATGTAACATATTTTACTCCCCTGACAAAAGTAATTAATTGTTTGGGAGCTAAATGGAAATGAGGAGGCCGAACAGCCCAGTGTAGCATTTGAGTTTCATAATGACAGCTATGTGTGGATTGTCAAAGGTGTTTGTCATAATGGCAGATTATATGCAGTGCAAATAAACAAGGGAAACAATCAGATTGGCTTACACCATTTGTTTACATATAACAAATGTTTAATTTTGGACACTATACCAAATTAACATTCATGTACACATTTCTATAAATTGCAGAGAGTTTGAAGAGTTTCTTTACATCCTTAAATAACTTGGATTAGTAGATCATTAATTTAACCTGAGAAGAATAGGAGATGAGAGTTTCTCTCATATTGATACTGATATTGAGAATGGGAGGTATAGGATCCATTAGTGTTGGCAGGACATTTCATTAATGTCTTTTTACACTAAGGGCACTGTAATAGGCTGCTAGTGGCTTCTTAAGTAGCTTTTGAGATTTAAAGAACAAAGAAAATATCAGATAGATACTCAACAGCATTCCACTTTTAATGACAGCAGAATCCGTTTTACATGACTACTAGAATTCCAGGTCATGCAATGCAAAGGAGTCATACTGGTTTGGAGTTTGGAGAGGGGGTAATTGGTTGGTGAAGGGATGAGGCAAGGACTCAATGCAGAGTATAAAGACTTTCATTTAAGCCAAAAAATAAAACTATCCATAAGGGAGACACGGCAGCAAGGCATGACACAATGGGCAGCACACAAAGCAGGTAACCCGATGCACAATAGACAACAATCTGCCACAGGACTGAGAACACAAAGAATAAATGGGGAAGGACATCAGGAGGGTAACAAGGGAAAGCAGGTGGGGCAAATAAACCAATAATCAGGTAACAAGAAGGGCATGGTTAAAGGGGTGGTAAAACACGAGTTCACTTTCCTAACTTTAGCTAGTGTGTAATGTTGCTGTTTGAGCATAAACAACATCTGCAAAGTTACAACGTTCAAAGTTTAAAGCAAAGGGAAATATTTGCTTTTAAAGAAATCAATTTCTAAGGACAGCAAACGGCAAAAGGTGCACTATGTAACTTTTCTGTCCGCCAAAACAAAGGCATAGTTTGATGACACCAAGTTTGAGTGCAGAATCTTAGGACATGTGGTCTTCACCTCACAGCCGGTGGAAAAGAATCGGGATAGGACTCGGGCAGAAATCATGTTCATTAATGCGATTATTAATGTTACTGTAGTGTGAAGCAGAGCAGGACCGAGTGTTGTGGAGCTGAGCGAGGTTGCTGGAGCGATTGTTAATAAAATGAATGCAACACACACCTTGTGAGCAGCAGGACTTTTATTATGCCACAGTCGCCAGCGCCATTTCCGCTTTTCCGGTCATGAGTATGATGTAATGCAGCTCTGTTTATCATATTAGATACATTTAAGTGTGTTGAAAATGGTGTTATAACATTACTCTGTGCATTCACTCAGCGGCTGCTATGACACTTGTTGCACACTGCAGTGAGAGTAAAGCGTTTCTGCAAAATAAAACCGGAAACCGAGGGTAACGCAGATATGACCCCATTGACAGGCGACTCCCTCACACGTCCTGGTTCAATGGTTAAAATAGCAATTTTCTCACGATTTACAAATAGTTGGAAACATTTGGGATATTGTAAGTACTCAATTGAACAAAATATATAACACTGGCCTAGTGGTTTTTGGATATTTTACTGAAAAAATGTTTAAGCAAGTGGTTTCCCATCGTGCTTTTGATCAGTGGAGTGCAACTGTGCCTGACTGCGGAATCCCACAAGGCCGCCTCATCATCGCAAGAGTTTTTTGGCACATGTCAGCATGACATCGGAGCAAGGCGGCCTACACTCGGACACATTTCTAACCAACATGCATTTAGCGGTGATCAGCGATGATCGCTTCTGCGTGGGTTTTGCTCATTTCAAATGAGCCTAAAGTGAACACAATCACAAGCCATGTGCTCAAACAAGACACAAACAGGCAGCCAATGAGAGTGTTCACACAAAACATGACAACATGAAAGCACTATGAAAACCACGAGCCACGTGCTAGACAGCACTAGACAACAAGAAGGCACATGGCTGATATAAACATGAACCGCTTGCTACACAGAACACAACAACACACAAACAGAAGAGTGTACGGCCCGAGCAAACTCAAACCGCACGCTCAAGAATAAACCAGACATGACAGAACCCTGATTAGCCTTACATTATGCTAACATTAGCATTATGTAACACTTACTTTAAAATGTTAACCTTATTCTTAAGCTTGTGTACTCTGAGGTTTTTTCTCTTAGATGTTACTATAATGATATGCTCTTGCACTTTCCCTCTAGTCAAAAATAAGAGTGATGCAACTGACTTCTTTTGTTGTATCACAGGCTAACATTAGCAGGCGGGCCGTTAGCCTGTCTCTATGGACAAACAGAAGCACAGAGGGTAAATCGCAATGCCTTTTTGTCTCTTGCAGAATACGATTCCATTGATCAAGTCTTTGTTTGTACCTCCAAAAAAGATTATGCATTATGAAAAGCATAAAAAAAAAAAAAAAAAAAGATAGATAGGCTAGAGGAGCTGGGGTAGGTCAGAATGCCTTTGAAATGTGGATCAAAGCCGGAGGGAGACTCCCGGGGGAGGAAGCAGTTAACCCCTATGTGTTGAGACCAACCTGAAGAACCTTGAGAGAAGATTCTCCATGAGCCTGTCACAAGTGCCAGGCTATTGTCTCTTGTCATGAAATATATTTAAATGATTCAAAATGCTGCAAAATGATTTTTTTATGATATCTAAAGCAGCAAGGATGTTTGTATCTGTGACAAAATTATCTGCTTCTGTATTCAGATCTAATTTTGGCAGGGCTTAAAAGGAAGTATCTCAAAACTAAATCCAATGCCCATTTTATATGTAACTTCTGTGTACCATATATGCCATGTGTAACTAATTATTTTTTAATTGAAACTTTATACAAGATTCATGAGATTTCATCAGATTACTTTACTAGCCTTTTCTGCAGGTTACATCTCACACCAAACTACATTATTTTTGCACATTTCTGCAGAAGTACGTCTTTGAATCCTTCACTCGATTTGGGAAAAAAGAAACTGGATTTGTTCATGAATATACAATATGACCATGTGCAGTAGCGTACCATGGGGTTTCACTCAGGGCCTTCACTAACGATCAACACATCCCACGCCGCCACCATAACACCACGCACACCGATACAAAATACAATCATGCACATGCACTGTATGGACTACTGTTATGAACTCCCCTTTCAAAGTGCTTGTTGGGAAGGGGGTAAGCAACATAAAAGGACACGTGAGACAAAAAAGACAATTTAACTATTTATTGATACCACTGCACTCTTGTGTCACCGTGAGGCAAAATCAACTCACTGGCACAAATACCCTTAAACAAACAAACCAAAAAAAAAAAAAAAAAAAAAAACACGGACCAACAAGAATATCAAAAGAAACACAGAAAAACACAGCTCATTAGAACGCAACACAGCCTGTCATCTGGAGCGGCCAATACTTGTTTCACATAGATCACTCACAACCCACGAAAAGTTCAAACGGCTGATAACATCAGCGGGGGGTAGCGCCAAGACATCGCTGGGCCTCTGGGGCGTTCTATCACTACACATCAAAATTTGATTGGCTGATGACCCACATCAGTCAAAGTTGTGATCCAATGGAAAATGGCAGCTTCAGCATAAGGCTAGCTATACTACTAGTGCTGGTCCACGGAGCTGTGATGTTTTGATGACCTATGGAAAATACAGCTCAGCTTCACAAAAAATAACATTCTTTCTGGAAATATAATTTTAACGTACTGAAATAGACAGTAATTGTATTTAGACACGTTCAGACACACATTAATTTAATTATATATTTTTTTATTTTGACAGGGCCAGCAGAGATGGCCCTGATAGCCCACCACTGACCACATGCAGCTCAATGAAAAAAATAAAATAAATGGGTTACACTTTTGAAAAGGGTTAAGTAGGAACACCAATAGAATTCACTGTTCAACACTCCTGCAAAGCACACTATAGAGACTAGATTTATCTCGGGTGCGATCTCAGAAGTAAACTGACGCGCCAAGGGAATGACACTCATTTTGTCTGTCACTTTTATTGTTTCACAGCTAAGGTACACAGTGCTTCACTGCCTTTGTGTCCTTTGCTGCCAGCCCAGATATCCCTACCCTGTAAAAAATAAAAACTGAAAATGTACTGCACAGAAAAAATCTAGTTAATTAGACTTACTTAACCCTTAAACAGGCATGACTGGAAAAATTATCAGCTGGACTTAAGTAAAACATATCCAAAGGAATTTTTAAATATTTGATGTAGTTTGGATTTTATGAGTTGTAACTCCCAGTTCATGTTGCCTGTTTAGGTTATAAAACAAGAATCATCCACAGTATTGATAATGAATGGTGTTTCAAGGTAAACTGGGCTCCCTGTACTGGTCATTGCATTATTGCGAATTCTGGGGTGATGAGTGAGGGGTCGGTTGTGGGTGGTGGGAGGGCCAGTAGAAATCTTGTTCCAGGACCGGGGCCCTTAGGGAAGACCTTATAGGCCCTCCAGGCCTCTGGGCCCATTGTGCAGTGTATATATATATATATATATGCACACTCACCTAAAGGATTATTAGGAACACCATACTAATACTGTGTTTGACCCCCTTTCGCCTTCAGAACTGCCTTAATTCTATGTGGCATTGATTCAACAAGGTGCTGAAAGCATTCTTTAGAAATGTTGGCCCATATTGATAGGATAGCATCTTGCAGTTGATGGAGATTTGTGGGATGCACATCCAGGGCACAGAAGCTCCGTTCCACCACATCCCAAAGATGCTCTATTGGGTTGAGATCTGGTGACTGTGGGGACCATTTTAGTACAGTGAACTCATTGTCATGTTCAAGAAACCAATTTGAAATGATTCGAGCTTTGTGACATGGTGCATTATCCTGCTGGAAGTAGCCATCAGAGAATGGGTACATGGTGGTCATAAAGGGATGGACATGGTCAGAAACAATGCTCAGGTAGGCCGTGGCATTTAAACGATGCCCAATTGGCACTAAAGGGCCTAAAGTGTGCCAAGAAAACATCCCCCACACCATTACACCACCACCACCAGCCTGCACAGTGGTAACAAGGCATGATGGATCCATGTTCTCATTCTGTTTACGCCAAATTCTGACTCTACCATCTGAATGTCTCAACAGAAATCGAGACTCATCAGACCAGGCAACATTTTTCCAGTCTTCAACTGTCCAATTTTGGTGAGCTCGTGCAAATTGTAGCCTCTTTTTCCTATTTGTAGTGGAGATGAGTGGTACCCGGTGGGGTCTTCTGCTGTTGTAGCCCATCCGCCTCAAGGTTGTGCGTGTTGTGGCTTCACAAATGCTTTGCTGCATACCTCAGTTGTAACGAGTGGTTATTTCAGTCAAAGTTGCTCTTCTATCAGCTTGAATCAGTCGGCCCAATCTCCTCTGACCTCTAGCATCAACAAGGCATTTTTGCCCACAGGACTGCAGCGTACTGGATGTTTTCCCCTTTTCACACCATTCTTTGTAAACCCTAGAAATGGTTGTGCGTGAAAATCCCAGTAACTGAGCAGATTGTGAAATACTCAGACCGGCCCGTCTGGCACCAACAACCATGCCACACTCAAAATTGCTTAAATCACCTTTCTTTCCCATTCTGACATTCAGTCAGGTGTTCCTAATAATCCTTTAGGTGTGTGTGTATATATATATATATATATATATACATACATACATTTTCTTTTTCAACATCTTAAGACAATGTTCACAATATTAATATTAGCAGTTGGTTTGCTTTTTTTCTGAAAAAAAATAAGACTGATATATTTTACTTATCACAAATTCTGAATATTCTGCACCAATGGTGCCCATGTTGGGTTTAGGTCAGGCTGACTAATTGATCATAGAAAACCTGAAACAAATCATGTGACCAGCATACTCAAGACAGACCAGGCTATGATAAATTTGATGAAAACATCTTTCTTATGCCCCAAACAAGACACTAAAGAGTATGTAACTCATGGTTCAAGTTGCCTGTTTGAGTACAGCTACCACTGGTGTTACCATTGTTGTGTTTTCCATGCTGAATGTTAAAGTCTGTGTGTGACTCAAGCATGGTCAATTGCAAGATATTTTCACAAATATAGTGTTATTACTAAAGTAATGTGTAAAATGTGTAACAGGGACACTGTAAAATAAAGTGTTACCAAAAATTATTTCATATGTAGGCAGTACATTATACTTTGGAAGGAAAATGAGATACACACAATAAAAGGACACTGCAACAAACCTATGTCATTATTACTTTCTAATAGGTATTCAGCTTTGTGAATACATTATTGTGTTTCTGATTATGTAGTGGCTATGGTACTGTATTATTATTTGCTATTGTAGTATTATTTAATATATATATTAGTAATTAAATACCTTTACATCAAAGCAATCTGCTAAAAGTAAACTTAAGTGTTGTAATGTGTACACTGCTTGTTAATCTATTATTATGGTGGCGACAGCAGCACCCAAGCAACTGTAATGCTTTGATGCAGTAGGCCTATGCTTTAACTGTTCTCCGTTCCCATCTGAAACCACTCTCAGCCCTGGTTATAAAAGCACCAGGCAGTTTACAGAGGTTTACAGTGGCCACTCAGGCAGCATTGATAAAAAGTAAACAGTATGAGTGCCATTCAAAGACTAGTTGTTATTATAATTATTATTTCTGGCCCAAAGGGCATAGTGACTTGTTTTCCTTACTGTTCAGGGGGTGAAAGCACTTTTTGCCACTAAAGTGGTCTCCCACAGCACTTTTGTCTCTAGCTTTTCATTTGCTTCAGACAAAATTGTGCAAAAATAAATAAATAAATAAAATTAAAAGCTGCTTGTCTGCAGTTTGAAACTCTTAAGTAAGCTTTTGATAGCCACTTTTCTGGCGTCGGACCGAATGGTTCTCATTGCGTAACCGTTCTATTCCGTGCCGATCCAGGCCAGCTGGTACAGTTCTGGTGGGGCTGATAACATCCGCTCTTTAGAATGTCATGCAAAAGCGTCAGTCATTGCATTGGTAACACAACGGTTTACTGATGATATGAGATGTAAATAACGACCGCATTATGGAAGATAATCAAAATATATATATTTTTTAATTTTATGATTAATTTGTGTTTACATCGCTCAAATAGTGTGCTTAGCCAGCTACAGAGAAACTGGTAGCCAGGCAACAGACAAATTCTGAGTTGCGACACCACTTCACGGATTCTACCAGCACATTTCAGCACTGTTAGACAACTGTACCGAGAATTCCGGGCCAGAGCGGTTTGTAATCTTGCCGTGCCGTAAGTTACCAGGCTCAAGTGGAAACACAACTGGAACCGTTCCTTACCATTCTCATGGTGCGTTCACATCAGATGCGAATGAAGCGTTAAGCGCGAGTGATTTACATGTTAAGTCAATGCAAAGATGCAAATAAACATTCTGCGGCATGAATGACACGGTGTGAATTAATTTGACCTGCGAAACGCGTGATTCGCACAAGTTGAAGAATCTAAACTTTGGCAGATATCCACGCCTTCATTAACCAATCAGGAGCTTACTCTAGTAGTGACAACAATGAGGAAAAAATCATATGTGGATACCTGGAGCTGTACAATACATCTTTGTAATGCAAATGATGCGATTGTGAAGTGAATGTCACGCACGATTGAATCAAAATGTTCAAGCATCCAACTACATGCGAATTGTGCGATTTTTCACGTCTGGTGTAAACACAGATTAGGAACTGTTCGGCCCGACGGTGGAAAAGCGGCTTATGTTTAACCAAAAGTTCTTGGTCTAATTATAGCCTAGTTGTGAAGTAATCCATTTAAACCCTTTGCAAATAATATTTTATTTAAAAAGATGCACACATTCACTCTTGTTCACACATTCACTCTTAGTTTGTCTGTCAAAAATGTAAAAAAAACCCGCTTGTTGTCTCATCACATTCAGTTACGAATGACATCCTTTAAATGATTGCATATTTTTCATTAAAAATGGCGAAATTGCAATAAAAAAGTTGAGTAGTTTGCATCACTATATATGTTACTGTGAGTCGTTAAACATATCTAGCCTATCGTAAAACAGTTGTCAAATATGAAATGTTTAGCTACTTATATCTGATCACACACACACTCTTTCACTGTAAAAACTAAAAGCGTCGCGTTGAGAATCACACTCATCTTCAGTGAACATTAAGCCCGCTTTCTTTGATATGATTTAAGCTTTACCATCACAAGAATAAATTGCATTTTATAATAAACAAATATTAAAGTTATTTTAAATTGTAATTAACAAGTTTGTTTGCCCATATAATCTTAAGATATTTAGTTTAAGCTTTATATGGCTTGCTGTCTATTGATGAGGGGCTCGATGAAGCAGCTTCAACTCGAGCTGTGATATACCCCCACAGTGACTAAATGATTATTTAGGGCAAGGTACCTAAGATAAAGGTGGAGGTTGGGGAGGTGGTGGGATTCTGGAACAGCTGAGACTGAAGAGAGGTAAGCAGCTGCTTATATACTCTGGCTGTTGGCTGTTGATTGGAAGATTAGATGGGCTCGCTCCTCCCTAAATTACGTTTAGAACTTCAGTAATATTTCACAATTTTGCTGTTTTTACTGTATTTTGATCAAATAAATGCAGCCTTGGGGAGCATTAAACTTTTGAAAAGAGATATATAATTATATAAAACCTGCACCCTTGCACAATCCAAGAATTGTGGATTAACTCATATTCTGTTTAGGTTTTAGATATTTTGGGTGACCTAATCCTTTAAGTAAAGCCAAATGAATCATTTATCATGGCATTGTTAGTCTGAGCCATATCAGTATACATACTGCACTGAATGTGCGGTCACAGTGACCCAGAAATAAAACGATGAAAGAAATAAAAAGATGAAAGCATTTAGTTGACACCCACTAAGTTACACCCCCTAGTGTGTGGAGGAATCTATTAAGACCTTGAAGTGGACACTCCTCTTTAATGTTGTTCCTTGAAAACAAGGCTATTCAATCTCCTTGTGCCCTGATTCAATAAAGCGGCCTGCGGTGTGGTGAGAGAGCCGTAAATTTGCCGCCCACAGAATTTTATAGGATCCTGATCGTCCGTCCTAGATCGAAAGGTGAAAAAGACCTTATCGTACATGTCTTTGGCAAGCAGACACCTCAGTCAATGTTCTTTCCACCAGAGAATGGAGGACTGCCGACCGACCACATCTGAACACAAGTAGGACATTGTGTCTCATCAGCAGCCTTGTCACTCAAAGTCCACAGGATTGCTTTCTGCCGTTTGAAAGACTCAAGCGAGACGAAGCTCACCTGCTGGCTGGAGCTTGGTCAGTCAGCAGTAATTTGCATCAGGTTTGAAAATAGACCCTAAATCTGTGTGCAGCTGATGGTCAGTCTAATTCACAATCCAGATGATCATGAATGTCTCTAAGAAGATTGAACTTCTGCAAGGTTTTCAGATAAAAGCCCAGCAGAGCTCTGTTGACTTTGCAAAATATGTTCAAATTTCTTTGACTCAAAATGTGTGTTCTGCAATCATTTGATTCAGCACTTCTATAGGCAGCCTGAGACAGATCAGTACAGTCCAAAGTGATATGAACCCTATAGGAAATCTATGAGGGCTGACAGTGATTGGTGATGGTGCTGTGGGGAAGTATTAATGAAGCTTCACTCATCTACTGTATGTGGGTCAGATCAGATGAATCGTTCATGTTTATTCACCCGGCTAATTAAAACAACCTATGCTCCCTTGAAGAAGAAACTCTCCTCCAAAAACGTACATACAATTCACTGCAGTTTCCAGCTGAAATGAAAACTAGAAGCAGTAAAATGAAATTATCTGTAATGTTGCCAGAATTATAATCATACACTGTTTGTTCGTCGGCCAGAGGAGAACTGACACCCCGACTGAGCCTGGTTTCTCCCAAGGTTTTTTTCTCCATTCTGACCCTGAAGGAGTTTTGGTTCCTTGCCATCATTGCCTCTGGCGTTTGGCTTGCTCAGTTGGGGAGACCTAAATTTCATCTGTATTACCGATCTGCCCGCATTGACACTATATGATACTTGAAATTAGCCGGATAACATCACCGTTTCACCAGAACGGCTGTACAAATTCTGTTGCATTATTTTCCTGTTAACAATGTGAAGCTGCTTTGAAACAATTGCCATTGTAAAAAAGCACTATATAAATAAAGTTGACATGACTTGACTTAAAACAACTTTTTGTTCCTTTTCACAGAAATCTGCCAATCTGTGGCAGATTATTGATGTGCGTGGTTCCTTGCACAATACTATTTTATGACCTTACAACACTTTTACCATAGTGCATGATTTGTAAATGAATACATTTTGGATGTTTGCATCACATATCCAGCCCTGACATGGTAAACTTGCTCGGTAGCTCACCTGGTACAGAATTGCAAGTCCAGTGAAACACGAGTCACAAACTCAAGAGCTCAAAAGACTCGAAGAAGCAAGTTAAAATGGCATGGTTGCTGCAGAAATTGCATTTTTATCCAACGTTTGCTTTTGTTAACACTATGGGTAAGGTTAAGTGTAGGTGATTTTAAAACAGAACATTAATGTTTTAGCTCCAGTCATTTGACATTTCATTTCTGAATTTCTGCTGTACCCAGCAAGCAATAGCCATCATTTCACCATCTCGGTTAACTACAGACCCGATATAGTCCGGCTATGAGTAACCCACTTCAAGCCAAAACAACCTTGAATTTGGTTACATGTCGTTTTTGCCAAAATATTTTGCGTCAGATGTATGCTATTCCATCATGTAATATCAACAGTGTTAACAAGGTGTTTGGTTTCATTTCTTTGACATGTTCATGTTCTAGAAGACTAGTCTATTCTTTGGCTATGGTTAGACATCTATTAAATTTTCACTGACAGCCCAAATTTTGCCTTGTTTTAGCCTGGACGTCATTGCTGTGTTTGGATGGCTATTAGACGTCTTAAACGCAAAACTGCTTGCTGGGTTTGTACAATAACCAATAAACATTCCCAGATTCACATTCATCTGTTTCTGAAATAACTGAATATGCTTTTAGCACCATTTACTGGACAGTTCACTTTAAAAGTGTTGCATAATGTGCCTTTTGAAGCATTGTATTTCTTGAATTGAAAGGATAGTTTACCTCCAAAATGAAATTCCTGTCATCATTTATTGTGTGCCTTTCTGTCTTCTGTGAAACACGAAAGGAGAAGTTTTGAAGAATGTTGATGCTGCACTTTTCTGTACAATAAAAATGGATAGGGACCATGGTTATGAAGACAGTTTTGTTTGTGTAAAGCAAGAGAGAACGAGTGTGATATGAGAGACATGAAAGCAGCACCATTTTCAGTTGGATGAACACACTGAATTATTGTTTTGCCAAGGACAACAGGAAATATCTGACTTCTAAATGCACTTCTAAATTCATTTGGATTAACTATTCCTTTAAATGCAACAAACACCGTAACAGTGCATTTCACATTCTTTCCATTTCTCCCTGCACTCCCAAGGAATGCCATGTTCCTATGATAGATGATATAAAGGCAGCTTCTCTGACTTTGAAGAACTCGATCAGATCTCAAGATGGAGCCTCCAGCAAGCTGAGAGGCAATTCCATCGATAGGCATCTGAGGGTACACATGGGCTACAGCAGGGATATGGCTATCACCTGTGATCCGAACGAAATAGGCTTCCCATGTTTTTAGGTTGAGTCCAAACACTTCACAAGACAGCAAGATACAAAAAGCACCACTTGTTCTTAAATAAACAATCTTTAAATTATATGTATTTATTTATTTCATATATCTAGCTATCTATCTATCTATCTATATATATATCTATATATATCTATCTATCTATCTATCTATCTATATATATATATATATATATATATATATATATATATATATATATATATATATATATATATATATATATATATATATATATATATATATATATATATATATATATATATATATATATATATATATATATATTATATATTGTATAAGTCGAATGAGGACAAATAAGCAGCTTTGTGGTGTATAAGCTCCCAACGGGTGTTTATTAAACAAAAGAGTGATAACTCAAAGGAATCTTGCGTTCTTGGATTAGGTGCCGTGCAGGAAGTGGTAGGTCGGTGGCGGTCGGTACTTGGGCGGCCGTGGTTCTCTCAGCCTTCGCTGGATTCTGGGGAGCAGAGAAAAGAGTAAGCACGGTTAGCATCCGGCAGTTCAGAACTCGCTCCCCTTCCTTCCTTCTCTGCTTAAATCCTTTCTCCTTAACGCGATTCAGGTGTGGCCCATTAGCGCCTACTCCTGGCTGCTGATTGCACGGTGGGAAGCAATTACAGGCGGCGCTGAAAGTCTACTCTGGATACTTGCCACACTCCCCCCCCCCTAAGCGTCGTCCATGTCCTGGAACAAAACAGGGGAGAAGATAGGGGTGGGCGGGGGTATACGAGAGAGAGACCTGACCATCCTGCCCCCATCCTTGAGAGTCCATCTGCATTCCCATTTGCCACCCCAGCTCGATGTTGCACCTTAAAGTGGAAGTCTTGGAGGGTGAGGAACCAGCGAGTCACCCTGGCATTTGTATCCTTTGCCCGGGCCATCCATTGTAAGGGAGCGTGGTCGGTCATCAACGTAAAGGACCGTCCTAAGAGGTAATACCGCAGCTCCGTCACTGCCCACTTGATGGCAAGGGCCTCTTTTTCGACTGTGGCATATCTGGTCTCGGCTGGCGTTAGCTTTCGGCTAATGTATACGACCGGGTGTTCCTCCCCCTGCTGTGTCTGGGACAGGACAGCCCCCAATCCAGAGTCGGAAGCATCTGTCTGGAGCGTAAAAGGACAGTTAAAGTCAGGGGCATAGAGGACCGGAGAGGAGGTTAATGCTAATTTTAACTTTTCGAAGGCTGCTTCCGCTTCTGCCGTCCACTTCAGTCTCTCTGGCTGTCGCTTCCTTGTTAGCTCGGTCAAGGGGGACGCTATTGAGGAAAAATTAGGAATGAAGCACCGATAATACCCTGCCAACCCCAAGAAGGCACGTACCTGGGACTTAGTTTTGGGCTGGACGTATGAGCGGGCGGCCTCTACCTTCGGTTCCTGGGGCCTAATTAGACCGCGTCCGATCTGAAATCCCAGGTATCGAGCCTCCGATAGCCCCAGATGACACTTTTTGGGGTTAGCGGTGAGCCCAGCCTGACGCAGCTCTGACAGAACCTTCCTGAGGCGATCTATGTGGTCCTCCCACCGTTCCGAGTGGATGACCACATCGTCCAAGTAGGCGGCAGCGTATTCCTGATGGGGCCTCAACAAGATGTCCATCATACGCTGGAAGGTTGCCGGTGCCCCATGTACTCCGAAGGGTAGCACCCGGTACTGCCAATGGCCACTGGGGGTGCTGAAGGCTGTTTTCTCTCGGGATGCCGCCGTGAGGGGGACCTGCCAGTACCCTTTTGTCAGATCCAGGGTTGAAATAAATCGGGCTCTACCTAGACGCTCTATGAGCTCATCCACTCGGGGCATGGGATAGCTGTCAAAGATGGAGACTTCGTTGAGTTTTCGGAAGTCATTACAGAAACGGAGGGTCCCATCAGGCTTTGGGACCATTACAATGGGACTGGACCACGGGCTCCGTGACTCTTCGATAACCCCTAATTTCAACATCCCCTGGACTTCTGCCTCAATGGCGTGCCTACGAGCCTCTGGAACCCTGTAAGGCCGCTGTCGGATGATCGTTCCTGGGGGAGTGCGAATGTCATGTTGAATTAGATTGGTCCGTCCCGGTAATTCGGAGAACACATCTCGGAAACTGCTGACCAGGGATTCGAGCTCTGTCTTCTGGGCGCCTGAGAGTTGTGGTCCTACATCCACCACTACCGGTTCAGTCTGCGAGAATGCAGCCAGCTGTTCTTGCGAGGTTATCCACTTCTTCAGCAGGTTGATATGATAAATCTGTTCTGCTCTCCTCCGACCGGGCTGGCGAACTCTGTATGTTACCGGTCCCACCCGTTCAATTACAGTGTAAGGTCCTTGCCAGGACGCCAGGAACTTAGCAGTGGTACATGGGACCAGGACGAGAACTCGGTCTCCAGGCTGGAACTCTCGGGGTTGGGCGGGTCGGTTATATAGGCGTTGCTGGGCACTCTGGGCCGCGGTTAGGTGTTCTCGCACTAACGGCATCACACGGTCAATCCTCTGTCTCATATCTCGTACGTGTTCGATCACGCGCATGCGATGTGGGGAGGGTTGGCGCTCCCATGCATCCCGGCCCACGTCAAGGAGTCCTCGTGGTTGTCGCCAAACAACAGCTCGAAGGGTAAACCCGTGGAGGCTTGGGGACTTCACGGATGCCGAACAGCACATACGGGATCATGAGGTCCCAGTCTCGTCCATCCTCTGCCACTACCCGTCGCAACATCTGCTTTAAGGTTTGGTTGAAGCGTTCGACTAGACCCGTCGGTTTGAGGGTGGTACACTGAGGTCCGAGCTGCTTGACCGCAGGAGCTGGCATAGGTCGGCCATTAACTTGGACATGAACGGGGTGCCCTGGTCAGTCAGAATCTCTGCAGGAATTCCCACCCGGCTGAACAACAGAAAGAGTTCCTTGGCAATGTTCTTCGACGTAGCTTTCCTTATGGGAACTGCTTCGGGATACCGGGTGGCATAATCTACTACGACGAGTATATGTTCATGGCCCCGGGCTGATTTTGGCAGTGGTCCTACCAGGTCCATCCCGATGCGCTCAAAAGGGACCTCAATAATTGGTAAGGAATGAGGGGACTGGGTGGAGGCCGTCGGGGTGCCGTTCTCTGACAAGTTGGGCAGCTCTGGCAGAACCGCCTTACCTCAGCCTCCAGGCCAGGCCAATGGAACCGATCTCGAATGCGCTGAATTGTATTGTTGACTCCCAGGTGCCCAGCCATCGGGTGGGAATGGGCCAGCTCCAGCACGACTTCAGTCTTGGACTTTGGAACTACCAACAGATGCTTCTCTTCCCCCCGTCGTTGGGCAACACAGTAAAGTAGACCTCTTTTCACTATAAAGTGTGGGTAAGGATGGGGTGCTGGGTGTCGGGATTCCCCTTCTACCTTTCTAATTTGTGTCCAGCAGTTTCGCAGCAGTTCATCCTCCCGCTGCTCCCGCCCGAAGGAGCCCCCTTCAGTGATCTGTTGAAAGAAATCAGTATAGACGTTAGGGGGTAAATTTTGGGACTCACCATCTCTCTCACTCTCGGTGGTCCGTGGGGCGGGATGGCTGGCAGCCTGCCGCCGAGTCTCTTGCATTTGCGGTTTCTCCGTCGATTAGCAGGTTGTACTGTGTTTGCCAGTAGTTGGTCGAACCCGGCCAGTCCCTTCCAGCAGTACCGGGACCGGAGATCCTTCACAACTCCTACCTCCAATGGCCAGGATTTAGAGCCAGTAGAAACTGTAACCATTTGGGCGGGCACATAACGTGTATCCCCGTGGACACAGGTGATGGGGATGGACGACTTGCCCCTTGGACAGGCTTTGACGACCTGGGGTCGGACTAGGCTTACCCCACTGCCCGAGTCCAGAATCGCTGTCACAAGCTTCCCCTCTACCCACACTTGCCGTTCGGGTGCTCCCCGTGGCATAGCTCGATGTACAATACAACTGGCCATCCACACTTTGGCTTCAGGTGGGTGGGGATCAGTGGGCATGGGCTCATCTCGTGGCGTGGAGGCTGCCGGCTTGTTCAACGGTTTCCAGGTTCCTTCCGTTGTTCGTTGCTGTGGGGCCCGACCTTCGTGGAAACAGGGTTGTCCTCTCTCCAGCATCTCGGGCCTGGGCTGCCTCCGCCAGTTCCATCGCCTCTCTGAGGTCTGCAAGGGTGGTGGGGTTTTTCATACCGACTGCTTTCCGATGAACCCGGGGTAGCGCCCGTAGCAGGCGATCCACTACTACGCTTTCGGCCACCTGTCCAGCCGTCGGATTCCCAGACAGCAGCCAAAGTTGGGCCAAACGTGACAGCCGGGCCGCTTGCACTCGTGCGGGAATCTGTGGGTCATACGTCCATTCATGGAATTGTTGGGCCGCACACACTGGAGAAAGGCCCACTCGTGCCAAAATTTCCTGTTTTAAACTGGCATATGTCTCATTGGCCGGGGTTGGGAGAGAATAATATGCTCGTTGCGCTTCCCTGAGAGGAGGGGGCTAGTATGCGGGCCCACTCATCTTCCTCCCATCCTTCACGAGCAGCGATGACTTCAAACGTGTGCAAATATGCTTCCACATCATCTTGATCTGTTAATTTTTTAAGCAGCTGCTGGGCTTGGACACAGGGATCGGGAAGGCGTACTCGCCTGGCTGCCCCTAACGTCAGCTGTTCCAGCGCATGCCCCATACGCTCTTGTTGGCCGGCGAGTTGTTCCACAAACTGTTGTTGGCGGATGCTGACTTCGGTAAGTCGCTGGATTATCTCCTCCATCTGTCTCACAGAAAGGTAAACACAGGGAAGGAGAGAGAGAGAGAGAACAACCCACTTCAATACACTCCAAACGAATGTCCTCATTCAAAAAAACATGCCCGCATTCTCCACCACTGTGGCAAGTCGAATGAGGACAAATAAGCAGCTTTGTGGTGTATAAGCTCCCAACGGGTGTTTATTAAACAAAAGAGTGATAACTCAACAAAGGAATCTTGCGTTCTTGGATTCGTGCCGTGCAGGAAGTGGTAGGTCGGTGGCGGTCGGTACTTGGAGCGGCCGTGGTTCTCTCAGCCTTCGCTGGATTCTGGGGGAGCAGAGAAAAGAGTAAGCACGGTTAGCATCCGGCAGTTCAGAACTCGCTCCCCTTCCTTCCTTCTTCTCTGCTTAAATCCTTTCTCCTTAACGCGATTCAGGTGTGGCCCATTAGCGCCTACTCCTGGCTGCTGATTGCACGGTGGGAAGCAATTACAGGGCGACGCTGAAAGTCTACTCTGGATACTTGCCACAATATATATATATATATATATATACATATATATATATATATATATATATATATATATATATATATATATATATACATATACATACAATCTGGGCTGGACAAAACAACATTGGATTACCCTGTGGTGGGAGTTTTGAGCAGGGGCGTAGGGAGGCAGTGCCTCCTCAAAAAATCTGAATGAGAAAATAATCAATATTACAAAAATAAAACACAGCAAATGTGGCAAAATTTAATGATAAAGTCTTGTTTTTATAAAATAAAAAGGTGAAGTTGCAGCAGGAGGCGTGCCACCTCTGTCCCCATTGTCAAGCAGATACCCTAATGAGTGCGCTGAATTTTGTGCTGGGTAATAGAAATGAATGGGGAAAAGTCACATAAGAGGAGGCAATGCCTCCATCGCGCTATGATTGGATATGATAGGTTATAATTAGATATGATTGGTTCATGCGATAAATCATGCCTCTTGTTTTTGTGCGTGTTCACGGATTGGCCTGAATGAACATAATGATGCCATAATGGGAAGACTAATAAAAAAGTAAGTAAACAACACAGCCATTTAGATGTCACCTCTCTGTCACGTCAAAATCAAACTTGAAATGACCTGAAAACGTGAAGACTGTGGGGTTTTAGTGAGCAAACGCTTGGGAAATTAAAGGTACATTGTTGTGACTGTGTACAGTGTAGCCTACATGTACAAGCTTGACGATGACTGCTAAAAATAAGTTGACTATTAAAAAGAAAAGATGAACATTAGTTCACAAATAAAATAAATTGTTTAAATTGTTACTTAAATTGTTGTAACTTGATAATGTATACATGGTTTTAATAAATAGAAAATAACATAAAGTAGAATGTATTTGGTCTCTTTTTATGTTTATTTAACTAGGAAAATTAAGTGTAACGGACATAAATCTACATTTGATGTATATAACCTAAAACGACAGAAACCATCTTTGATAATTTGATAGTTTAGTTTGTCTTGCATTCCATTGGAATATATGAAGGGGGCGGGGTTTATAAGCTATACTGGGACCAACCACCTGGAGGCAATCAAGACACTTTGGCATCACTTTTCAGGACGTGTGCGGCACGCTTGGTGTTGCTGCATATAGTATATAAAAGAGACACCTCAAGGTTCATTGGAAAAACATGCCTGTGGCGATGATGTACACTAGGGGCTTTTTCACACCAGGTACTTCTAGGAACTAGAAGCTATAGACACTAACCACCAGGATGGTTCCCAGATAACTAAAATTACCCCTAGGGCCATTTTCCTGGTTACATTCGTGTGCTAGTAGAAACTCTGAAATGACGTATAAGCCGCACTTGTTGTTTTGACTTTTATTTTGACGATGCGGCGGACCTTTATTTTGATGACTCTGAGAATGCCAGAGCCTGAGCACACAGTGTTTGCATTCTCTGTCTTCATTGGTTTACAATATACATATTTAATATTTATAACTTTTATACAAAGAAAGTAGACAGTATATGGAAAAGTTTTAGCGTTTGCCATATGGTTGGTATCCAATGTCGCTAGCTGAGCATAAATACATAATCATGTTTTGCTTGATCCGCTCAAAGCTGCGTTGGATTTTCTCTTTAGTGTAAAGCTTGAGAGATCCATCTATCACTGTTTTCCATGCTCGTAGAGTTAATTTCTGGAATAAATATAAAGGCTATAATCTGTATGTGTAGATGGCTTTTGTTTAAATGGCAGGTATTGGTGTTTCATGTGCGTTTATCGTACACCTACATTACTGGTAGTTCCTATTGTGCTGGTTTAGACCCTACTCTGAGCTAAATTAGTTCGGTCAAAAGGATTCTTGCATGTTTCATGATACTTTCAAAGTGAAATGTCCAGTGAGGTTCTTTCAGTTTTATCTAAAACAATCAGACTACGTACACTAAACCCTAACCTAAACCTATCTATGTTAACAAAAGCAAACGTGACTTTTGTCCTGTGTTTCATGGGACACATGTGCATTGCTGTACCAGGTGAGCTACTGAGCAATTTTACTATGTCAGAAAAGCTATGGAGCTGTTTATGTGATGCAAATGTCAAAATGTATTAATTTACAAATTACTATGTTAAAAGAGTTCATAACATAGTATTGTGTAAGTGTGAAAGTAAGTCTTTATTAAATGTATTAAATGTCCCTGCAATCATCGTTTGAAGGAACAGTGTTCTTTCCAGCTGGAAACTGCAGGGAATTGTATGTACAGTAATGCTTTTGGAGTTTTACTAAAATATAGGTATAGTAGAGAGATGTTTTTTTTCCCAATGAGCCTAGGTTGAAAAGAGAACATTTTTACATAAGTTTGAATCTTTTTTTTTTTTTTTTTTTTTACTTTAATATCGTCTCTTCTGCAGCCTGCATAAAATTGCGGGATGAGGAAAGTGATACGAACCTACAACTATGCATTATTTATGATCACAAGCTATTCTCCATTAGATTAAACCGAGGGTGGATTGGCATGGAATTAAATGTTGTAATCCTTCAGCACATTTAAATGCTGCTTCTTAATCTGAACAGGATTCAGACCAAATTCTTTTCCATGGAAACACTGACACCTAGCTTTGCATGTGTCATGTCATCTTAGATATTTGTTCTGCTTGGATACACAATTTCTTATTGGCAGCATATCTCCTTCACCATACATGCAAAACAACTCATATAGTTCATACAAATTGGTGTGGTGTAGCATCATACTAGGTTACTGTGAAGTGACTGCTGCTGCCTGAAATATAATTAAATGTAATATAAAACATCTTTTTTTTTTTTTTCTAACAAAGCCAAGACAAATTATCTAAAGTTAACAGGTAAAACATACAGAGACAGCATAGAACATACACATTATTTGCATTGCAAATGTGGTGTGTTTTGAAAATGTCATTTTTCATTGGTGGCATTTTGCCGACTTACGAAATGCAATTACACTGAAAAATCCTAATCGATTTGTACACCAATTAACCCTGCTTATTTACTCTGTGAAAAATTTCCCCTGTGAATGAAACTCTAGCATACGGGTTGTCCAAAAAGCCTCCCGTATGAGCAGTTCCGGCTCTTTATTTGTTCTCTCCTCAGGTAAAAAGGGAAAGGAATGCAAACCATTGAGGTCTCAGTAATAATCGTTCACCCTCTTGCTCTGACTTTCATGATTCATGGCGAAATTGCAACAAAGGTGCATTTGAATCTCGCAGTGGTGAGTCCTTTTAGGGCGTCGTGTTCTGTGGAGAGGTCGCAGTGCTCTGCAGAGCTCACTGAGCATTGATGTGCGCTGTGCCAATGGCATCAAAGCGTGCACATCAAGTAAGTGCAGAGCCTTGTGTGACTGTAATGCAAATGAGTGTCCATTCCAGGTAGAATCACAGGCTTTCAGTCTTACATCTGTCAACAAGGGTGTTCTGGTTATGTAGGCCCATGTGTTTTCCCAATTCATTCAGTTATGGACTTGAATGCCGGATTTAGACTTCAAAATACTTTTGTCTGTCTAGTCACTGTGTCAGATTATGCGATTTTGATTATTGTTGTGTCATGGACAAGAAACATGTAAGGCTACACATTGCTTCTCAACCAATCATCGCTTGCCGTCTTTAACGACATGTGTGATGTCATTGAGAAGGTAGACTGACTTCCGGAAACAAGAGTGTAAACAAATGGCTACCGAAGCGACGTGTTAGTGGAATGCTAATTCCAGTACTCATCAGGTTGCTGAAGTGCCTCCTCTATCGTTTGCCAGCATTTATTGTGGTCAGAGTTGAGCAAGTTACTTTCAAAAATGTATTACATTATACACTCACCTAAAGGATTATTAGGAACACCATACTAATACTGTGTTTGACCCCCTTTCGCCTTCAGAACTGCCTTAATTCTACATGGCATTGATTCAACAAGGTGCTGAAAGCATTCTTTAGAAATGTTGGCCCATATTGATAGGATAGCATCTTGCAGTTGATGGAGATTTGTGGGATACACATCCAGGACACGTAGCCCACCACATCCCAAAGATGCTCTATTGGGTTGAGATCTGGTGACTGTGGGGGCCATTGTAGTACAGTGAACTCATTGTCATGTTCAAGAAACCAATTTGAAATTATTTGAGCTTTGTAACATGGTGCATTATCCTGCTGGAAGTAGCCATCAGAGAATGGGTACATGGTGGTCATAAAGGGATGGACATGGTCAGAAACAATGCTCAGGTAGGCCGTGGCATTTAAACGAAGGGGCCTAAAGTGTGCCAGGAAAACATCCCCCACACCATTACACCACCACCACCAGCCTGCACAGTGGTAACAAGGCATGATGGATCCATGTTCTCATTCTGTTTACGCCAAATTCTGACTCTCTGAATGTCTCAACAGAAATCGAGACTCATCAGACCAGGCAACATTTTTCCAGTCTTCAACTGTCCAATTTTGGTGAGCTCGTGCAAATTGTAGCCTCTTTTTCCTATTTGTAGTGGAGATGAGTGGTACCTGGTGGGCCCATTCTCCTCTGACCTCTAGCATCAACAAGGCATTTTTGCAATGCATTGTAACGTGGAGTAACTGAGCAGATACTCAGACCGGCCCGGCTGGCACCAACAACCATGCCACGCTCAAAATTGCTTAAATGACCTTTCTTTCCCATTCTGACATTCAGTTTGGAGTTCAGGAGATTGTCTTGACCAGGACCACACCCCTAAATGCATTGAAGCAACTGCCATGTGATTGGTTGATTAGATAATTGCATTAATGAGAAATTGAACAGGTGTTCCTAATAATCCTTTAGGTGAGTGCATATTACTAGTTACTGTCATTTGAAAGTAATTAGTTACATTGCAATCTTACTGTATCTGAACTGTGATGCGTTACACTACTTTTGCTTTTACTATTACTTTTGAGTTACTTTCACCAAAATAACCACAGAAGTATGACTAGGCATTCTAAAATGCAAAAATGTAGTTTTTTGCTGCTCATTATACATCCAATGGAGGGCGATGTGGTATAGCATAATAACTGTGTTGGAAGGTTCATGGCACAATACAATTAAGTAACAATCACTGTCAGAATCACAAAAGTAGACAAACAATGAAACAAAAGTCTGGTAAATTATGGTAGAGATACCAAACACAACAGAGCTAGAGCCCACTGTAATGCAGCTTTTTCTCTTCTCTTTTTCTTTTTTTTTTTTTTATTTTCTTTTAATTCAAGTTCACAGCGCAAACCTGGCATCCATTGGGTGAACACAAGTCTCTTCAATTCTCGTGGTTCAAGCAGCATGGCAGGAAACTGCATGGAGAAACTTTGCTTTGTCTTGCCCATGCTCTCATCTGCCGGATTCTTTCTCTTCTCCGACCCTGCAGCTCTCTTGGTTAGCTTAGTGTTAGCATGGCACCAGTCCAGGTGTTTCTTCAAGTTACTTGTGCTATTTCTCGATGTAGAGAGTTCCCTCAGTGTTGGACATAGATTGCACTTGACTTGACTATTACGTTACATAAGCTGAAAATAATGGGAGCATATCCATCTCACAAATGTGACCCTAGACCACCAAATCAGTCATAAATTGCACAGGTATATTTGTGGCAATACACTGTATAGGTCAAAATTATACATTTTTTCTTTTATGCCAAAAGTTATTAGGATATTACATGTGTTCCATGAAGGTATTTTGTACATTTCCTGCCGTAAATATATCAAAAAATTATTAGTAGTAGTAATATGCATTGCTAAGGACTTCATTTGGACAACTTTAAAGGCGATTTTCTCAATATTTAGATTTTTTTGCACCCTCATATTCCAGATTTTCAAATAGTTGTATCTCGGCAAAATATTGCCCTATCATAACAAACCATACATCAGTGGAAAGCTTATTTATTAATCAGCTTTTAGATGATGTATAAATCTCAATTTTAAAAAATGTACCCTTATGACTGGTTTTGTGGTCCAGGGTCACAAATGTAGAATCCGTCTCCACAGTCATTCTCAACCATCAAATTCCAGCAATAGTAAATAGACATACTATTTTACCCGCAGAATTTTTCTCTGGTGCTGGAATGTCTCGCAGTGTTGGTAAAAAAATAAAATAAAAAAGACCTAACATCACTTAATTGTGGATTAAAATGCATTGTAACGTGTATTACTGAAATTGTAACAAGTATAATATTACCAAAATTGTATTAGTAATGCGGTATTATTGCCATAGTTCCAGAAATCTTTCCTCCATTGCATAATTCCACTTAGCAGCACCATTACCATCGTCTCGCCATGTTTGAAAACTGTGTACAGACGAGCTTCTGAGCTTCTGTCGTGGACCAAAAATTGTTTTTACATGCTATCATCATGAAGTGCTGCAGACACGGCGTTGGTTGTCGTCCACTATGACACACTATATGAGATGAAACAATCGATTCTTGCTTCCTGACACCATTGTCATTTACGAATCACCACGACACCGTACGTCAAATGGACTGTGCCAAAATCAGGCTGATATTGTGTAGTCTGAACCCAAAATAGTTAATCCAAAAAATACAGTTTTTTTATTCCTTCTCATGTTGCTCCAAACCTGAATGCAGCAAGAGGAGATTTTTGGAAAAGTCATTCTGAAAAGTCGGCTTGAAACGGTAACAGTCTTTTCTTCCCTGTTCAGGTTGTCCCGCCCTCACACCAGTAAACACACCAGAGAAGAGATGTCACTGCAAGAGGGAGAGGAAGTTATTTTGATTAAATATTACTGAGGCACATATAGATCACAATCACAATTTTTATCTAAAAAAAAAAAAAATCACAATTTGAAGTGATTGCCCATCATGCAGCCCTAGTCTGTGTACATGATCACAAATAAGATAGCTTCCTCTATCAAAGCTATCTCAAGATATCTTATGGCTTTACAACCTTGGCAACAAAATGACTTTTAGATTGTGGGGAAAGAAGTTGGTTGGGTTGTAATGTCAATATATGGTGAAGACTGAGCTCATGAATATTAATTAGCCTGCACTGACATTGCTAGGTAATCTTTCTAGACTGTCCAGTCATGTTAGCTAATTAAGATTCAAGAGCTAAACCTTCACCTTCTACTGTTCTGAAATTGCTATCCTGTGCAGTGTGCGGATGTGCTTGAGTTGTACGGCCTTGCAGACGTTCTGTGCTGTTTTGGCACTGAGATTCACATATCAAGCCAGTTTTATGCTTGCTCAGATATTTTTTTTTTCTTGTCATTACCTTTAATAATAATGAATAAATAATCAAGAGATTGTGTAGGAGAGTGCATCTCTGAGGTGTCAACTCAAATGTCAACAAGTCAACATAATACAGAAGTAAATATCATTGATCATCTCCTAACAAGGCCACAAATTAATGTCTGGGTAGATAGTTGGTAGGTAAACTATCAGTTCTCGTAATCGACATGATGGATGCAGGAGAAATGCAGGAATGGAAGATCTGAGTGACTTTGACAAGGGCCAAATTGTTATGGCAAGGCGACTGGGTCAGAGTATCTCTGAAATGGCTTGGCTTGTGTGCTTCTTCCGGTCAGCAGGGGTGAGAATTTACTAACAGTGGTCCGAAGAGGGACAAACCACAAATCGATGAGAGGGAGTTGGCTGCCCAAGGCTTATCGATGCATAAGGGCAGCAAAGGTTATCCTATCTGGTCCAAGCCAACAGAAGGTCTACTGTGTCACAAGTCACACAAAATTTTAATGATGGCTATGGGAGGAATGTGTCACAGTCGAATGGGGCTTAGTAGCTGCAGACTAAACTCTGTCCACCGTCAAAAGCACCTACAATGGGCATGTGAGCATTGGAACTGGACCTTGGAACAGTGGAAGAAGGTCACCCTGTCTGATGAGTCTCATTTTATTTTACATCATGTGGACGTCTGTGTATGTGTGCTCCATTATCTGGGAAAGTAATGGCACCAGGAGGCACAGTGGGACGACGATAAGCAGGTGTAGGGAATGTGATGATGTGGGCAATGTTCTGCTGGGAAACCCTAAGTCCGGCCATTCATGTGGATGTAATTTTGACATGTGCTACCTACATAATCATTGTTGCAGACCAGGTACACCTCTTTATGACAATGGTGTTCCATGGTGGAAGTAGCCTCTTTCAGCAGGATAAAGCACCCCGCCACACATGACAAAGTGTTCAGGGTGCTGCCCTGGCCTCCAAATTCCTCAGATCTCAATCCAGTTGAGCAACTGCAGGATGTGCTGGACCAACAAGTTCAATCCATGGTGGCTTCACCTTGAAACCTACAGAACCTTCAGAATCTGCTGCTAAGATCTTGGTGCCAGAGTCCATGCCTTGGCGGGTCGGTGCTGTTTTGGCAGCACATGGAGGATTGACAGCATATTAGCCAGGTGGCCATTATGGTATATTTTCTTAATACATGAACATATTTCCATCATTGTTCAAGGGGGAATGATCGCATTTGGAGGTCTGGGACCTTGAGAAGCTTGAAAACTCCATGCATTAGATTACCTGGAAGACATTTTCTGCTAATTCCAGAATACCTTCTCAAAAGATCTGTCTTTTTCCCTTCTCTCTTTTTTTAAAGCACTCTAAACTGTCCCTCCCCTCAATGTCACAGCATCAGATAAAGGAGATAGTTTTTTCACCAGACCCCTTTTTGCAATTCTTGTCTCCTCTTTCACACATTCTCTTCCACAATAAATACCAAACAGCCAGTGCAGTGACACTGGTGGTGGAAATCAATTTACTCCTTGATGCTGCATAAACTGTGGCACGCCAGAGGAGGTTTGTTGATTCCCGCATGGTACCGTGCAGAAACACACCTGAGAGTTTACGGCCTTTCTGTCAGCTGCTGCAAACATGCCTGAATAATTCATCATATTATTTGCCTTTCCTCTGCCCGTATCCGCCACTCCTTCGATTCTGCTTTGATTTGTGTAGAGAAAGACCTGGAAAGATTCACCATCACATGACGCCTAATCTCATTCTCCTCTCTTTCCATTCTCCTGCATCTTTACTTAGTTTGCATTCTATCACCACAAAAGTCAAGTTTTACTTCCAACCTGCCCTAAATCTCTTCTACTGGGGTGAGGGAAGATTTACTGAATATCTTCAGTAAATCTTTAAACTTTGGATTTTTGCAACTAGTTTTGGAAAATGATAGTTGGTTACAAGCTGCTGATTAGCTTGTTTAAGATTTCCAAACAAAAATTTAATTGGTTGAGAAAAGCAGGAAATTGTTTAAATAATTCAACTAAAATCTGATCGAACTGATTTCGGTTACCTGTCCATACAGACATTAGTTGACCCTTTTTATGTAGGCTACTAAGGTACCAAATAGTAAACACTGAAATTCCAAACACAGATTGTGTCAACATAGCCTTTGATTCCTATCCACATGCTAATGCTAATGTGTCTTCTCAATCCACATAGACCTGCAAATTGCAGCAGCATGACTCAAAGAGTTTGTTACAGACTTTCATAGAAGTCAGACATAATAAAACTCATTCCCTATATTTGCTTATGTTAATGGCAATTGTGCAGAGAAAATGGCCAGCAGACCAAAGCAGGGTACAATTGTGACAGGCACTTTGATGTGAACGTTAAATATGGTGATAAGAGCATGTGAGGGATGGGAAGTGGCAGAAGATTCCTCACCAAAGGATTCAAACTTCAAAGCAAACAGTCTATGTTTACTGTAAGAGTAATGTTAAAATAGCAAGCTGAGCTATTGGGACCCTGCATCAAAACACATTTGCATGCATTTAATGCTTAGTGCAGAGCCGGAGTGGCCATCAGGGGAGAAAAGGGAGAATTCCCAGTGAGCCGCTCTTAGATTGGGCCAGTAGAAATCTATCACTTCATTCGACATAAACACAGTTTCACACCGAATGCGGAAAGCACAAGTCTCTAGTTCATTTTCAGTAAGAGACAAACAAAATCAGCAAATTGCAAAGACGATGTTGGGGGTTGGTGGGGTCTTGAGGGTCTAAAAAATCCCGGGCTGAAAATGGGCCCTGGCTTGGTGGAATGTGAAATGATGCTTTATTAACAAAGTTTGGGAGGAAGACAATCAAAGAGAGGAGACCTATATATATATATATATATATATATATATATATATATATATATATATATATATATATATATATATATATATATATATATATATATATATATATATATATGGCTGACTCACCTACTGTATGTTCCTCAACAGTTTTCTGCATCCATCCACTACCCCGACTCCTCACTCTAGGCTGGTTCCTATCCCAGCAAGGGATTGTGGGGAGTACTCTGGGTTCAGGGCCAAAATTCCAAGCTCAGAGCCCTCCCCTCGGAAAGCATGCTGAATACGCAAACTCTTTTACTCTATCCAATTATTTGTAAGTGTGAACTTGTGAAAAGATTTTTTTGTGGGCACATGGAACCATTGGAGTTGATGGGGGACTTTTGATATTCATTCTAAATCTTTACTGAAGTGGGATGGTTACACTAAGGGAAGTGCTATGTCCAGGGGCGTAGTTTGCGGAGGGGATGGAGGAGGTAATAACCAATAATAACCAACTGTTAAAAAAATTATGAAGGCTTGTTGAATCTGCTTGCTTTGTTAAAGTTTTCCTTGTCAATGTAAATTGAAATATGCGTTATTATATTACTGTACTTGTAGGTTTTTCTGGGACTTCTGTTGAGGTGAAAAAATCTGGATATGATTTATTGTTTTAACTGCTGAAAATGGGGACATCTGATGGATGTCTCATTGACATCATATAAAGCACTGTAAAAATGTTAAAGAGTGTTTATGTTTTCTTACTTTCCAGTGAAATCCCTTAAAAGAAGATACTGTACATTTACTTTAGAAGCACTTTATGTAATTATGCAATTCAGCAAATCAGCATTTATGTAAAATATTAATACTTGTTTTTAGAGAATATTTATTGAATTAACTGCATTATTATTCAGTTTTGTGAGGTTTTATATTATTTGATAAAGAAGTCTTGCTTTAAATTTAGATTTTTAAAATGTAATTGTGCTGTTAATTTAAATTTTATGTAAAGGATGTTTACAATTTTTACTGATTAAGATTTATTAATTTGTTTAAGACAAAGATTCATTCACACATTGCAGTGAGGCAAATTCTAATTACATCAATTACTTCCAAATTACTTTATTTTCACCATCTAAAAATGTTTTAATAAAACTCATAAGCATTTTACAATTTTTTTCATCTCATTAACCTTTTTTCTCTCCTTTTCTTTTGTTCTCTTTCTGCAGGATGGCATGGGTCACCTGCGTATCACAGAAAGAGGCCTGAAATTGGAGGGCGATTCAGAATTCCTTCAGCCGCTGTATGCCAAAGAAATCCAGTCCAGACCAGTAAGTGCACATCAGGGCCTGTCAGCGCAGTGTCTGCGCGATAGCAAGGAGGACATACATTCTCTCTCACACACAATGTCCAGGCGTAATAATATCAGTGAGGCTGCAGTGGATGGATGGCTTGATAATGTGTAGGGTGCAGGCGTTATCTCATCTGTCTAGCACGAGTGAGACCGGAGAGAGTGAAAGACAGAGTGATAGAGAGAAACAGACAGAGGAGATGAGGTGAGGTGAATAGCAATGACCTGATGGGACTGGTGATGAGAGGAAACTCCCATCCACTGCAGTTGGAATAAAAAAGTCACCCTAAGAATTAGACAATCACCGCACGTTAAGATGGCGACACCAGGAGAAATAACCAACATACAAATATTTATACATTAAGTGTGCTTCTAAAACGTACATTTTCTTATGTTTTCATAGACTTTAAATATACATTTTTGACATCTAAAGCATAAGCATTTTACATATGAACAGCATACATTGCTTAATTAATGAAATATATAGGTTCATTGTAAGATTAATTAAATGTGTAATGTTTATTTCATGCATTTACCAAATATCTATCTATCTATCCATCCATCATCCATCCATCCATCCATGATATTACAATATATATCCATCCATCCATCATCCATCCATCCATGATATTACAATATCCATCCATCCATCCATCCATGATATTAAAATAGCCATCCATCCATCCATGATATTACAATATCCATCCATCCATCCATCCATCCATCCATGATATTACAATATCTATCCATCCATCATCCATCCATCCATCCATGATCTTACAAAATCTATCAATCTATCCATCCATCCATCCATGATATTACAATATCCATCCATCCATCCATCCATCCATCCATCCATCCATCCATCCATCCATCCATCCATCCATCCATCCATCCATCCATCCATCCATCCATCCATCCATCCATCCATGATATAAAATAGCCATCCATCCATCCATCCATCCATGATATTACAATATCTATCAATTTATCCATCCATCCATCCATCCATCCATGATATTAAAATATCTATGTACCCATCCATCCATGATATTACAATATCTTCCTACCCATCCATCCATCATCCCATCCATCCATCATCCATCCATCCATGATATTACAATATCTATCTACCCATCCATCCATCATCCCATACATCCATCATCCATGATCTTACAATATCCATCCATCCATCCATCATCCATCCATCCATGATCTTACAATATCCATCCATCCATCCATCCATCCATCATCCATCATCCATCCATGATATTACAATATTTATCAGTCCATCCATCCATCCATCCATCCATCCATCCATCCATCCATCCATCCATCCAGCCATCCAAATCTATCCCCGTCTGTCCATCCATCTAAACTGCTTTTTTTATTTTACATAATGTTTGCACTGAAATTAAAATAATTAACATTGATTAAATATTTTAATTAATATTAATTTAAATACTCATGGCATTGCACTATACTAGTGAAAATTAATTTGGATTGGGGATGGTTTGTGAATATTGTGCAGGTTTTGTTACTAAAATAGCATGTGGAAAATTGCCATGCATTGAACCACGATTTTCATGATTTCATAAAACAAACAAAAAAACTTTAAAAAAACATTAATTTTCAAATGATTTCATTCAAAGCAAGTTGCAGAAGATGCATTGCAGCAACATGCCCATAAAGTGCCATAGGCACAGAACTGTAACCTCAGTCACCCACCAGCTGTTGCCACATTTCTAGTTCATAGCAACCTGGGGATGAATCTACCAACCTACTGATCCGCTATTACTTAACTGACTGCCACATACAGGAGCATACGCAATGTTTAAAATAAAGGATATAAAATAATGTTCTATAATTATATCAGATTCCTAGAAATAGAAAATAAACGTTTACTACTATTCTTCATTATTTTGCACTCTCTTTTGTGATGATGCCTTCAAATGTAATATTCCAAACTTTTTGTTTGTTCAATGTATGCTAGATGGTACATTTTAGATGTATGTTTTATTCAGAAGATCACAGTGTCATGAATAATTGAACACCTGTTGCATTCCTGATGTTTCTCTGTGTGAACAACACTCTACTGGTATCAGCATATGATGAATCTGGTTCACATTTCTATTACATTGAGACTTTAAAGTCAAAATTAAATCAGATTTGACCTTGTTTACTTTGTCATTCCACATTTTTGTTCTTATTCTGCACGGTACACAAAAATGTTTTCTTTAATAACTTTCCTTTTTGGCCGACGTCACAAATCCTTCCTACTTTTCCTAACCCCTCCTCTTTAACCACCCAGTCATTTTTTCTCATTACATTTCTGAAATATGTCAGATTATATTTGTTTGATGTTCAATCACATTTACAGTACAGTGTTACAGTTGATATATAACACCCAAATCTAAAAATAAATAAATAATAAGCTTTAGAATTGAAGATATAATATTTATTTTAAGAACAAGGAGATTAATGAAATATAAGTGCATGTCATGGAAAATATAGCTTGTGTCAAGTAACAGTTTGTGTTCCTCTTAATAAGCCTCACAACTACAGTAGACTTTTTTTTCTGACCTATTTTTCAGAAAACCAGATGTTCTCACAATAATGACGAGCATCTAGAAAGAAAACATTTTACACTTGAGTTAAAACAGAACAGCAAAACTACAATGCATAATTTACATTAAAGACATATCTCTAGTTTTTAATATGCAACACAATAGTATCTTTATTTAAATAGTCAACTGGAGCATGAAATATTGTTCTAGATTATGACAGATATCTATATCCATGTCTTGCATGCCAGCTGTTACTACCAAAGACTTTAATGCAGTATCATTGTTTTTGTTGACTATTTTCAGCTGTATGCAGATGGATGCCTTGGATTTTTATTTATTTTTATTTTTATGTATTCTTGGAGGACACCATCTGCCCAACTCTTAAATCAACCCAGACACGCATGCTGTGTTAATTTTTGAATGGCCCCTAAGCATAAAGAGACATTTTTACCAAGTGTTTGCACAGTACCCTGCCTGAGGAGACACTTCACAAATGCTTATTTTGTGCACTCACAGGCGAACGTGTAACACTGCAAAATCATTTTTACCAAGTATCATTGACTTATTTTCCAGACACATTTTCTAAACAGCCTTAAAATAAGATACATTCACCTGATAAGCATGACTACATAAAATATTAAGACTTTTTCAGAGAATGTATCTTGATTGTGTGTATTTTGCACTGGCTGATTTTTTTGTTTCAAGCAGAAAAACAAGTGGAAAAAAACAGCCAGTGCAATAAGACAAAATACAGGGTAAGATCAGGTAGAAATAGCAATTTAAAGGCGCAGTAAGCAATTTCTGAGAAACGCTGTTGAAAGTGGATCAGACCGAGCACCACAACAAACTTGTAGCCAATCAGTAGTAGGGGGCATGTCCACTCGTGATGGGGAGGAGAGAGAGTAAGCAAGAAGGAGTTTTGAAGAAAGACTGTTGAAAGAGAGATTCTGAGGTCAGAGGAATATCACTGGAAAAAGAAGGGCTAGCATCAGGTAACCCATCGTTGTAGAACAGAGGTCTTCAACCCTGCTCCTGGGGACCCACTGTCCTGCAGAGTTTAGCTCCAACCCTAATTAAAGACAGCTGAAGCTAATCAAGCTCTTCAGTATCACTTGTTGAAGATACACAGGCAGGTTTGCTGAAGCAGATTGGAAATATACTTTGCAGGACAGTGGGTCCCCAGGAACAAGGTTGAAGACCTCTGCTGTAGAAAGATTTGTGGACACTCTGACATAGATCGACATAGATCATACTTTTTTTTTAACTTTATTTAAAGGGGCCTCAAAGCAAACAAGCATGTTGATCGGTATTTGTGCAGACTGACCATAAGTGTGTGTGTATGTGTGTATATATATATATATATATATATATATATACACACTCACCTAAAGGATTATTAGGAACACCATACTAGTACTGTGTTTGACCCCCTTTCGCCTTCAGAACTGCCTTAATTCTACGTGGCATTGATTCAACAAGGTGCTGAAAGCATTCTTTAGAAATGTTGGCCCATATTGATAGGATAGCATCTTGCAGTTGATGGAGATTTGTGGGATGCACAGCCAGGGCACGAAGCTCCCGTTCCACCACATCCCAAAGATGCTCTATTGGGTTGAGATCTGGTGACTGTGGGGGCCCTTTTAGTACAGTGAACTCATTGTCATGTTCAAGAAACCAATTTGAAATGATTCAAGCTTTGTGACATGGTGCATTATCCTGCTGGAAGTAGCCATCAGAGAATGGGTACATGGTGGTCATAAAGGGATGGACATGGTCAGAAACAATGCTCAGGTAGGCCGTGGCATTTAAACGATGCCCAATTGGCACTAAGGGGCCTAAAGTGTACCAAGAAAACATCCCCCACACCATTACACCACCACCACCAGCCTGCACAGTGGTAACAAGGCATGATGGATCCATGTTCTCATTCTGTTTACGCCAAATTCTGACTCTACCATCTGAATGTCTCAACAGAAATCGAGACTCATCAGACCAGGCAACATTTTTCCAGTCTTCAACTGTCCAATTTTGGTGAGCTTGTGCAAATTGTAGCCTCTTTCTCCTATTTGTAGTGAAGATGAGTGGTACCCGGTGGGGTCTTCTGCTGTTGTAGCCCATCCGCCTCAAGGTTGTGCATGTTGTGGCTTTACAAATGCTTTGCTGCATACCTCGGTTGTAACGAGTGGTTATTTCAGTCAAAGTTGCTCTTCTATCAGCTTGAATCAGTCGGCCCATTCTCCTCTGACCTCTAGCATCAACAAGGCATTTTTGCCCACAGGACTGCCGCATACTGGATGTTTTTCCCTTTTCACACCATTCTTTGTAAACCCTAGAAATGGTTGTGTGTGAAAATCCCAGTAACTGAGCAGATTGTGAAATACTCAGACCGGCCCGTCTGGCACCAACAACCATGCCACGCTCAAAATTGCTTAAATCACGTTTCTTTCCCATTCTGACATTCACTTTGGAGTTCAGGAGATTGTCTTGACCAGGACCACACCCCTAAATGCATTGAAGCAACTGCCATGTGATTGGTTGATTAGATAATTATGAGCATTAATGAGAAATTGAACAGGTGTTCCTAATAATCCTTTAGGTGAGTGTGTGTATATATATATAAAGTGCTAGTTTAATTTCAACATGCAGTTTATAGGAGACGTTTGCCAGCCTTGGTCTTTAATTAACATTAATTTATTTGCAGCCTACATTACAATAACTGTCCTGGTTGAAGTGTAGCCTTAATGCAATTGGTCAAATCTGTGTTGTTTTGAATAAAAGAATTTGTTCTAGTGTGAAAATGTTTGCCTATAAATTGTGTTGTGTGCCTTCTTATCAAACCCGCCACAGCAGTGATCAGTAGTTTATAAGACTGCGTTCTCTGAAATCCTCTCAAGCAGAGGACTTCTACATTCGATTGGTTGTGGCTGGACCATGTCATAGCTCATTACCATAAAGTTGACCTGACTTCAACTTATCTCGATGCCACATCGTCCAAGACGCGGTGCTTCGCTGCTCACCGCCAGCTCACATTAAAAATGAATGACTTCTGGCCACTTTGATGCTCTCGGCGGCGGCGGCGGCGGTGTGAACACACGGTTAGGTGATGAGGGGAATTTTTTTAATTTGAGGGGGAAGTTGTGGTACATTTAATTTAAAAAAAAGTAGCACTAATAGAATAAAGATACAACTTAAATGAAGATTCTTTTTTTTTTTTTTTTTGGGGGTAAGTCTACAGGTACAGAAACATTATACTCAATATTCAAATTTAAAATAACACTGGATAGTCGTGTATAAATTAAATACATAGACTATTAATCCCCTTCTAATCTTTTGTTGTTTTATCAGACTCATATTAGGCTGCTGTCACTTTAAGAGCTAGTGCACGGATCCATTATATACCGTTACACGTTTATTTAAGACACAACCGACTGTTTACAAGGATACTCGTCGGAATTTCCACATAATGTTGTGTGTTTTTGACCGTTAAAGCACTATAATGAGCAAAAAAGATCTCAGTTTTGTTACTCACGAGCTGTTTGTGAGGTGGCTTTATGCATGCACGCAAAGTTTAAATAGTTTAAAATCCCTTGAATGTTTAAATTTGTAAGATTTAAAAAAAAACATGCAAATAATAAACTTTAGTGAACGATGCAAAACTGGCCTGACTGTGCAAGTGACAATTCAGTCAACTTTGCATTTTGGGGCCAGAGCAATGAACAATGGTGATTGGTTTGTTTGGGTTGATTTCAAGCATCAACAGTGTTCAACAACGATTCTCAGAAATTGCTTATGTGCAATGTAACAATTGCAGGTTACCACTATTTTTCTATTTTTTGCAAGTAAAAAAGTTGAATTTATTAATTTTTCATTTATTTATTTTTTTATTTTTTAACTCTTTTTTTTAATGTCAGGGAAGCCCATTGTTCCTGCAGTCTTCTAAGAACGTGTCTGTCAACATCCTCAATGAGAAGAAGCAATTAGTATCTCAGCTCATTGCAGGTAAGCACACAAATACTAACGCACTTGAGCTAAGGATTGTTTAAAAACTCTCATGCAACCCCTTTGTGATAATTACAATTGTCTTGCTCCCCAAGATTTCGCAGACTATAAATTGAAATGAAGATTTCTTGCCCCATCTCTGTGGGCGTTTATATTAGGGTAGATAGCATGAAATGAAATATTCACTGAACTCAGGAGGCGACTAAGGGCCAATCCGCTCACGGAAGGAAAATGAATCCAGGCAGCTATTATGTTAGATTTTATGGGACAGATGGTTAAATGACTATTTTGAAAGAGTTAAAGAGTTCTTTGATAGCCAGGTTGTTAGTCTCATCTCTCTCATGATGTAGCCTTTATAACTGTGACTAGAGACTTCATTAAAGCGCAGTAATTGCATGTGCATGGATGCATGTACTATTAAGTCCTGGTTAATAGTGTAATAGTGAGGCCATATTTTAATGAAAGTAATTTTGCCTTAAATGGACTAGTTAAATGACTTTCACTTGAGTTATGGCGCTAGAGCAACTGTATACAAAACCAAATTAAAAAGGAAGTGTAAGAACAAGCATGTGTTTCATTAATTGAATTCTAATGTGTTTTGTGTACTAGCTGGTCAGAAAAGTCATTAAGTAAATTACAAGATTTGTTGCTCTAATTGATAGGTTGACCAATGCTGCGCTGTAAAATGTAGCGGCTGTTTTCAAACTTATCGCATTGTGCTTAGCCTACGCTCTCATTTTCTTTGAACATGAGAGTTCATTAAAGGATCAGCTCACTTTCAAATGAAAATCACCCCATGATTTACTCACCCTCAAGCCATCCTAGGTGTATATGACTTTCTACTTTCTGATGAACACAGTCAGTTACATTAAAAAACATCCTGACGCTTTCAAGCTTTATAAATGGCAGTGAACCACACGTTTGAAGCTCAAAAAACTGCATCTATCCATCATAAACTTACTCCACATGGCTACAGGGGGTTAATAAAGGCCTTCTGAAGCGATCTACTTTATACAATAAATTATCTAGCTTCCGCCAGAACGCCTTCCATATTCAACATAACTGGTGTGACGTATGACGTTGGACGTAGCATAAGCATTTTGAATTGTGAGAGACACTTTCTTCATAAGTTGAATACAGAAGGCGGTCTGGCGATAGCTAGATATTTTACTTTATAAAGTTTTTTTTTTTATAACTTTATTAACTCCCCGGAGCATGTTTATGTTGATGGATGGATGCACTTTTCTGAGCTTCAAACTCGTTGGCCCTGTTCACTGCCATTATAAAGCGTTGAAGCGTCAGGATATTTATTAATATAACTCTGATTGTGTTCATCAGAAAGAAGAAAGTCATATACACCTAGGATGGCTTGAGGGTATTTTATTTCATTTTAAAGTGAACTAATCCTTTAACTTGCGGAGACAATGGCCGATGCTCAAAGTTCAGTATTACGCTTTTTCAAGATATCACAGAAAGATGAGCGAGAAGGAGAAAAAGTGCCATCTACATCTGAGCCTGCTTCACCTTTCCATAAGGCCAGAGCGAATGAAGCTGCGGCTTTCCATTTCCAGGACACGCATATTTCATCACTGGACTGTAGTACTGAGACTTCCACGACACAAAACGGCTCAATGGCAAAAGATTTTGTCTCATTATAATAGCGGAAACAACTTTAAAACACTCCATCATTTATGGTCATACAGATAAGAGTAAGACATCATGTGAGACTCCAGGGTCTATTTTTATTGGGTATATACACTCACAAAATAAAGAAAACAAACAGGTTGCAGGTTTCTGCCATTCCGGTTATCTTTCTGTAAAGTTTGTGGAGTGCATCAAAAATTAATCGAAACTCAGTGTATTGGCTACTAGTCTCAGCCTCATGGACTACTGAGTTTCTAAATCGTCATCTGATTGGTTTAATTCTACAAGATGTCCGGGAGACGTGTGTGTCGCGCTCTTTAACGGTCCATCTGGAAACAAAGATGCAGTGAAGCCAAACCCCCTCATGGAAAAAGTACGCTGTCATGTTTATAATGGGGACAATGAGCACTTATCAGAATCAACTAAACATCAGATTATCAAAAGTAGGTGAAGTATGTAAAGTTCACGACTTCCAAGAGTTTTACACAACTGTCTGTTATTGTAGGGAAATTGACGTTTCATTTTCACTCCCCTAAACATGACACGGAACAAAACAAATTGTGATTGGTTGCTTTACATGTCAGTCAGACAGCCCAGTGAAAGCTGCTATGAGTCCAGGCCTTCTGCCATCAAGCTGAAGCGAGACTAATAGGCTACTAGCCAGCTCTTGCATGCCATCTGAACATCACTGTATTCGTAGTCTGACTGTATGCACCGAACTGTGGCATCCGTACTGTGACAGTTCAGGACGAATACATATACCAGTATATAAACATTCTTCCGATTGTCTTAATTTGAGCTAGATTCTTTGGAGAAACATGAAAAATGCTTATCATAAACTGTAAAAATATATTTTTTGTCAGGTTCTCATGGAGTTCATGCACGGGGCAAAATGCTGGAGGTAAAATCAAGTGCAGGAAAACTGCTCTTCTCTGCAGACGACCACGAGGTGGTAGTTGGAGCAGAGAGATTACGAGTTATGGGTGAGTGAACATTTACATTATAACACATTTGAGGGTATTAAACTTTTTTTATGCTCACAGAAAGCTTAGCCCTGTTCCCACACAGTTATTTGGCACAGTCTACAAAGAGAAAGCTGAAGTGCTAAATGAGCCTCACAGAACTGCTTTTAAACACAGACTGGCATTAGGCATTGTGCTCTGTGTGTGAATTGTGTTGGTAATTGATACAGTGGTATAATTCAATAAGTATATGACATCAAAGACCATTTCACACTTTTAAGAACCCTTCAAAAACAATGGCAAAGCATCTACTACAATATAATGAAACATTTGTCATTTATTTGTTGCTTTCAAAATTAAATTGGGGTCTGAGGACAAGGAGGTTTGTGGGGCAGAAAAAATTTTACACACAATTTTTTTTAGGGCTGTCAAAGTTAACATGTTAAAGTAATAATTGATTTTGGTGCAATTACTGAATTTGATGTTGTTTTAAATCGAAGGGCCCTATCATACAGCCGGCGCAATGCAATGGCAGGCGCGATGCAAGTGTTTTTTGCTAGTTTCAGCTCGATGCAGTTATCATTTTCCCGTCCAGCACCACGTTGTTTAAAAAGCAAATGCACTTGCGCCCATCTGTTCGCCCATAGGCGTGCTGGTCTGAAAACTAGATGTGTTCAGGCGCATAGTTGGCGCGTTGCTATTTTAAAGGCAACTGAAAACCACTGCGCCATTGACCAACAAAAACCTGGTCTAAAGTCAATAGTGCAGTATTTAAAAAATGCGTGTGCACAATGCACATACACTCTGCTTATTACGATGGATGGATGGATGGATGGATGGATGGATGGATGGATGGATGGATGGATGGATGGATGGATGGATGGATGGATGGATGGATGGATGGATGGATGGATGGATGGATGGATGGATGGATGGATGGATGGATGGATGGATGGATGGATGGATGGATGGATGGATGGATGGATGGATGGATGGATGGATGGATGGATGGATGGATGGATGGATGGATGGATGGATGGATGGATGGATGGATGGATGGATGGATGGATGGATGGATGGATGGATGGATGGATGGATGGATGGATGGATGGATGGATGGATGGATGGATGGATGGATGGATGGATGGATGGATGGATGGATGGATGGATGGATGGATGGATGGATGGATGGATGGATGGATGGATGGATGGATGGATGGATGGATGGATGGATGGATGGATGGATGGATGGATGGATGGATGGATGGATGGATGGATGGATGGATGGATGGATGGATGGATGGATGGATGGATGGATGGATGGATGGATGGATGGATGGATGGATGGATGGATGGATGGATGGATGGATGGATGGATGGATGGATGGATGGATGGATGGATGGATGGATGAGAGGCATTTATATGGCGCTTTCATATGTACTACTGTACACCCAAAGCGCTTTACACTCATGACAGGGGTCTCTCCTCAACCACCACCAGTGTGCAGCATCCACTTGGATGACGCGACGGCAGCCACAGTACAACAGCGCCAGTGCGCTCACCACACATCAGCGATAGGTGGCGAGGACAGAGGGTGATAGAGCCAATTCAGTGGATGGGGATTATTAGGAAGCCATGATTGGTAAGGGCCAATAGAGGGAATTTGGCCAGGACACCGGGGTTACACCCCTACTCTTTACGAGAAGTACCATGGTATTTTTAATGACCACAGAAAGTCAGGACCTCGGTTTAACGTGTCGAGGATGGATTAAAAGACTAGGTACAGCCCTTTTAGCCTACAATTTTTTTCGTCGTTAAACTAACAAAAATGGATTCAGACACGCCTTAAGTGCACCTGCACCATGCGCTTCAGACCATGCACTCAGTATATATATCAGTATATATGTCCCCATTTATTCACTAGTCCTATTAGAATGTTGAAAGAATGTTGTTTGCACAACCTGTTTTGAAAAGGTCTCTCAGTTTCTGGTCACATTTGGCATGAAAACAAGAAGCACTTGGCAGTGTTTTCCAACAACCCCAGACGGTGAGAATATATATATTTATGTTTTTTTTTCCCATGTATCTTTTTTTTTTTTTTTTTTCAATGATTTATTTTGGGAAGTGAGAAAAAAAATCCTGGACTTTTCAAGGTTGTTTTGTGCCGTATTTGATCATGGTGCCTGCTTGTCTCAGGGGTAAAGCTAAACTTCCTTTAAAGTGATTACTCAAGCCTGTGTACATCCATTTTTCCCCCGATGATTTTCCCTAAGCCACAGTTCATTACTTTACATCCACTCAAACTCAGCGACGGACTGCAGCGAGAACAGGAGTATTTAGAACTGGATGTTTCTCTTTCGGATTTTATCTCAAGTGTTCCTGGAGTGATGCCAGGCATCTGAATTAGTTTGGTGGACCACACATGGATGTGCACGTTTTAAGGTCAGGAAAATCCTGCTACTCTAATACTGCCTATGTCTCTAGGGCTATAGCTTAGAAACCATCTTAAGAGCTCCTGCCATGTAATAGGACTACGCTCTAATGTCATGACAGTCTAGAGTAAACATAACTTCAACTGCCATCACAACACAACTGAATTCAACTCTGTAGAACTTTAGTAGGCACAGCAACGGCCAGTCAAAGCAAGACTAAACAAATACCAATGTTCGCTATTGGGCAAATCCTTTAAAAATCTGATTCATCCAATGACTTGCAGGGCTTGACACTTACCTTTTTCCCCAAGAAAATAAAAAAAATAGGAGTGCATAACTTTATTGTAATGCAAATTGATAAAATAAGAGAAATATTTGCTTAAAGAATTCAAAAACTACAATAGGAAAAATAAGTGAAAGCGTATATTTCTTTTTGAGGTTAAGTGCTCCCGGGAAGAGATGATTTTTCAGCTGTCTTTTAAATGTTGTCAGGGATTCTGCATTCTGGATGAAGGCGGGCAGATCGTTCCACCAGCAAGGAACAGTGAATGAAAATATTCCGGAGAGTGATTTTGTGCCTCTCTGTGATTGTGCCACGAGCCGTCACTCCTTTGCCGATCGTAAGCTTCTGGTAGGGAGGTAGACTTGTAAGAGCAAGTGGAAGTATGCAGGTGTTGAGCCTGTGGTAGATCTGTAAGCAAGCATCAATTGAACTCGATGCAAGCTGCGAGTGGTAGCCAGTGAAGAGAGATAAAGAGAGGTGTGACGTGGGCCCTTTTGGGCTCGTTGAAGACAAGACGTGCCGCTGCATTCTGAATCATTGGATGGATGGAAGTCCAGCTAGAAGGGCATTGCAGTAGTCAAGCCTAGAAATGACCAGGGCCTGGACGAGAAGTTGTGTCGCATGCTCCATTAGGAAAGGCCTGATCTTCCTGATGTTGTACAGTGCAAACCTGCATATCATATGTAATCATGCATACACATGTAAAATAACCACAACCTGCTTTTTTTAAGCAGTGAGACCCACTTTTAGTAGTTCTTTTGACATACCAACCCTATCTCACGGCAATTCATACGTATTTCACAAGGTGGCTAATTTGTACGAATTTGTACAACCTCACTTTTTGCTAAATCGTACGTATTTGACGAGTTGGACAATTCTTAGGATTTCGTACAAATGACCTAACCTCAAACCCCACCCCTAAACCTACCCATCACTGCAGTATAGACAAACTGTATGAATTCATGCGAGTGAGGTCGTGCGAATTCATACGAATTTGCCACCTCGTATAAATACTTACGAATTGGTCGTGAGATAGCTTTGAGCATACTGAATGTTCAGATATTTAACAAATGGGCCATGACATTTTTGTGAAAATGATGAAAAATGCTGGCGGTGGGTTGAAAAGAGTTGAAAAGTGTTCAGTTGCAAGAAAAAGTATGTGAAGTTGTGAACCGCTTGCAGAATTTGTGAAAATGTGAATAATTTTAGCAAAACAAAAGAGATCATACAAAATGCATTATTTTTTATTTTATTTAGTACTGTCCTGAATAAGATATTTTACGTTAAAAAAACTTAAAAAAAAGGTTTACATATAATCCACTAGACAAAAATAAATAAATAAATAGCTGAATTTATTAAAATGACCTGTTCAAAAGTTTATGAAGACATTGAGTCTCGATTCCCTGGATGATCCACGGCTGTTTGTTTTTTTTTTTTTTGATGGTTGTTCTTGAGTCTCTTGTTTGTCCTGAACAGTTCAACTGCCCAAAGTTCTTCAGAAAAATCCTCCAGGTCCTGCACGTTCTGGAGCATCAGTGAATGATTGAACCTTTTTTAATAGTTGTGTTTGAGTCCCTCAGTCATCCTCAGTGTGAAAAGACGGATCTCTAAATCATACAGTCACTGCCGGAAAGGGTTCAAATATGCTAAAGATGCTGGAAACCTGAAGAATTTGCAGGACCTGGAGGATTTTTCTGAAGAACATTGGGCAGTTGAACTGCTCAGGACAAACAAGAGACTTCAAGAACAACCATCACGAACAGCCGTGGATCATTCAGGGAACGACACACAGCATTGAGAATCAGTGGTTCATAAACTTATGAACGGGGTCATTAATAAATTACACTATTGTAACTATTGCAAAAAAAAGACAATTCTATGTAAAATATGTAAAAAATTCAGCACAGCACTAAATAAAAAATAACATGCATTTTGTATGATCTCTCTTAGTTAAAATTATTCACATTTTCACAGATTCTGCAAGCAGTTCACATCATTTATATTGCAACTGTATGTGTTATTGGCCCATAACTTGTCAATGTGTCATGTTAATTGATTGTATAGCTTGCAGAAAGATGACATTCTGTACTAAATTGGGATGAATGCTTTCTTAATTGTGATATCTTCTAGGTTCTTTGAGATTTAGGTTGATTCAGTAGTGTTTATCATTTTCACTTGAATATAAAATCAATTAATTTAGACATTACCACATTTTTTTAGGTTACCATTTTTTTCAGTGCACACTGAGCGTTTTCTAAAGAACTAGGGAGCAATGTTCCTTGTGGGACTTAAAAAGGTTCTGCTATGCCAAGTAGGGCTTTTTGCTTCTAATTAGAGGCTTTATTTTTAACAGTGTACGCACAAATAATTGCAAACACATATACAGTCACTAAATAGGATGAATCATAGTTTCATAAAACAATCCAACCTTAAAGTCTTTCAGGACATGAAGAACTCGCACTAAAAACTTTTCTTTTCATTCACTCACTTTCCTTTCATGTGCTCGTCTCAGTGCAGAGGAGAATCATTCCCAGCTGGAGACATTCGATTACAGTATTTTGCAACTCTTTTATGATAAGCAGCGCTTCATCTGATGAGAGACTGCCATAGTACAAGTGTCGGCTCCGATATAAAAGAATACAGAGCAGGGAAGGAAATTCAAAATGTCTCACGAGGGGCGGGGGAGCTGCGGAATTCAGTTCGTATTTTGTTCAGCTCCACAGGAAGAGCTATAAGAGCAAATTAGGACAAACCCTGCAACATCTGCTCGGGCTCGCTGCTTTATTTCAATATGAGCTACTGGAAAGACCTTGACTATTTTACTAAAGCTAGTAGTTTTATTTTTGAGGTTTAAATTAGACAAAATTCATGAAACTGTCACCTAACCCCAAACACTGCCAAGCATTCGAATTTACTAATGAAAGGCTGCAATGTTTTCCTGTAAGACTGAAATGAAAGAGTTATTAATATCTGAAACACTGATTTAGCCTCCATGCTGATGTTGCCCCTGAAGCATTATTTTAGTCGGAGCTGAATGTTATTCTTCATTAATTTTAACAATCAGATGTTAAAGAGGGGAAAGCAATTTGCTTGGGTACCAAAGTCACTCCCGAGAGATGCTATGTCAAGCTTCGAGTCTCATAATGTATGAGTAATTAGGCAATTCTACATTAAAATGTTAGATGGTTTTTAAAAATTGCCATATGTAGCCGTTTGTTTATTCCATTCTTTCATGTAATCTTTTATTTTATGGTTTCTGAGGGCATAAAGAAATATTAAGGTTGAGATGCAGATAAATAATAAAATGTCTGTTCTGGAGAGTGATTTTGTGCCTCTGTGATGGTGCCACGAGCCGTCGCGCCTTTGCCGATCGTGTAGGGATGTAGACTTGTAAGAGCGAGTGGAAGTATGCAGGTGCTGAGCCTGCGGTAGATCTGTAAGCATGTGTCAATTGAACAATCATAGTCAAGGCCAGGATTTTCAGCAGCCGCTGCTCGTCTGTATGGGCAGGTTGGGCAGAGCCCCACCAAAATATTCATCCAAACACACACCTCTGTATACACTGAATTAATAATTAATTGTAAATGTATTCGGAATTCTGCAACAAATATTTTTTTTTCTGATTTTCTAGACTTTTTAAGTGGTGAAGTGAGCAGGATGTATTAAAATGAAGAGCATGGCTATGACAGGCATGTGTTCATGATACTTGGTAGCGCCCCACAAATTTCCATTGTAAACCTGTGCATATGCAGTAGTTATGTTGTGTTTGTTTTAGGTTTGTTCTGAGAATAGACATGACTTTCCTCACTGGAATTCCTACACAACTTGCAATATTCTAGAACAACATCTGAGGCAATAAATATTACAATAATTCTAAGATGGTATTCTGTGCTTTAGTCGTGTATAAGTATGTCAATTATCATTAGAGCACCCCACGCCACCCTCAGGTGTGCAGCGATTAGAATATAAAGCTTACAAAATGTTACTTAAACTAGTGCCAGACCCAGAATCTTCCCTACCAAAATTTACGACCAGGAGCAACTACTGATTTTTAGTAACACCTTTTAAGGTCCCATTTATTAAGATTAGTTAATGCATCAGCTAACATTAACTACTGAGCAATGCCCCTATTTACAGAGTGTCTATTTACACCCTGGTAAATACCCAGTCTTGTTGGCAAAAAGGTAATTTACACTAACTCTGACACCAATGTCTGGTTTTGCCATATGTAACGGAGGCCAGCTAGTAGTTGCTGTGCGAGTAAAGCCAGGTACACACAGTGTGATTTATAATGGTCCTTTAAGATTGTTTTTTGTCAGACTGGATGAATATAATAATGTACACTCTGTTATTATTGTATCCTGTTAATATACAACAACACGGAGGTGCAAGTAGTATCTGCCACTATTTATAAGTATAAATGGCATCTAACAACCATTTGCACCTATTTCAAAGAACCTCTACTTTTATATAATGTACAAACCCGATTCCAAAAAATTGTGAATAAAAAAGGAATGCAATAATTTTCAAATCTCATAAACTTATATTTTATTCACAATAGAATATAGATAACATATCAAATGTTGAAAGTGAGACATTTTGAAATTTGTCACGCCAAATATTGGCACAATCCACCGTGCCATTCACCGTTGCCGGTTAAAACACTATAGGTCAAAAAAGAAGCCATATCTAAACATGATCCAGAAGCGCAGGCGTTTTCTCTGGGACAAGGCTCATTTAAAATGGACTGTGGCAAAGTGGAAAACTGTTCTGTGGTCAGACTAATCAAAATTTGAAGCTCTTTTTGGAAAACTGGGACACCATGTCATCCGGACTAAAGAGGACAAGGACAACCCAAGTTGTTCACAGCGCTCAGTTCAGAAGCCTGCATCTCTGATGGGATGGGGTTGCATGAGTGCGTGTGGCATGGGCAGCTTACACATCTGGAAAGGCACCATCAATGCTGAAAGGGATATCCAAGTTCAAGAACAACATATGCTCCCATCCAGACGTCGTCTCTTTCAGGGAAGACCTTGCATTTTCCAACATGACAATGCCAGACCACATACTGCATCAATTAAAACATCATGGCTGCGTAGAAGAAGGATCCGGGTACTGAAATGGCCAGCCTGCAGTCCAGATCTTTCACCCATAGAAAACATTTGGCGCATCGTAAAGAGGAAGATGCGACAAAGAAGACCTAAGACAGTTGAGCAACTAGAAGCCTGTATTAGACAAGAATGGGACAACATTCCTATTCCTAAACTTGAGCAACTTGTCTCCTCAGTCCCCAGACGTTTGCAGACTGTTATAAAAAGAAGAGGGGATGCCACACAGTGGGAAACATGGCCTTGTCCCAACTTTTTTGAGATGTGTTGATGCCATGAAATTTAAAATCAACTTATTTTTCCCTGAAAATGATACATTTTCTTAGTTTAAACATTTGATATGTCATCTATGTTGTATTCTGAATAAAATATTGACATTTGAAAACATTCTGTTTTTATTCACAATATGCACAGTGTCCCAACTTTTTTGGAATCGGGTTGTAAATAGAATGCTTCTCTACAAAGGCAAAATGTTGTAACTTCATTTTTGGTCAAAAATTTGTTATTGATATTTTTGGGACATTCAAGACCTCCTTTATCATGTGAGTAAGTAGCTTGAGTCAATTCTGTTGTTTGTTTTTTTTTGTTTTTTTTTTATAAAATAATGGGTTGTCTTAACAGTAACTTCCAAAAGCCCAGGAGAAACCAAGGCAGAACACTGTAACACCAGTTGCCGCTCTTTGCCTTTGTTTTAGAATGCACAAATTGAGTTAGGATACTCTGCTATTGTTTAGCTGTTGTTTAGAAGTCACTGTGCTGGCCTGGAGTTACGGTAATCTGCCTTTGTTTTACTGTCTATTAAAATTGCTGCGTTTAAATTACAAAGTAGCCTGTGTCATACATCTGTCACTGAAGCATTTCTGACATACCTGAATAAAAGTATGGGTAAAACTAATAGCGTTTTCACTAATAGCGTTTTCACTAATAGCGTTTAAGGATGGCCCATTGTTCTCAAAAGAAAATGATGGTTGAGATGGCTTTGAAACACAGACATCAAGGTCAAGGTGAGAAATCGTGTAAGACAAAAGATGCATTAGACAAACAAATTAGATCGCAATGTACTTCATTTAGCTAGCTAGCAGGCTATAGCATAAATAGGCTAGTCAGCTATCCAATAAATAGGCTACCAAACAGCTCCACACAAAAAAAAAAAAAAAAACATTGTAAATCATCTGAAATAAATGTCATGATCACTAGATTTTATACAGTATTACTATAATGATTTTGAAAATGGTGATCCGTAACCAAATATGGATAATGTGGACGTTACTGCCATTGCCAGATGCCTTGCTATTTGCAAGTTTGATCAAGATTTTTTTTTTATGTAGATCATTTTCATTACTAAAACATTGAATTGCCAGATTTCCAGTGTCCTACTTATAAATAATTTGGCTGGACAACTTACAAGTTAAGGTTTTTTGCCTTTGTAGGGCAGAATGCATTGCTATTTTCACTTAGTGTAAATGGCAACTATTGCTAAGAAAATATGGTATTTGCGCTTGTAAATAGACGCTCCATATTTTTTATACATGTTATGGTGTCACTATTTATGCCACTATTGCATGCTTAAAATTCAAAGGTTTTGAACTGTATAATGAATAAGAAAAATGCATAGGGGAGAGCGGGGCACAACCTAACGCTTTTTGACTTTCTCAGTTTGTGTAAATCCACTTGGGGTTCAGAGTATTTATTTTTTCCCACATTAATTTCCCACGTCTAGTACAATTATGTGGTTTTGTTACATTAATACAGTGTATAATTTTTTTCTTGTTTTCCCCCGAAATAATGGAAGTGAAATGTGACAACATGCCCCATAGGTGGGGCACACTGTAACATGTGAGGGGCACATTGTAACATCACCAAATGACAGCTTAAAATGTTATCTGATATAAATAAATAAAAATATCCATGACAAACTAAAATATTTTAATACAATACAATACAATATTATATATACACACACACACACACACACACACACACACACACACACACACACACACACACACACACACACACACACACACACACCTAAAGGATTATTAGGAACACCATACTAATACTGTGTTTGACCCTCTTTCGCCTTCAGAACTGCCTTAATTCTACGTGGCATTGATTCAACAAGGTGCTGAAAGCATTCTTTAGAAATGTTGGCCCATATTGATAGGATAGCATCTTGCAGTTGATGGAGATTTGTGGGATGCACATCCAGGGCACGAAGCTCCCGTTCCACCACATCCCAAAGATGCTCTATTGGGTTGAGATCTGGTGACTGTGGGGGCCATTTTAGTACAGTGAACTCATTGTCATGTTCAAGAAACCAGTTTGAAATGATTCGAGCTTTGTGACATGGTGCATTATCCTGCTGGAAGTAGCCATCAGAGAATGGGTACATGGTGGTCATAAAGGGATGGACATGGTCAGAAACAATGCTCAGGTAGACCGTGGCATTTAAACGATGCCCAATTGGCACTAAGGAGCCTAAAGTGTGCCAAGAAAACATCCCCCACACCATTACACCACCACTACCAGCCTGCACAGTGGTAACAAGGCATGATGGATTCATGTTCTCATTCTATTTACGCCAAATTCTGAAATCCCAGTAACTGAGCAGATTGTGAAATACTCAGACCGGCCCGTCTGGCACCAACAACCATGCCACATTCAAAATTGCTTAAAAGAGTTTCTCAAAAGAATTCATAAAAGTATAGAATATAATAGCGTAGTTCTAATAGGGGCTCATTGTAACGCAGTGTGACAACATGCCCCACATGCACAACTGGGATTTAAACCGCGGCTCGTGTCTTCTGCTGTTAGATCAGCATTAAAGAACCATCTCAACTGTTAAATAACAGATACAAGATTAAAATAATATCAGATTTGTCTTATTTTAAATAAAAAACAGAGATGAAAAATAACTTAAGAAATTTACTTTTGCTATGGTTAAATAAATGTTCGGTGATATCTTCCAAAGATTTCTTAATTTTCACGCATTTTTTTTTCTCTAAATAATGTTGATATGGCAACTAGTAAATACACAAAGTATCGTCATCCTGGCATGTGTGGAAAGTGTTAAACCATGAGTGTTATGAACACATATGCTGTTTGTCATGGTAAATGGTAAAGTGGTGACTCTTATGCAGCATTTAATTAGGAGGTGCCAGCTTTACACAGAGCATATTATTTATTATTATTTTGATGTGCCACAACCAAGGAAAGATTTCCACCTGGCACATGTGTACATAGACCAACAAATCAATTTACCCATATTACAAATAGCATATTACTTCTATGTACTCATTGTTGTAATTTACAAGGTACACACAAATTTGTATTTAAACATAAATACTGTAGTGGTAGAAATCAACCTTCTATTACATATAGTGTAAATAATATTGACCTTGTTTCACCGTGTAAATAGCTAATAATTAAATTTAAATTGTATTTAATTTCATGCATAGAGGACACTACTTACTTACTTACTGCCCATTATGCCTCTGGCATGTAGGGCAGCAACGAATGTTCTCCACTCTGGTCGATTCTGGGCTTTTTTTCTGGACATCTCCCCATGCCAGGTGATCTTGGGTCGTCCTCTCTTTCTTTTACCTTTGGGTGTCCAATGAAGGGCTAGTCTTGGGATGTTGTCTTGCTCTCTTCTCAAAACATGCCCAATCCATTTCCAGCGCCGCTTTGTTATGATGCCATCCATGCTGTCTTGTTGACATCTTGTTATTAGATCCTCATTTGATATCTTGCTTGGCCAAAAAATCCGACAGATTCTTCTCAGACTCCTTGTGTGGAAGACTGATAGTTGACGCATGTCATTTGCTGTCATTCTCCAGCATTCTGCGCCGTACAGTAGGGCGGATAGAACACAGCTCTGATATAATTTGAGTTTTGTCTTGCTTCTATACTGCTGAGACTTCCATATGTTGTGAATGAAGGACACTACAGTGGACAACTATTCAAAAAGCATTGTCTTGCATATGCATGTGTTTTGATGCCATAGTTGCACATCAACCTCTACAGTGGACACTAGTGCATCATCCTATAAATTACCACCAAGTGGCAAGCCATTGTATGTTGATATTCAAAAGTAATCTGATTATGTAATGCATTACTTTACTTGTGACATCCAAAAGTAATCTGATTACATAATGCACGTTACTTTTAATGCATATTTCTATGTGTCCACCTTGAACATAATCCGAATTATCAGCTAATAAGGGTAAATCATCTAGTACACTGGAGGAGCATCCGAGTTGGGTTTCCACAGTTGTTATGAGATCTCAGGTTATAGAGATCTCTGATGGAATCAGGTCCTAATGTTCTGATATCAAAGATACGTGAAGGTCAACTTGTATGAAGTTCAGTTGCTTTTTCAAGATTTTGCATTTATATTTTTTGTATGCATTTCATAGTTTTCACATTATTTCATATAATTTTATTGATTGGTTTGTTAAATACACACAATATTGCTGTATTATTACGGTATTATGTTTAATACAGTATCTCTTCAGTTTAAACCATAAATGCATGCTGTCAAAGGTTCAAATCAGGGAAATTTTGTAACCCTTTCCATGCATGAATTATGATAACCTCAGTCAGGACATCTGAAAATCTCTTTGCCCCAAGAGCAATAAAAACACATAAGAAAGTATCCTGACTGAGGTTATTATAATTCATGCATGAAATGGTTAAAAAGTTAATTGTCAAGGGTAGCTCCAAAAGTTAGTTTTGAAAGCACGAGTGAAGGGACTTTTAAATAAAATGGCAACACTTAATAAAGACCTCAGGTGATTACCTCCACAAAGCCTGTCCAGTTTTTGTATGTGGATAGTGTGTTCATTGAGGCAACCTCAAACACAGGAATGCAGCGTCACACATGAGCTTGGATGAACAGACCTTCTGTTAAGGAGATAACATCATCCTCTGCAATAGGGCCATTTGTCATCGCTACAGTGAGCATGACCAGCCTCGGGGAGTGAAGAAATGTTTACAGAGGCTGGGAGCACATATAGGTTTATATAAGAGAAATGGAGTGTATCCTTCATCAAATTAATGAAAATGTACAGGGAGTGGTGCAGTGTAGATGCAATTTCTTCAATAAAGAATATACAGAGAGTCGATATTAGGGAAGTACTTTGAAATGTAAAACACTGTACAGTCATGCTACCATAAAATAATAATAATAATAATAATAAATTCAGATGCACACTTGTTAACACACAGTTGCTGATGGTGAGGAATTATAGTTGTAACATCTCATAATGTACCTCAAACTGAGTAGCATCACTGAGAAACGTCCTGCTCAAGGTTCGGGTTGAATAACTAGTTCTTCCAATGTTTTATCATAGATTCGGACTTTCGCTGGGATTGGTGTAAAATCGACGTCATCGTTAGTGTCTTTACAGTGTGTACAATCGCTGAGCTTTAGGAAGCCTCCGGACGGAGCTGGAGTTCAGTTATGGTAATGGTTGTTTGTTTCTGAAATACGCGCTGTACGCGGTAGACCAATCACCACAGACTGGGCCATCTGACCAATCAGAGCAGAGTAGACTCATGGAAAGAGACAGAGAGACTAATCCATCCATCGAGTCATTTGAGAATCATTGAACACTGTGGTGATGTGCAATGTATATTATGAGAAAATTAAACTGTTTTTTGTCCTTTGATGCATGTAAACCTGTTGTTGGAGACCTCCAAAACTAAATTAGGAAACTTTAGCATAATAGGGGTACTTTAAGTTAGCTATTCTCTCTAATACTGCACTGTATATGAACTTCTCCATTCTCTGTTTATCTCATATTGTGTAATTTGGTCTGAACACTGTAATATGTATGAAGACATGCTCACATAGTTCAATGCCGACCTACCACTAAATTTGCTCCACATTACATTGCATCTCACAGAAGAAATTATTGTTGCAAGGCTAAATTATTAAAATGGTGAGTAGCCTCAACTAATACAGATCCTATTGAAAATTCCAAGAAAATGTTATAAAAAGAATACCCCTTATAAATATCACAAAATTGCAAGAACGATTCTTGGTATGTTCGCGTGCTCAATGTCATCAGGCTTCAGGTAACAAGACATGATGTGACAGCACCAATATACTGTGCTCGGTGTGAAAATCTAATCTTGCTTGGTGACCAGAGACAAGCGGAATTATTTCTCTGTGTGTGGGTACAGCAGAGCCTTAACCATAATTTACCCGCTTTTATAGACTCTTTATCATCCGCTTACCATGGTCATCTGACAGAATTCCAATGGTCACTCAGCACAGCAAATTTTCCATTCAGCCATGATAAAACGGTGAAATGTAGGGGCCATATTTCCTCTGTAAAGGAATCTCCTGTACCACATTTCACAGACTGTTAATCTCCATCACCCCAACAAATGCATTGAGATTGAAGCCCGCCGAGAAGGAGCAAATTGAAAAGGTCTATAGATTTAATTAACAGCTTTAATTACAGGCAACGTTAAGCGCTGTATGCTGTGATAATTGCAGTTAATTAAATATTATTTAATAAACTTTCTTGTTTTTAATTATATATATATATATAAAAAATAATAATAATTTACATACTGTATATATTACAAAAGGAAAAATTCCACTGCTGTGAGTCACTGGAATATAGTTGAGGCTAATCAATGCATGTTAAATTACAATTAAAGCAAAGAATCTGGCTGCTAATATCATTATCCCACTGACTGCTGCTAACGGTGAATGTGCAAGTGAGAGAAAGAGCTACAAGCACAATCTGACACATTCAGCATATTCCCTGTCATGGCTCGTTTCGATTATCACAGCGGAGCACTGCTATATCTCATCTCAGGTTCTCAACGTCACTGTTGCTCCCCAGTCATTTTCCAGTAAGACTCTGGGAAAGGAAACTGGGGCGAATGATAGTGGTTTCAAGATATGGCACAGTTTGGCCTATGTTTGATTGATTGTATTCCTGTAATCAAGGGATGAGCTTGAAGATGTTATATGAATAACTTGCAATTGTTGGCATGTGACAGCCAAATGGCAGGTAATGAGTAAGGAATGAGCAAAAAGGCGAAATCTGTGACTGCAGAACTGTCCAGAAAGCTCAGCGTTCTTCACATTCCTGCCCCTTTCGTGGTAAATATTTTGGCTGTTTAATATATTACCAGTCCATTGCACAGAATTCCACAAATGTTCCCTAAAAAAAAAGAAATCAGTGCAAGTAATCCCAGTAACACTTTACAATAAGATTTAATTTGTTAACTTTAGTCAACTACACAAGGACATTATCAATACTTCTAACATTTACTAATACTTTTACAAGATTAAAAGTTGCATCAGTTAACATTAGTTAATGCACTGTGAACTAACATGCAAGCAAAGAAGAATTGTTTTTGTATTAATTAACATTAACAAAAATTAATATATGCATTTAGGGCTGTTTGAATATTTAAATCGAATTTTGATTTCAGCCAGATTTCAACAATTATGAAAATATGATGAATCAAGATAAAACGATTAATGTGCCCCACTCCGTCTCTTTCCAGTGGTGCACTTTCGCACCTCCTTAAAAAGCTCACACTTAAAAGTGCAGTAAGCGATTTCTGGTCAACTCTGTTGATGTTTGAAATCACCACAACAAGCACGGCCCTACCCAAAAAGATCACACCCCTAGGCGGTTATGTTGTAGTGAATGTAGACAGTTGAGAATGAAAATGCACGTGTACAATATATTGGATCGTTGAACCTCAAAAACGGATACTTGCTGCAGACCCCGTTTTAGTTTGAAAACGTTGGGGTTGCATTTCAGTGTAAACGGACCAAAACGGACATTTTGGCTGCCCACATTACGCTACATGAACATGACAATATCAGACCATGTTGTCGCATAAGAATTGTACGCATAAGTTGATCGTAGAGACCGTTGGTAGCTATTGTTACAATGCGTTTGGGAAACACAGCCCAGAGTCGTTTCTCTCAATGGCTCTGTAACACCAGCCTCGACGACATTTGTAAAAAAAAAACATGGAGACAGAACTGCATACTTTTCTGAATTTGTAGTTCTTTTTAGCAGCCGTTGTGCAGTTAAACACTGTATTGTATAATACTACAGCTGTCTACTTGAGCAAGAGGCAACTGTTTGCGCTTGTACGCGCATGCCCAGTGTGCATGAACAGACATGTGACATATACGTTTTTGCAATGGAAATGCCAGTGTAGACGAGGATCGTTGTCATTTTAAACGCAGTTTTAAAACGAAAATGCACTAGGGACGGGGCCTTATAGACATGCATAAAAAAAAAAAAATAATAATAATACATTTAAAAAAAAACTTAAACTCACAAGTGCACCAGTCTTCCCTCACTGCTGCACTCCCTCACTCACACTCAAAACTACAATTCCCAGCATTCCTCCTGCTCATCACCTGCAATTACTCCGCCATCTTCTGCACCTGCACCTGCACCTGATCAGCACGCTCACCACCACAGTATTTAAGCACACACCTCAGCCCAGTCATTTGTCTGGTCTATGACTTGGAGAACGGATTACTTACCGGTCTACTCACCTGAGCTATTTACCTCCTGTGTTTTCTCCAAGTTCCTGTATTCCTTGTTCCCTCGTCTGTTCTCCAGCATCCTTCGAGCAATCCACAATCAAAAGACAGGCAAAAGGTCAATGGCCACAGGGAAAACTATCCAAACGATTACACAGTCCAAAACACAGGGAAATTCAGGAAAACAAGGCAGAGGGAACCATAACACGGGAAAACCAGGAAGAGCGAGTGTGCATTCAGAAATGCAGTGTGGTTTTTACAAGACTTTGCAAAAACATTAGTGAAAACATAGGGCATATATAGGCAGAGTTAACAAGGCAATGAGACACAGCTGAATGTAGTCAAGCATAATGAGTCCAGGCAGTAGGTTATGGGAAATGTAGTCCATGATAAGATAGCACAAGATTTGGGTGGAGATCATGGGCACTCCATGGGCAATCTAACATTTTTAGATTGTACTTGCATTTAGAAAATACCTGCATGTAATCACAGCTGTAATATATTTCTGTAATTACATTACCTAAATGTATACTACCAAACCTGTCCTACCTTTACCTGTATCCTACCAAAATAGTAACAAGAATTTTGCAATACAACATGAACACAATGAGTACATTGTACCTGTTTTCGTAAGTAGTTAAAGACACTTAATATAAAGTGTGACCCTAAATTAAAATATAAAATAAATTATACTAAGAAAATGCTAAATTATAATAATCTTGCACAGAAACACACTTCCTTTTTCATGTGAGTCTCAATATGGTACCCACTGGGAATCTTGCTACAAGTTGGTCTGATTGTAACGTGCTATTGGCTGCAGACAGATAGCTGTAATTTCCCCTCATTTGGCCACCTGCAGTGGTGTTCCACTGACACAGTTGCCTGCATTGCCGTTAACGGATGGTGCCCGGTTGTCTCCATTAATCAGTGGTAACAAGCTGTTGTGCTCTGACCGCATTCTGAGCATTATACAGTCATACCGCCCTGTGGTTCTGCCTGTGATTTACTCACGTTCATGTGGAGCCCGTCTCAGTCAATGCACTACACTTCTCTGCTGGATACAATCCAACTCTAACATCCAGCTGTAAGCAGCAATACTACAGTAGCATTTTAGGTTTAAAAAGCCTTGTCAATGTGTCCCACTCAATGTGTAACATTTACATTAATAATTTAATTAACAAAGGTGTAAAGAGTACATGGAAACCATACTTGAGTAAAAGTCACCCATTCCAATACGACTTGAGACTAAAACATATCTGATTTTAACAGTACTTAAGTATTTTACTCGTATTGAATGTTGGCTCAAGTATGCACTAGTCCTCAACACCTGAGAGATATGGCAGTGAAACAGAAACAGTTTTGTCGACACAACAGCCTCTGAAACATCTACAATCACTCAAGTCTCAAGTTCAAGTGCACTCTCAGAAAAAAAAGTACAGTGGAGGTACAATTTTTTTTCCTTGGGGTGTCATCATGGACTACATGAACTTCAAATGTATAACTGTACCTTTAAAAGGTACACAATTGGTCCTTAGGGTACAATTATACCATTGTTTTCCTCTACTTGAAGCAGGGGTAGGCAAGTTCGGTCCTAGTGAGTCACTGTCCTGCAGAGTTCGGCTCCAACCCTGAAAGATGTCTATAGACACTCTTATTGAGAATTAACAGAGGTTTAGATCTTGATGTTTTATTGAAAATGTTTGGTCACCATTATGGTGATCAGTGTTTCCTTTAGTTGGGCAGTTTGGCTCTTGGCTTTTTATGTGAGTTTGTGGTTTTTGTTACAGTGTTTAGACGAACACAGATATCAAGAATCAGCATATGACTCTCAACAATCGTGACACTTAATGCTGCAATGCATGCTGGGAGCCATGAGTTTTATACTATGGTGGCTTAGTAGGGTTGGAGCTAAACTCTGCAGTAGGATGGCTCTCTAGGACCGAACTTGCCTACCCCTGACTTAGAAGTACACAATGTACACTTAAGGGTACCACCCCAGTAATGACCACTTGTACCTTAAAATGTATAATTTTGCACTTTTTTTTTTTTTCTCTTCAATATAATGGATAAATATAATAATGTTAAGTAAAATTAAATAGTAAAAGCCTCATCACCGGCTGCAGTCTCATCCTCATCTCATATATAAAAACAACTGCAATTCAGCAATTACCTGCTAATGTCATCACATTCATATAATGAAGCCAAGTTGACAAGTTTGGGTGGGTAAGGGTACAAGATATTGTACATTCAATTCCTTGTAGATGACGATATAACTTCTTTTGTAGCAGAAATAAACTGCTGCTGAAAAAGTTAGGTGCCATGCAAAATGTAGTCTCAGCCTCAGATGTCACGCCCACGTACCGTTGATCTCTGATGCATATGGCACACTTATCTGGAAACATTTCAGGAATTTCGAAGTCGTCATCTGATTGGTTGAATTCTACAGGATGTCCGTGAGACGTGTGTGTTGCGTTCTTTAACGGTCTGCCTGGAAACAAATGCCGTGATGCCAAACTCCCTCGTGGAAGAAGAACACCGTCATGTTTACAAGTGTGACAATGAGCGCTTGTGCTTACCAGGATCAACTAAACTCTGGATTTTCAAAAGTATGTGAAGTTCGTGGCTCCATTGCTGCAGTAAACTTGCACAACGTTCTTGAATGAATAATTTATAGATGCACGCCGGTCTGTTTTGCAGGGACATCAACATTAGATTTTCACGCCCCTAAACATGATGCGGAACAAAGCAAACTGTGATTGGTTGCGTTACATGTCAGTCAAACGTCCTCTTGGGCGGTCCTTGGCCAATGAAAGCTGTGATAGAGTCCAGACCTTCTGCCACCAGTCTGAAGGTTACAAGTAATTGCATCACTTATTACAGATGTATTATAGTAAAGAGTACATATACTTTTGTTGTTGTTTTGTAGAGTGTTGTGACATTTCTCTAATCCTGTTCCCCATAGCTTCCTGTCATTCCTCCACTATGCCAATAAAGAGTGCCAAAAGGCCAACAGTAAAAAAGAACCTCATAGTATATCTGTTCAGAGAAACACTGTTATTTGTACACTGCAAACTGCAAACCCACTTTTGGCTTTAAAAAGAACTGTCAGAATTTACTAGTCATACAAATAAAAATAAGCAATGAAAAGGCATGGACGTGTGATATACTCAAAATATGAAATGTGATTTACAAATTTTTGCGGTAGTCCCAAAAAATGTCTTAATCCATTTTGTGCTTGACATGCTATGATAGTTGCTGCTAGGAGGCGCCGCAGAGAACAGAGAGTACGTGACAAAAAGGAGAGAATTTTCTCCACTCGTGTTCATTTATTTGAAAGGCCAGAAGAAAATGTTATCCGAACATATCATTTGCAAAGCCATGTTGTTTATAATTTGTTAGTAGATTACCCACATTTGATTATCATCTGCTCTGCTTGTTTGCAACTCAAATTTTATTTGTTTATTTTTTTCTTTATTTAACCTTTATTTAACTATGAAAAGTCCCACTGAGTTACAGTAATTCTTCTCCCAGGGAGACTGGCGGCCCAAAAAAAACTCAGCCAAACTATTTTCACTTAGTTCAAACAGCATCGGTAAGAAAATATGCTAAACTAAATGTACTTAGTTTAAAATAGCTGTTGCCTTTTTTATAATGATACAAATTGTCCAATAGCAAAACTGATACAGTACGTTTTGCCACTATTAAATCAAATGCATCCTTATGCTAACAGCATGAACAGAGTTCTTCGCATGAAAGACCCTTGACTGGCAGATCAACATGCTACTTGTTTTCTCTACAATAATGTAGGAAAAATTGTTTGAGTAGTGTAAATTTAATTCAGTAAAATTTGGAGTGTGTATAAGAGGATGTTAACTGTGACAAGATGATTGACGGGCCGGTTTATGGTGACAGAATGCAAGTAACTATGCTATAGAGCAAATTCATGATGTGGTGGAATGCCCTAAAGCTTGTCTACTGCTCTACTATACTATTTATTTATTTTTTCCTTCTCAAAAAAAGTACATACAGTCAAACCAAAAATTATTTACAGATATAATTTTTACTAGTGGGTACAGGACACGATTAGCCTGACAAGCCTGACAAGCCAGACCCACATCAAGATGTTTGGTCTGGGAACAGGCAGGGCTCAATCCGAGGGGCGGGATAAACGGATGTCTTCCAAAGTCCCTCTGCACGCAATAGGATAGCGCTACAACCAACCAGAGCAATGAAGAAGGTGAAGCGGAGCTGTTGATAAGTTGATAGATTAAACTTTTGCCATATCTGGTCGGCGAAACTCTGAACACATCTTACTTTTTTAAGAATGACTTCAGTGCCGTTCTTTGTTCTTTTCTCAAAGAAAAGCTTAACATAATGACGGCAGAGTCGCGGCTAAAGCTGATTTGAAAGACCGCTGTTCGCCAGCTTCTTTGTTTTAAAGTAGCACGCGGAACCTTGGCAACTCTACCGTCATTATGTTAAGCCCACCCACCGACTCTATATACTCGCAAGCCAGCGGAGAGTTGCTAGACGACCCTGGCTGGAAATTAGATTTGGTTCCGCTAGGATGCATCTAGATTTCTAGGCTAGGAACGATAGTTCATGTATGTAAATGAGGATAGTAAAATAAAGTAAACTGATATATTATATACCCAAAAATTCTTCATACAGTGGACTACCAGTACAGTTGATAAAACATTTGGGACTAAAATGATTCAGACACTTTGACCTGACCATTTTTGCTCAAGTGTTTTTTCCTTGGATTGCTAATGTGACCTTTTACACCACAGACTGAACAAAATGAAGCATTGCTTGGTCATTGGTTGACCTAAATTGGTAGGGGAGACCGGGTATAGTTGTAACACGGGGAGAGTTGTAACACTACCAATTTAAGTTGTTGCCATTTGTAGTAGACAAATGTGGGTACTTTTCCTAAAAGTTTCAGATGTGTAGCTAAAAAAAAGGGTAGTTTTAGGTGCTGAAGAAAAAAGTGTTACAACCATACCTGGTCTCCCCTATTATCTAATTGTGTACTTAAATTTGACAAAATTTCTAGTAGGCTAACATTAATGATGTTAACGTTATTTGAGCTATCGTCATTGTAGTGGTTTTCTAGCTCACCTCGACTCTATTCACCATGTTTGCTTATCCATTGTGAAAATCTCATACATTGCACCTGCATGTGGCACCTTTTCCCGTATCACCTCCGTCGAGGTTACAAGCGAGTAGAAGCGAGCCGAGGAGACAACAAATTTGTGTCTGAAATAATCTATCAGCCGGTGTGCAGTTACTCCTGCGGTGTGTTACAGCTGCTGCTGCTCAGTTTGTCTTTACGTTAGTTTAGGATTCCTTCGGTGTTCATGGTCGTGGTGAAATTAGCTTTAAGTTGGATAGAGTAAGAAGACGTCACTTGAAACTAGCTTCACCGCGGTCAGTTCAAGAGGTTTTTATCGGGAGCGAGCGAGTCGAGGTGAGTTGAGCTAACGTCAGTAGGGACCTAACGTTACTCTAGCTAATGTCACTGAAACAATCAGCATTCCCTAAGATCACCGGTAATAATATATCCATAGACTTATAAAATAGATTTCATGTTACATACCTGAGATGTTCCTTCTTCCAAAAATGTTTGAATACTTCTGGTACCGTTGGCCGCGTAATTTCAAAATTCAGACAGCAGCGATCCCACAATGCTATGCGGTGGCTGTAAAATAACGCTTCTACAGTGTGTTACAGACTCGCCAGGCTCCACCATCATCCAATCACAGCGCACTCCTTCACCCGAGTACTGATCACGAACACCTGCACCTCATCTGCACAGTCATCACCAGCAGCACAAAAGACACACTCACGCACTCAGTCTTTGTCTGGTCTCGTTAGCATCAAGTGCTTACCTGCATGCTCACCTTAAGGACTGCCGAACTCTACTTACCTGTCTCCTGTGTTTCTCCAAATCTCCATCGTGTTCCCTCGTCTTGTGTTGATCCTCCTAGAAGTCTCCTTTGTTCCGGTCTGCTACACCTGCAAGTACTAAGACTGTATCACTCAGTATACCTCATCAGACCCTCACATATTCCAAGCTCACTCACCTGCACTGCCCTCAACTCTTCTGGTTGTTCAAATGAACATCAGTCAGACCTGCATCTCTTGTCTCCGTCACTTCTGTGTTGTAACACAGTGTAGTTACAATAATATTACAGGACTGCCCATAAATTTCCCATCATGCATTTGCATTTACAGTAAAAACGTGAATACAATGCATTGTTGTAAAATTTATTGTAAAAATTACATCAATTGCTATCAATTGTGTTTTTTTCTTTAATTGCTAATGCGACCTTTTACACCACAGACTGAACAAAATTTAGCACTGGTCATTGGCTGACCCTAAATTGGTATTATCTAATTATATACTTAAATTTAACAGCTGATTGGTTGATTGTAATCCATGACATACCTTTCTATCAAAGTTATCTGACATTATCAAGATGAATTTGTTCTGACACAGTTTAACTTTGAGTTCTTGTCGTATTTTATTACCATTTTCAAAACTATAGCGAATAAACTGTGATGATGTGAGAAGATGTTGAAGGTGTCTGAATACATTTTGGTCATAGTAAGTAAGCGAATTTTGATGCAGCAGAGATCTTGATAATGCACCATTACTTTGGACCAAACTTTGGATCCAAACACTGCAAACCATGCAGCTTTTAAGTTTGTGTGTTCTTTAATTTGAGCCAAGAGGGCAATTCCTGACATTTATGTCCTCCTCTGGTCAAACGGCTTTTCGCTATGTGAATTCACAGTTCAGGGTTCACCAGTTTTGAACTTCTCTGCTTGTGCGTTTCCAGTTTCCCCGCGATCACATGCGTTTCAGTGGAAGTGAACGGAGCATGAAGTCTAGTGTCACTGCAAAATGAACAACATTTTGTTCAATTTATGCCGTTGCCTAGACTTAAGTGGTTTTAGCACACATTCAATACATGGCACATTTGCATAGACACTGAAGCATGCATTATTAATGTATGACAGCATCTACAATGTAAACATTTTACTTATTAATGTTTGAGATGGGCAAATGTTTGTGAATCCTTTTAGGTTCATAAAATATGAATTAATAGGTTGATTGTATTATATTTAATCAATGAGATGAATTAAATATGTTCAACACATTGCATTTGTTTAATGCATTTACCATGCATTTTACATTGCAATGGTTTAATTCAGTTTGTTCTGACTTCTCTTGTGCAATAAAATAATTGTTACTTAATCATTTAAATATCTATATAATAGTAAAATGTAATAAAATATAAAAGATTTTACAATGCATTTTAGATGTTTTAGTTATATACAAACATGCAAAAATATATTTCTACTGTAAATGTTACATACAAATATTAATGAAATCAGACTACAAGATAAATTATATTACACAATTTTCCCTTGTGGAAAAAAGAAGTGTGCTTAATTGCATTCATGTGCATCTGTAGTGTCTTCAAATGCAAATCTTAAAGGTATACCATATATATTTTTAAAAAAAAAAAGTTTGACTTTAAAATACATTTTAAATCATAATATTTTAATCATCCTTTGTCATGCTTTTAAAATACACTAATTTTTATATGTACATGGGTAAAGCACATATGTAAAATACTTGATCATTTAAAGTTTTAATTTAATAAAATATTTAATTTAAAGTTACAGTTATATTTGAAATGTACTAAATATATTAAAGTGTACTTTTTCTTTTTTTTTTTTTTTTTTTTTTACAAGGGTTGGCTCTGAAGTAATCTTGTTTTCAAGCATGTTTGGATACTGTTACTGGAAAGAAGAAAAAAAAACATATATACAATGATTTGAGTGTATTTTGAAAGTTTGCCAACTTGTCAGGCAGCAGTCGCTCATCGGAGCGATTGTCTTTGATCGGACACACTCCAAAGCATTTTACGTGATGCCACAACTGATGGTTCATAAGTAAACAAAGCATCTTTTCACAGGGAGCACCTTCTGGCGCACAGGTCAGATTCTATTGTGGTTCCTGTGCCAATGGACAAATCCATTAAGTGAATCTTTATGAGTGCCCAGAACACTTGCGCACTGGCCCATAACTCCAGGATTGATCAGATGTGACACTGAGGGAAGAGGAGAGTCACGGCCAATGAAATAGAAACACAATGATAAAATCATTTGAGATGGGGACGGTATGTGGAAGTTAAAGCGAAACTCGAATGGCTTTATCGATTACACCCTCAATCTGTTTATGAAGCTTATTTTGCGGGGTGTCAGCAGGGAGCAGCAGCTGCAGGTTTGTTTGGAAGAATTAGCCCATGATTATCTAGGGTTTGTGCAAGTCATTGAAAGTGTTGGCTTTAATGAGGTGGGGGATTGAAAAAATTATATATCAATACCTCCACAGGTGGTTTATCGAGCTGATGTTGTTGGAGTTTGCAGCTAATTTGGCTACAGACAGTCAGAGAATAATGTAACGCTAATGGAGCAGAGAAAACAGGATGCTAATGAACAGCCAATGTAAAAAAATACTCCTGGGATTATTCATATTCTTTCCTTATCCGTTAAATGTACTTGTATATTATTTACACAGATTTCATTAGGCTTGTGTAAAGAATATTTATGCCATGGTACTTTCCTTTTATATAAGTGGAAAGTTCTGAAATATTCTAGTCAAGTATTTGTTTTTAAAACCCTTACAGAAATGTTCATTTGTAGTATTTACGAGTTCCAATTGTAAGTATTGATTTTTGTTCTTTATTAGGTTGCTAAAGCATACTTCATTATTACTATACATACTACTAGTTTCCTTTCAGTCAGTCACGTTCAACGTTATGCCAATACTGACGTATGGGGTCTCACTTGGGAGTCCAATCACCTTCAGATAGTAAGAAAACCGGGAAATTAAGATTGACGAGTGAGATGTGCATGCCAAGCCACTCCCCTGGACATACGGATATATATAAGCTGCCCAGCAACTGACTCAGGTTTTGCTTCGGAGCCAAGTGGTTGACTTTACTCGCTCTGCCATTCGCCTTCACCATTCGCCTTTGTTTCTTCCATTGGACAAAAGGCGCATTCAGCAATGTTTCAACCCACCAGTTCACAGATAAGTGCAGCGATTTCACCCCTGGCTGCTTCAACACAAAAAACTAAAAAAGCACAGAGCAAAATATGGATGACATTGCGTATTTTTCAAGATGGCATTCCACCCGTGTGTTTCTGGATGCAGTTGCTTCCTGGCCGCATTTGGCATCCACGATCACTGCCTTACGTGTCTGGATCATTAACACGCTGAGGTAGTGTTTGTTGACGGTTCATCTTCTCACTGTGGGAACATGACCACCACGATGTTGAGATCGAGATTCGAGAACGTTGAAAAATGTGGATTTCCCTCCATTTTTCACCTTTCTGGTTTCCCTGCACCGCAGAGAGCCACTTCAGATAATTAGTAGGGTGATCTGAGGATTGTAGTGGAAGCTCTCCTACAGGCCTCCCACTCCTCACACATCCATGAGGCTGTGGAGCTCACAAGTGTGCGGGTCCTTCTCATGGGGGACCCAGCGTCTCATTTGGAGCTCCTGTGGAGGATCAGATGTTGATCACTGCATTGGAGGGTGGGCTTGAGTCCTCTGGTAGAGTGGTGCAGTTTAAGTTGGACCCAGAGTTGATGGTCATACTTTTCCAGGCCCCTTCACCCTACCCTGAATGCTCGCAGTTGGACGATTGATTTCTCAACTCAGGGCATGCTTCACAGCATCGTCCTGCCCTGGTACCTTTCTTCCCAGAGGTGCATGAGGAGGTCACAAGGTTGTGTAAGGCACCATTTACTGGCCAAAGCTGCTTCGCTGCTTCCTCCACTCTCAGTACCCTCTATTTGTAGGTGGCAGCCAAAGTGTACACAAATATTCCTCAGGTGGCGCATACAAATGCAGTGCATTTATGCCTGCAAAGTTACCGCCACCTGGCGTAATCACTAGTTTCAGGCTCCTGGACAGGACCTCGAGTGCAGTGGCATATCAACTGCCTCAAGGTGCTAGCAGTACTGCTGGCCCTGTGGTGGTTTTGACCGGTGCTGCAGGACAAGCACGTATAGGTCCGGACAGACAACTCTGCGATGGTGGTGTACATCAACCAAGATTCAAGATTCAAGAGTTTTATTTGTCACATACACAGTTATATACAGAATATACAACCGGCAGTGAAATGTAAACAGGTCTATATATATATATATATATATATATATATCTGTAGAATTATAAATAATCAAGTCAAGTAGGAGAAAAAAGTAAAAAATTAAGAATAAAGAAGTGGAATAAAATAAGTGAGGTAAACTGTGCAGTGAGTAAACTGTAGACTTATAAATATGTGGTTAACAAATGTATAAGAGTATAATGTGCAAACAGGTTTATAACAGGTTGTTACACCGTAACAACGAGAACAGAAAGTGCAGTGCAATGTCAGTATATCGATGGTCACGTGATGTTAAGTGACTGAGTTCAGGAGTCTGATGGCCTGGGGGAAGAAGCTCCTCCTGAGTCTCTCAGTTTTGGCCATCAGGCTTGGAAGCGCTTGCCAGATGACAGCAGCGTGAAATGAGGGTTTGCAGGGTGATTAGAGTCCTTGATGATCTTAGTAGCTCTACCTTTGCAGCATTTGGTGTAGACGTCCTGCAGAGACGGGAGAGCTGACCCTGAGATACGCTCGGATAAGCGCACGACTCTTTGCAGGGCTTTGCAGTCATGACTGGTGCTGTTCCCATACCACGCTGTGATGCACTGAGTTAATACACTTTCTATCGCCCCTAAATAGAAAGTTTTCAGGATAGCTGGTGAAACCCTGAATTTCCTCAGCTGGCGCAGGTGGTACAGTCTTTGCCTGGCTTTTTTCACCTGTGTCTGAATGTGAGCAGTCCAGGTCAGGTCCTCGGAGATGTTTACACCCAGGTACTTGAAGCTGCTCACTCTCTCTACTGGTGACCCGCTGATCATGAGGGGGGGAGTATGTCCGTTGCTGTCTCTTCCTGAAGTCCACAATCATTTCTTTGGTCTTGCCAACATTCAGAGAGAGACAGTTGTCCTGGCACCATGATGTTAGATGCTCCACCTCGTCCAAGTATGCCGTCTCATTGTTGTTGGAAATGAGGCCCAGGACAACAGTATCATCAGCAAATTTGATGATAGAGGTGGAGCTGTGTGTGGACAAACAGTCATGCGTGTAGAGAGAGTAGAGCAGGGGACTCAGGACACAGCCCTGTGGAGCTCCCACACTCAGGGTGATGGAGGTGGAGGTGGACTGGCCTACTTTCACCACCTGAGGCCTGCCAGTGAGGAAGTCCTCAATCCAGTGGCAGAGAGAAGGATTCAGGCCGAGATCCAGGAGTTTGGAGGTTAGCTTGATGGGAACTATGGTGTTAAAGGCTGAGCTATAGTCAATGAATAGCAGCCTTACGTAGTTCCCACTTTTGCTGTCGATGTGAGTGAGGGGAGGAGTGGGACATGAGAGATGGCATCTTCAGTCGATCTATTGGGACGATAGGCAAACTGAAGAGGGTCCAAAGTGTCAGGAATGTAGGCACAAATGGTGTTTTTAATGAGTCTCTCAAAGACCTTCATGACTATAGATATGAGAGCCACTGGATGATAGTCATTTAGGCAAGAGGGTTTACTGTTCTTAGGGACAGGGATGATGGTGGATTTTTTAAAGGAGGTGGGGACCACAGATGTAGCAAGGGACTCACTGAAGATAGACCACCAGGACGGTTTATGTTTTACGCCAGCCATCTCCTCCTCTGGAGTCAGCAGTGGCTCAGGTCACTCACTCAGCACCATTTATATTATGGGTGAGCTCAGTCATGCGGTTGATGAGCTCACACAAGAGCTCACACTCCTGGAAGAATGGAGACTCCATCCCCAGGTGGTCCAGCTGATCTGGCAGACCTGTTTGCCTCCAAGAAATCCTCCAACTGCCCGCTCTTTTACTCTCTGACTGAGGCATCCCTCGGCACAGACGAGCTGGCACACAGCTGGCCCCGGGGCCAACACAAATATGCATTTCCCCAGCGAGCCTGATTGCACATACACTGTGCAAGGTCAGGGATGACGAGGAGCAGGTCTTACTGGTTGTGTCTTACTAGCCAACCCAGGCCTGGTTCTCAGACCTGCTGCTACTCACGACAGCCCCTCCCTGGCAGAATCCCCTGAGGAAAGACCTTCTTTCTCAGGGATGGGGCATCATATGGCATAAACGTCCAGATCTCTGGAACCTCCATATGTGGCTTCAGGATGGGACGTGGCAGACTTATTTGGCCTACCACCGGCAGTGGAGGATATCACGCCCTTTGAGCCACTAGAATCAGTCAAGCTTAAGATTCTTGTCCCTTAAGACAGTGCTCCTAACCGAGCTCATGTCAAAACAAGAGGGTTGGGGACCTGCAGCCATTTTTGGTCAGCAAAACGTGCCTGGAGTTTGGGCAGGCTGACACGCATGTAATCCTGAGACGCCAGCCTGGATTGGCTTAGGTTTGTGTGGATGCTCTGAAAATCTCTTCTACAATTCAGTTCTGTCTGTTAATTATAACTTGATTATTTACACAATGGCAGAAAAAAAATAACAGGAAATAAAATAAAGAGCCTAAGTTAGCCATGGCTCAATTGGGGAGGGAGCATTAATGTGAGTTAGTGTTTATTTTTGAAATGGTGCTACTGGAAATTACACACTTCACATTTAAAGGGTAAATCTGCATGTTCATTTAATTGTAAAACTGCAACAGTATGTTTTGCATCTTTAAGACATGTATGATATTGTGTGCTTTTGTTCTATTGCATCGTTTGTGTTTGTAATGGATTTTATAGTGACTCATACAGTATGACCTTTGCTGTAAAGCGACCTTGAGCTCTGTAAAAGTGTTATAAATACAAGCTAACAACTTGCAACACACTGCAAGGGCAATAATTAGCATCTTTGAACAGCAGCACTTTTACCTCAAACCAGTGAAGTATGTTGTGGGGAAGCATCACCTCTACAAAACTGCCACAGAATATTTGTTAATTTGCTCTGCCTAACTCAAGGAGTTTGAAAAAAGTGAAACAGTGAAGCAGATATTCTGTTGAAATGTTAGAGCCATCGGTGCAATAAAGCACTGGGGCCATAAATACAGACACAGACCAGAAAAAAAAAATCATGATTTGTGATGTTCGGAGAGTTAAGAAAATATAATGCTGTTCACAATGGGGGCAACAAAATGTTGTTGATTAATTATTACAAATGAATAGAGTAATAAAACTGAATGAGATAGTTTTGTGGATATATAAGGTTTGTTCTTGTACATCAAGTACAGTGGAGCTTTCGTTTACCATTATTTGATGTGCTGATGTGCTTATTTGAGTTGATGAATGTTTAAATATATGAATAAAAGCCTAATTATATCTGTTCAAAGCAATCATGTCTCTTCAGAAGACTAAATCTTGCCAGAAAACAAATCTTCTCCCAAGTTACAGAGAAGCATCAAGCATGATGCTTCCACCATCGTGCTTCACTGCGGGGATGCTGAGTTTCTGATAAGAAGTGTCTGTCTGGCCAAACATGCCATTTCGTCTGATGGCCAAAAGCTTGATTTTGGTCGCTCCAGATTAAGACTTCGTCCAGCTGGCTTCATAGTCTCCACATACTCAGACAGCAGTTGTTATATGCACAGCCTCTCCATTCTCCTTGCTGAGATTACTTCCTGCCTTGGAAATCTGCTTGTATTTATTCATTATCCATGCTTTGAGCTTTTCAATTTCTAACTTGGAGCTATCTTACTTATTTCCCTGATATAAATTAAGCCATAATGAGCTGACTCAACAGGATTTGGACTCTCCAGATTTATAGTACAGTCCCTTTAAACATCTTATTTAACATTTATGACTTCTGAACATTTGGCAGCATGGTAATGGGGGTGAATACTTATGAATTCAGTGATTTTGTTTTTGTTTTATATCACTTTGTAGTGATCTGTTGTTTTCTGGTACACTGGGAAAGACGTCCAGGGGGCATTAAATATTTGCCTTATTTTCTTTATTCCTGTGTATGACTTCCATCAAATCTAGCCATGAGTGCCTCTCTGCAAACAAAACTTCTTTTGAGGCCCTAAATTAATCCACAGGTGACCACTGAGCTTTTCATAATCTGCTTGCCATTCATAAGGCCCATATATCTGTCATCTCAAAGTGTTGTCTTCTAAAACTACCATCATAATCTGTTATTGTCAGAGAGGAGTGGGTATTTCGATTTGAAGAAGAGTATAATTTTCATACAGTATAGATGATAAACTTGTTTTTCATTTTCGGCAAAACCCCAAGGCCTTCAGGTATGGCCGCTTTGTTGCTGTGCCTTGGAGTGATTCGTGACCTTGAGGGAATCTGCCGTGGCCTGCCTCCAGCTATTCTCCATGAACAAGCCCACCCAGTGTGCCACAGGAGAGATGTTTATCTGATCTCATATGTAGCCTGTCCTACATCCTCTATTACTCCTAAAGCGATGTTATCACAGGCACATGGCATCTTGATGTATATATTCACCTTAGAGATAGTTCTTCACGCACCTCATTTACTGTGAATTCTACCATACTTTTCAGTATTAGCCGAAGAAACATTGTTTCTCTAAGAGCTCGTCCATATGTTCAGTAATAGTAATTAGAGCCCGACCGATAAAGGCCGATACCGATTCAAATATTTGGTGATTTAAAAATCCAATATATCGACTGATATATAAAAATAAAACAGAAACGTGTCAAAAAACTTAAACAGATTTCCCTTACATTAATTATTTGCAGTTGTTCATGATCTCTCAGCCTCTCTAAAATAATAATGATAATGCAATTTAAAAATAAACTTGTTTTTTTATTGCCACAACAGAACAGAGGAACATAAAAATATATTAAAGTTTGGATAAATAAAATGTATCCTTTGAACGAAAACACAATAACAAAAACAAAACAAAAATTCTAAGTTACCAGTATTAATTACAATGTCAACTTGCTTATCCCTTTACATGCACTCTTAATTCTATCCATCAAGCTACAACAAACCATTTTCAATCATCATTTTCTGCCTGCCTTCTAAAATCTACTACTTAGTGATGCAGTAAATCCATCATGTGACTCGTGAATGCGTCTGAACGGAGTCAGCAACGCACTTTCGTTCACTCCGCACATGCCTAACTTATGATTTACAATGCAGGGACTGGAACTACAAATATACTAGTTATAAATACAGCAATTATTACTTTATTTAGGCAGAATAAGATCGTTGTGATTTCCAAGCGCATTAATGTTAGCGGTCTTCCACTGATAGCCATGGCATTAGCTAGCTTTGTGGTTAGCTGAAGTCGGTCATACTGCAAAATACTCATGTTTTTCGCAGTGATACTGTTGTAATGACTATTGATTTCCTTGTGATTGTACTGGTGTCTGGACAGATGCTCTGATGTCTGAATTCATTAAATTAGCAAAATCATATTTGTGACTCTAAATCTGTCCCCTGCAGTGATCTGTACTAAGATGAAACTGTCATCTTATTGGAATAAAACACCAGCAGAGAACCCTGTTTTGCCCCCTCCTTATGTTTTGGTACAAATCCATCCACAGTTGCTCTCACAACCTACATGTGGGCAATAGATCTTACACCTCCCGGAGCAGCCATTAAGCCAAATGGTAGCACTCCCCCCTGAGATAGGCCTTGTAGCCCATTTTTTTTTTTTTTTTTTATGAACACTTCAGCCTCCTAGGATGCACTGTAATTTGAGAGCATCTCCACAGGAAACATCTGGGCTGTACATACACTCCTAAAGCACCCAAGCTATGCCATTCTTCTAGTCAGGTTCCTTTTGGTGTTAAAAAGTTTCAGTCAGGTTTCAGTCAGATCATCCTTTAGAGTCTACAAGAGGAAAATCACACTTCCAGATACTGCTGCACTTGTATTGAGCTCTAGGTGTAGTTTACAACAGGAATCCAAATTAGCATTAGCATTCCAAGAAGCAACTCCACAGTCCTTACCGAAGCCTATTGATCTGATCTGAGGCTGTAACCCGTGACGTAACGACTTCAGTTGCTTCAGCAAAGCCTAGTGGAAAGGTTTTGGTGACTCAACTTTAGGTCACATCTGCAGGGACACAGCCAGACTGTATGGATCAATACAGGAGCTTCACAGATTATGTCCATTGATTTTAGCATGTGGACCGCTGCTTCGTTCAGAGCATGACTGAGATTGTACATGTCGGATTGTGTTTGCAGGAGCAGAGGGTGCAGTGTTCAGTAACTCAGTGGAGACCCCGCATGTGAGGGCCGAGCCATTCAAAGAGTTACGGTAAGACAGTTTAACAACATATGATGTCATTATTGAATTCTGATTAGGTGTTCCACAGTGTTTTAATTTTTGTTTCCAATTTGTTACAAGTTTTATCATAAACTGAACTTTAAAGAGTCATACATGATAGCCATAGAAATATATAAAAGAAAACTACAAAAATAATATAAAAATAGAAGTTTTACAGTAAAACAAGATTAAATGAATAGTTCACCCCAAAATGAAAAGCATCTTATAATTAAATATCCTGGCTCTTCCAAGCTTTATAATGGCATTGAATAGTGTCCGAGTTTTTGAAGTGCCAAAGCGCATTCATCCATCATAAAAGTAATACATACTACAGACTCCAGTGAGTAAATTATGGCATAATTTTTGGGTTAACTATTCCTTTAATTTACACGAGAAGAATATTTGTGTAAGTCATTTTTATTTAGACAGTTTATAAAGTTAAATTATTTGGTGTAAAAAAAAAAATTTATTTTTGTGTAAACAAAATTTGGTGACATTTGGCGAGGAGAAAAAATGTTTTGTTAATGGGCTAAGAAAAATAAAGATATTCTCCACAAAAAAAAAAAAAAAATCTTCATATCTTACACAATTTTGTTTCTCAGGTATCTTGTTTAAAGAATGTTAAAATTCTGATAAGTTGATAATGACTTTCATGTTATGGCTGATAAATAATAATTAGCTGATATTTGTCATTTAGTCTAAATAAACAATAAAATCTAAAATCAATCATTTAAAATGTTAGAGGAGAATTTAGTCATTTTATCCGATTGTTGGTATTTTTAACCAGAGATATTCTAAATAAAAAATAGGGGACATTATAACATATTCAATCCAAGCAATATCGGCTGAGAGTGTTCTAAATTCTAATACTAGTATATAACCAACATGGTATCAATAGCACATCCTTAGTTTAAATATTTCTTTTTTTCTTTTTTTACAGAGAAAAAAATAAAAATACTACTGATTACCAAAATCAAAATGCTATTTTGCTGTGTTTGTGTGTGTTAGTGCTTGAATCTAAAGCCATGACACTGATGGAAGTTTAAATTTCACATTTCAAAATTATGAACCATTTAAGAACACTTTAGATTTCTCACTAAAGCAGATTTTTTTCTTTTGAAATAAGCTGTTTATAGATCTGCATCTGCTAGCATTATCCCAATCATTAACAGCAAGCCCTTCACCGAAGTACAGCTGCAGAAGACGCCACATTCAGAGCCGTACTACCAAGCTGCATAGGGAGATGATTGCATGTCGATTGCAATTTCCCACACAGAGCGTAATGATCAAAGATTGCAGTGAAAAATGATTCTTTTCCAGCCAGCACTACACATGTCTCTGTTGAAAGTTACAAAGCAGGGAAATAAAGCATGACATTTGTGCAAATTCCACTTATCCCTAAATTTAGGTTTTTACCGTATGCGTCTGGCTGACAGCAGATTATAGAGCACCTCTGTAAGCTGTTTCCGACAGCAGAGAGGAAGGGTGGGCACACTTCAGATTACCGCCTTTTAAATGCATCACTAACGGTTGTAAAGAGATCTGCACGGAAATTTGGAAACCTATCCTACACTTCTTATTTAAGAAACACCCCACCCAAATAGATGTTTGGTAGAGACAGTTGTCATGATATTTGAATACTATCTCATCTAAGGTATTCATAAAACAAACAGGATGTCAGTGCTCTGTGATTTTAATGGTTTATGATTGCTTTGAATAGAGTTTATGTTCTTTTCTAAGCTATTGAAGGCTGTCTAAATTCAGATAAATGTTCCCTATTATTGCAGGCTTGTGGAATTCAATCAGATACATTGTTCCATGGTTATTATTGGTCAGCATTATGGTGGGAGATGATAAGAGTTATACATTAGACCGATGTCATTGTCGTGTAATAATGGTTCGGATAAAATTCCAACCTCCTCCAACACGCCGCTTCCAAAGATCAGGCAGCGCATTATGAGAGTTCTTGAGGGGATAATCGCTCTTGCTCTTTGCTGTGAAAGCTTTGAGCAATTATGGACAATTTAAGTGTTATTTTCTGCCTTTGTCGCATCCAAATGTCACAACAAAATATGTCCCTGGTCTCTACGTACTATTTGAGACCTCTTTGGAGAAAGTGCTGGCGCTGTAAAGTACAGTTTACCCGTGGTGAAGCTCCTCATTAAGACTAGGGCTCGATCCAAGTAATGTTGTATACATGCAGACAAAGGAAGATCAATGTGCATGTCGCTGGCACCTCCTCTCTTGGACGGACACGCTTTCCTGTCCTGATCGATGCCTGGATGCTCATCAAAATGTAATTAAAGTAGATTCTCATTAACTAAAACAAACACGTGAAGCGAAATGCCAATACCCCAAGCAGAAGGCGAACATGAACGGTAGAGCATTGGCAACTGGGTCAGATATGGCTGGGAATGCACATTTAGCAGGAAATAATGAGCAATAAATGGCCTGTGGGGAGACGGGCTCCTCTAGAACGGCCCGCGCACACACAAACACATTACTGGCCCATTCCTGTCTGTTCTGCTGACGGAGCAAGCAGAAATAAAGCCACAAGCACAGACAGGTGTTGTGGCTTATCAAGCTTTCTGTGATGAACAAGGACAACACACTGACAGCCATCAATCAATATGAGGGGTGAAATCTCCCGGAATAACTGTAAAAAGGACTGTGTGTTTAAATAGTTCAGGAGAAAATGTTACAGACACAACAGATAGAATAGAATATTCTAAACAATAAACAGGAGAATCAACGAGAAGAAACATACTGCATTCACACTTACGTTAAACAAAGCTAGACAAAGAACAGACAGAAACTGAGGGCTTAAATATGTGAGGGCAAACAGAGGAGCTGATGAAACTGAAACACAACTGAATTGAACTAACATAATAAACCATAGAAACAAAGAGGGAGAGAACTGTACTAATTAACAGACTAGAGGATAAACAAATAACTCAAACATGAACATATCAGAGAAACAGATCAGCTATGGAGGAGCTATGGATTTATGAACTGGAGTGGGCTCCAGGGCTGGAGCGGACTCTGAAACAGGCTCTGGGGCTGGAGCCTTCACTGGACTGTAGTCAGGGGCTGGAGTGACTGTGTGTGTGTGGCCCAAACACACATGACAGCTCTGGAATTTCACTCACTGGACCATATTCTGGGATTTCTCTCACTGGAGCGAATTCAGAGACTTCACTCTCTGGAGCAGATTCCAGGACTTCACTCTCTGGAATGGATTCAGGGACTTCACTCACTGGAGCGGATTCAGGGACTTCACTCACTGGAGCAGATTCGGGACTTTACTCTCTGGAATGGACTCTGGGAATTCACTCTCTGGAGCGGATTCGGGAACTTCACTCTCTGTAGCGGATTCAGGACTTCACTCTCTGGAATGGACTCTGGGAATTCACTCTCTGGAGTGGATTCGGGACTTCACTCTCTGGAGCGGATTCAGGAACTTCGCTCTCTGGAGCGGATTCAGGAACTTCGCTCTCTGGAGCGGATTCAGGAACTTCGCTCTCTGGAGCGGATTCAGGGATTTCACTCTGGAGCGGATTCAGGATTTCACTCTCTGGAGCGGATTCAGGACTTCACTCTCTGGAATGGACTCTGGGAATTCACTCTCTGGAGCGGATTCAGGGATTTCACTCTCTGGAGCGGATTCGGGCACTTAACTCTCTGGAGCGGATTCAGGGACTTAACTCTCTGGAGCGGATTCGGGGACTTAACTCTCTGGAGCGGATTCGGGGACTTCACTCTCTGGAGCGGATTCGGGGACTTCACTCTCTGAAGCGGATTCGGGGACTTCACTCTCTGGGGCAGATTCGGGATTTCACTCTCTGTATATATCTCAAATATATCACACACTGGAACAGATACTGTAACGGACTCAGATATAACACACTGGAACAGATTCTGGATCAGACTCAGGAATATCACACACTGGAACAAACTCTGAAATTGTACTCACTGTAGTGGACAAAGGAACATTACTCAGTGGAATGGATCCTGGAGCAGACTTAGGAGCGGTGGGAGTGGGGCTGGAATCCTCCGCTGGGCAGCTGGTGTTCATAGCTCTATAGTTTTTCAGCATACACTCCACAAACTCAGAGAAACTCCCCCGAGGACCCACACCAGATAGGCATGCCTTCAATTCCTTGTTCAAGCTGGTCATGTAGAATATATGCAGCGAACGGTCTGGAAAGTTAGTGAGGCACGCCAGTTGTTGAAACCTCCAGGTGTGGGCCTCGAGGGACTGCTGTTCCTGGTCAAGGCATAATAATTGGACTGCTGGTAGGTCCATCTTCAGTTTAGGTCTATCTTTCTGTCACAAATGTACTGAAGTACTAAAGCGCACGACGAACGAGATATCGTCAGGAGAATTTTAATAGAATAATCCAAACGATAAACGAGGAAAAACATACTGCATTCACACCTGAGATAATGAAACACACCTGAGCTGAACTAACACAATCAATTAGAAACCATAGAAACAAACAGGGAGAGAACTGAACTAATTAACAGACTAGAGGATGAACAAAGAAAACTCAAACATGAACAGAACAGAGAAACATCAAAAAACAAACTCAAAACGCGTGACGAGATGAAAAGATTTAATTTACTATTTTATTTATTGTAATATAATATAAATCGCTTTATATAATGAACATATTTAATTTAGGCTTTTATTTATTGTAATTAATAATATAATTAATATAATATAATGTTTCTACCCGCAACCTAACTGGGGATAAGTGGTGGACAACAGATTATACTTATGTCTGTTCAATGCTTTATTCATTTTCCTAAAGTGGATCATTTCTTGATTTATCTTCATTTGTGGGCTTGTCTCAGAAAATATTGATATGTGTAGTTAATCAGCATATCATGTAATTAATTCAATTGAGAGCCCTAATTATATCCTCATCTACCTTTGAGGGAAAGCATTTAGAAGTAAAAGATAATGATATGATGATGATGATAACCTGAATGAGTGAAATATGTGTATTTTTAGCAATTCATTTAAAGGTTCTGTAAGCAATTTTCTTTTTTTCTTTTTTTTTGGAATAGTAGGCATACAGTGTCCATATTATCTGATAGATATAGCTAAAAAAGGTGTTGAATCATGAAATTATGAAAAAGCATCTGCTAGTACTGTACTTTCCCCCCACGTGTCATGATTTTAATCCTCGAGTCATGATTATTTTTTTCAGATGTTTTTCACAGTCTTTCATGACTGAATATTAAATGAAATTTTGACCCTTTGTTTTATTGTTTTGCATGACATTCTCTCCATCTGTGCTGAAGTAAAATTCACTCCATTTTTCATTAGACTGAAAGGCTTGGCAGGTAGCAATTTGGAATTGTGCGGCACAAAACGTTTTTGTCCTTGTAATACTACGTTGTCGATACGGATTTAACATTTTATTATTCGATTCCTTTCCCATAATGCAAGACTGAGAAATAATTAAACTTTTGAGACATTGAACTGTGGCAGATACAGACTGACTGAACCACTGTGGAAAATTTGCAGTCCATAAAAGTTGGGAAGGCAGTGAGAATAGATGGAGGAAGAGGCATACAGTGAAACAATAGGCCATAAAACACATTTTATAGTGTGCATGTAATATAACAAGAGCGCTTCTGTGGTATCTCTTATCTTTTCTGTTCAACAGCCATGTCCGTTCTACTTTCGCAGCTTATGGAGGCGGCAGTAATTATTGAAAGCTATGCGCTTGGTCATGGAAGTGAGCTCGCTGCCCGTGACCCGTCGGTCATCGCTCCAATCCGAGTTGAAAGGAGCCCAGAACTGTGTCGTTGAACCCCATTGCAGCCTGTATTTATGGGAGTAATTGGGTGAATGCTGTGCACCATGCGCAGGGTCACAGTCACCCTTGGGTCCTTTCATTACTGTTGAATAAACGTACTGCGAATAATCAGCTTAGCCAATGGCAGGCTAGAAAATTGTAACAGCAAGCTTGAAATAGTCCTCAGTGAGAGTGAAAGGCTGTAGGCACTGGTTTCACCTGTCTGCATTGTTGTTTTGTGTTTTGTATGAGGTTTGCTGATTCGTACAGGACTGACAGAAGCACACTATGTCTAAAATGCATAAAAACTTGTAACGTAAAAAAAAATGTCATGACTAGAATCAATGTTGTCATTAGCCGAAAGCAGGCTAAATGTAATGTAAATGCCAGCATGCTATAAAATGCAACTAACAAAAGTGTGCGTTGTTAGGATATAAAACACGTAACATATGCTGTTTACGTCAAGTCTGTGCTGTGTGTCCAGTCAAAAACTGTAGTATTTCGTCGTAAATTCATCTGACACAGGGCAGATTACAACATGGACAAACCATGAACAAAAGAAATTACGAAGATAAAGACGAGAGTTTTAGTTAAATGGGAATGCTAACTGCTAATGCTAACCAACACTTTAGGTATCTACATTTGTCATCGACTTCTATGAAAAGATAATTACCACCATTCCTGAATTATTAAACATCACTGAATCAAGCTTAATGCGCCAACAAATTTAGCTCCTTAAAGCCATAATATGTAATTGTGGTCATTTATTCAAAACAAAGGCGTAGTTTGATGATGCCTGGATTTCGCTGAGCTTTTATTATGTTTTATTATGACGGCGCTTCCGCTTTTTCCGGTCATGCGTACTCTGCACTGTTTTATCATATTAGATACATTATTTGTGTGTTGAAAGTTATGTTATAATGCTACTCTGTGCATTCGCTCGGCAGCTACTATGAGACGCTGCAATAAGCTAGATCGATATTAGGCATGGTAAAACATGTTACTCGCGGTAAATCATGAAAACAAGATTTAAACAATAAGTCTAACGGTGTTGAGCTATATATAATAGTGGTGTAACGGTACACAAATCTGATGGTTCAGTATGTACCTCGATTTTGAAGTCACGGTTCAGTACGATTTCGGTACAGCAGTATTACAAGATTGCTTTTTATTTATTTTTATTCAACAGTGGTTTACTGAAAAAATTGTGTGTGTCCTTCAATTAAAACTAAAAGTTCCTTAAAGATAATGCTGTAAATATAGGGAGTCCTTACTTAGGCTACACATTGTAATATTAAAGTTTAACAACAGAGCACAAACTATTAGCCTCAATTCAGTTATTTATTTTTAGATATAATAATCAACACTCATAAGCTTCACATAAGGCAGTTTTTGCATTAACTTCAAATTAATATTATATATATATATATATATATATATATATATATATATATATATATATATATATATATATATATATAAAAATTTTTTTTTTTTTTCTCCAATTCGTTGTTGAAATATAATCATTTATACACAGTGGCTGTCAAATCATGACAGATTTATTTAAACATACATTAAATAATCAAGACATCACTAACAGGTTCAGTAGACTATAGTGCATATATAGGCTAATATAGGTCATATATTTAGTTAAAGAGTTAATTTCTCTATGAACTAACAGCTGTGGACACTGAATGACTCCTGAGGTAAAGGTGATCATACGGGACATTGCAAGCTATTTTGTCTTTCCGCGTTTGAAACACTGATTGAGCGATTACACGACATATGATATATTTCAGTAAGTTGTAATGTATCCTCAACATACCTTAAGAGATATTAATTCATGTAGTCTTCAGGAAGAGATGATTGCGTGCCGCGCCACCATTTGAACTGACGCACCTATACAGTGATCAGTCACGTCACATTAAAGAGCGTCAAAATGGCATTTATCGTTTGAATTTCATGATAAAATGGACTGAATACTTAATAGTTTCTGTGGCAACTCGGACTGAAGTGTGTTCAGCGCTTAAAACAAGCCGACTGTTAACTGTTAACACGTGCACCATACCGCAAGCCCTGTACCGAAACGGTTCGGTACGAATACGTGTACCGTTATGCCCCTAATATATAACAATGATTAGTTTTCTGTCAATGAATGGAAACAGTTGTAAACACTTGCTCACCTGTCTAATAAAACACATAATACACTCACCTAAATGATTATTAGGAAGACCTTTTCAATTTCTCATTAATGCAATTATCTAATCAACCAATCACATGGCAGTTGCTTCAATGCATTTAGGGGTGTGGTCCTGATCAAGACAATCTCCTGAACTCCAAACTGAATGTCAGAATGGGAAAGAAAGGTGATTTAAGCAATTTTGAGTGTGGCGTGGTTGTTGGTGCCAGACGGGCCGGTCTGAGTATTTCACAATCTGCTCAGTTACTGGGATTTTCACGCACAACCATTTCTAGGGTTTACAAAGAATGGTGTGAAAAGGGAAAAACATCCAGTATGCGGCAGTCCTGTGGGCGAAAATGCCTTGTTGATGCTAGAGGTCAGAAGAGAATGGGCCGACTGATTCAAGCTGATAGAAGAGCAACTTTGACTGAAATAACCACTCGTTACAACTGAGGTATGCAGCAAAGCATTTTGAAGCCACAACACGCACAACCTTGAGGTGGATGGGCTACAACAGCAGAAGACCCCACCGGGTATCACTCATCTCCACTACAAATAGGAAAAAGAGGCTACAATTTGCACAAGCTCACCAAAATTGGACAGTTGAAGACTGGAAAAATGTTGCCTGGTCTGATGAGTCTCGATTTCTGTTGAGACATTCAGATGGTAGAGTCAGAATTTGGCATAAACAGAATGAGAACATGGATCCATCATGCCTTGTTACCACTGTGCAGGCTGGTGGTGGTGGTGTAATGGTGTGGGGGATGTTTTCTTGGGACACTTTAGGCCAATTTAGGCCCTTAGTGCCAATTGGGCATTGTTTAAATGCCATGGCCTACCTGAGCACTGTTTCTGACCATGTCCATCCCTTTATGACCACCATGTACCCATTCTCTGATGGCTACTTCCAGCAGGATAATGCACCATGTCACAAAGCTCGAATCATTTCAAACTGGTTTCTTGAACATGACAATGAGTTCACTGTACTAAAATGGCCCCCACAGTCACCAGATCTCAACCCAATAGAGCATCTTTGGGATGTGGTGGAACAGGAGCTTCGTGCCCTGGATGTGCATCCCACAAATCTCCATCAACTGCAAGATGCTATCCTATCAGTATGGGCCAACATTTCTAAAGAATGCTTTCAGCACCTTGTTGAATCAATGCCACGTAGAATTAAGGCAGTTCTGAAGGTGAAAGGGGGTCAAACACAGTATTAGTATGGTGTTCCTAATAATCCTTTAGGTGAGTGTATATTAAAGTATCTTTGTTGTTTCAGTGGTTTCTACAAAATAAAACTGGAAATTGAGGGTAATGCAGGTATGATGTCATTGATAGGTGACGCACGGACATGGTCCGTGTCCTGGTTAAAAGTTATTTTATTTCTCTGGATTTAAACATTCTTGGAAACATTTGGAATAATGCAAGTACACAAGTAAACAAAATATATAACATTGTTCTAGTGGTTTTTGGATATTTGAATCCAAAAATCATACATATTGTGCCTTTAAGGTATAACTGCAGGTTTACAGAGTAACATTGTTAGCGCCATGCTACTGTTTGAGCTACTGTACAGATTTATTTGAACTCCTGTTTCTCCTTCTGTGCAGCTTCATTTGTAGGCTATAGGGCTGTATTCCCTCGGCTGAGTAGAACACATGCAGGTTGTGTTGCCTCTGTCCTAATATTTCTCTCAAACCCAAGAGGGGGTAAATTAAATTTCCCCTTTGTTTTTCTACCTGCGACAAATGAGTCAACTCCCTTTTATCCCTGGTAGGTGCGCCAACCCGATGTCACTTAATCTGCTTAAATGTTCTATTTGACAGCACCTGCGTTGCTGCTCCACCTCACTGTGAATACCCATATCTCACAGATGCTGACTATTTGAAATTCAAAAGGTTGAATTCCAGGTTCAGGATAATGAAGGATGCTTTCATGTTTCATCAAGCTAATGATCCTAATTTTACTTTGATATGTAACGTTTAAACTCTAAAATAGCTTTCATCTTGAGGCGTAGCCATCGTAAGGTGTGCATCCAGGCTATTGTTTAAACAAAATGTTTTTTAAGTGATTTTTCAATTAAATCTCTACTGAGCTAGGTCTCATCTTCCCTATTGTTATTAGTAATTTGCATCAGATTCACATTTTCTCACTTCTTATTTTCGCCTCGCCTACTAACATGCTAATCAGAGCTCCTATACAGATCATTAACTACAACAGGTCATTGTGTTGTATCATGAGCGTTTTTCATAAAAAGCCATTTTCAACATTTTTTTTTTTTTTTTTTTGGAAAGGCTTTTTATCTTTCATAATTGAAATAGAATATACAAACATACTATTTTATTATTATATATTTTTTTAATAAATATAGCTAAACAACAATTATTATATAAAAGAATAATATTTTAAACATAGAATAGTTTTATTGTAAAACAATAATTTTGGTAATATATAATTATTAATAAATGTAAAAATATATTATTTTATTAAAAAATATGTATATGTGTGTGTCTGTGTGTGTTATTATCATGTATAACATTTTATTATATAATATTTATTATCCTTGTGCCACATATTGGTGTGATATAACAAATTTTTAATGACTGCATAATCCCACATTTTTTAATGAATGTACACATGAAATGTCAACATTTTGAATTTTTTTAATAAATCAAAATATTATACATTTATTATTTTTTATTATTTAAAATAAAATGTATTTAAAAGCAAGTTGTTGCATAGAGAAGATGGGAATTATTATTTATTAATTACAATATCTGTTTGCCAAAACAATAGTTTGCTCACTATTGGGGCATGTTGACACAAAGCTTACACCCGGTATTAAGATGTGTTTTGGTCGATCAGATCACAGATGACACTAAATACAGGTGTAAACGGGGCCTAAAATGTTTTGAGCTTGTCTACTTTCGACCACTTCCAGAGGCAGTCAAAAACACATTTGTCCGGATTGCTTTCGTACTGAAAACGCTCATGTTGTCGAATGCATTTGAATAGCCACAAAAGACCATCTACTCCCAGCCTACTGAACTAATGCAACATTATGGGAAACACGCTACGGGATTTGAACTTTGAAGACCCAAGTTTGGTTTGAAGACGAAAACCATATCAAGCGTATCAACACACACTCTTGTGGCTATCAGAGCAGAAATGAAAGCTGATGTGCTCCGTCGTCTCTGGGTGCATTCATATGTAAACTGCGCAAGCGTATTTTGTCCATTAGATCAAAAGATCTGAAAAAGCCCATACAAATACTCTCCCTTCGAAGAAATCAGGACAGAACTGGTTGAAGGTGGATTAAAACACCAGATATAAGCAGGAATGTGTCTCTAGTCTACTTGTGATCCGATCGACCAAAACATAAAACATAAAATCTTAATACCAGGTGTAAACAGAACCAAAATGGCCAAGTAAGTGTTAAATGAATGTATCTTTTAGAAATAATGGTGTAAATTATATATTTTTTGTTTTGTTTTTATCTTTATAGTAAATGTCTATACAGAAATTGACCTAGCCTAATAACCTAATAAACACTACACAATATATCACAAAGTCTTGATTAACATCTGAATGTTGAACTGAATGTATTATACACTCTGGATATTCTCAAAACGCTTTCAATTACATTTGGTGATAAAAATGAGATGGCATAATTGCGTTGTCTCCAGGGAATCATTCACTTTGCAAAGCCACCCTTTGAAGCACTAAAGTCTCATCAGCTTCATCGCTTTAACCTTTTGGGCTATTTTGATTGAACTGATTTGAAGGTCTTATTTGAAAATATATTCCATTTTGTGATATGTCTTCTGCTCAGGCTGGAGTCTCCCACACGTTCACTTTACATGGAGGCACCTAAAGGAGTGAAAATAGAAGCCGATGCGGGTGATTTCCAAGCAACCTGTAGGAGCGATTTACGCCTGGAGTCAAAAGACGGAGAGGTAACTGTCCTTCATTCTGTGCTTGGATGTACTCTGTGTTGTGACACTTCCATCTGCCATTAATTGTCATCAAACAAGCGCTCCATCTACATCCATATGTCCCCTTCTCATCTTCCGAGGGAAGCAGACGTTTAGTTAAACATTCATGCTGTAATGCAATATGTAGATGTCAGTTATCGGACTCAAATGTCGTGATTAAATTGTGCAGACTGGTGATGTGTTGATAAATGAGCTGTTGATGGTCTTTTAAGAGATGCAGTTGGAATCTGTTTATGGGAGATGTAATGAATTTTAAATTATCAGCATGTTTTTAAATTAATGAAACCAATATGTAATATGCTCTTTTACAGACAGTAAAACAACAAGAATGATTTTCCCCAATTAGGGAATGATTTCAAAAGTAGAGGGAGTCATTAAGGCATGGAAAAGTAATAATTAGGCGAGAGCACAAATAACTGTAATCTGTGGAGGTCCATTTTCTGCTTCAGACTAAATTAATAAAGTGCTTATTATGACTTTATTTGTCAACTTTATATCTCACGACTGCAACATTGTTTCTCATAGTTGGGACTTTGTATTTCACAGTGAGACATTATTTGTTATTTTAAATTTTATCCCTGTTTTATTCTTGTACCCTGAAGCTGAAATGTCTGATACCTGAAATGTCTGAAATGCCTGATATGTACTGTATGGAAGCACAATTCACAAAATGTCCAAATCCTTCCAAAATGATGTCCTCATTCTGTTATTTGATGAGGATGAGCATGTTTACATGTGCCCTCATAATAGGATTTTGGCAATACCTCGTGTAGCCTAAACACAATACTTCAATCAAACTAATGCGATTAACCTCATAATCATAATCTTATTAAACTATGACTACATTTACATGTTCACCAATAATGCATTTATTTCCAATAATCAGAGTAAGGATTTAATCGTGTTTACATTATTCGCCAAGGAGTGTGGTTATTTTTACCCCCATTATTCAAATTATGAACTCAGATACAGTAGGTGTGTTACTGTCCACTGTTTTAATCTACACTGAACAAAATTATAAATACAACATTTTAGTTTTTGCCTCCATTTTATATGAGCTGCACTCAAAGATCTAAGACTTTTTCTATGTACAAAAAAGGCCTGTTTCTCAAATATTGTTCACAAATCTGTTTAAATATGTTAGTGAGCACTTCTCCTTTGCCGAGATAATCCATCCACCTCACAGGTGTGGCATATCAAGATGCTGATTGATTAGACAGCATGATTATTGCACCGGTGCCTATTGCCTTAGGTTGGCCACAATAAAAGGCCACTCTAAATTGTGCAGTTTTATCACACAGCACGATGTCACAGATGTCGCAAGTTTTGAGGGAGTGTGCATTTGGCATGCTGACTGCAGGAATGTCCACCAGAGCTGTTGCCCTTGAAATGAATGTTCATTTCTCTACCATAAGCGATCTCCAAAGGTGTTTCAGGGAATTTGGCAGTACATCCAACCGGCCTCACAACCACAGACCACGTGTAACCACACCAGCCCAGGACCTCCACATCCAGCATCTTAACCTCAAAGATCGTCTGAGACCAGCCACCCGGACAGCTGCTGCACCAATTGGTTTGCATAACCAAAGAATATCTGCACAAACTGTCAGAAACCGTCTCAAGGATGCTCATCTGCATGCTCGTCATCCTCATCAGTGTCTCGACCTGACTGCAGTTCGTCATCATAACTGACTTGAGTGGGCAAATGCTCACATTCGATGGCGTCTAGCACTTTGGAGTGCTGTTCTCTTCATGGATGAATCATGGTTTTCACTGTACAGGGCAGATGGCAGACAGCGTGTATGGCGTCGTGTGGGTGGGCAGTTTGCTGATGTCAACTTTGTGGCTTGAGTGGCCCATGGTGGCGGTGGGGTTATGGAGAAGCATGTTGCAAGGATCTGTACACAATTCCTGAAATCTGAAAGCATCCCAGTTCTTGCATGGCCAGCATACTCATCGGACATGTCACCCACTGAGCATGTTTGGGATGCTCTGGATCAGCGTATACGACAGCGTGTTCCAGCTCCTGCCAATATCCAGCAACCTCGCACAGCCATTGAAGAGGAGTGGACGGACATTCCACAGGCAATAGTCAACAACCTGAACCTCTATGCGAAGGAGATGTGTTGCACTATGTGAGGCAAATGGTGGTCCCATTAATTAAACCCTATGTATTAAGAATGTCATTAAAGTTCATGTGCATGTAAAGGTAGGCGTCCCAAAAATTTTGACAGTATAGTGTATCTCACAATTCTGAAGAGGAAAAAAAGTCAAACTTTATAAAAAAAAAATTAGCTCACAATTGTGACTTTATAACTCGCAATTGCGACTTTATATCACACAATTCTGAGAAACAAAGTCAGAATTGCGAGATGTAAACTTAACCCGTTTTTATAATACAGTCTTGTAAACGCAGTTTACTTGCATTGCCGGATTATTGATTTGCATACGTGGTGTGCATGTAAATGTAGTTTAATGCTAGTATGGGTACTACGATTTTGAGCTTAATTGCATTCGTTTAATCAAAGTATTGCTTTTACTTGAGGTAAAGTTTAATAGCAATATTGCTAAAATCCCATCATAATCACATTATGAGGATGTTTACATGCACATTCTTAACCCATTTATGCTTATGCCAGAAAGGCATGTGGTCATGTAAATGCATTAACCCATTTTTATTTATCGGAGTAAGGTTATAAACTGCTTAAGCAAAAACTGATCGACACAGTTCTTTTTTTCCAAAACCCCAATTTCTCCCAGCATGTAAACACATTAACCTGCATTCTGTCTGCTTATTGAAGTGTGCATGCATCCAGATGAAGCAAGTGTACTCTATCTTGACCCAAGAAATAGATTAAATGTGTTTGTTCTACTAAAGTAGAAGTGGTACTGTCAAAATACTGCATCTGTAACTGCATGAGAGGATAACATATAGTCCCGCTGACATGTTCGAACACTCTTTGTTTGTAATGCTTCACAGCCAACATAAGAAATGAAGAATGTTTTGACTTCACTACCAGGACATAACCTGATTTATACACTTGGTTTACTTATATTACCGGGTTATTGGTTTGCATGTAAACTGGGACAACAGATTTTTGTGAGTTACCAGCGTATTGATGTGCATGTAAACATGCTCTGTGTGGTGTACGCCGACTATAAACAGGCATGTAAACGCCTTAATCACATTATTACCGCTCTGAACAATGTGTGTTGTTCATACATCATCATGAATGAACTCTGTGACATTATTCTGAAGTTTTCCCTCCACCCCGAATCTCTAAACTCTGTCAACACAACTTGCTGCCCACTGCCAGTCTCTGCTCTGTATCTTCATCCAGCAACGGTGCGGAGACGCGACGGCAGCATAGGCACCCACAGTTACAGCAGCATTGCTATATTCATCACAGCGCTGAATAATATCGAATACATCCAAAGAAATGTGTTTTGCATTTGCATTGGCCAGTAACACAAACTGTGAGTCCATAATTTGTGCTATGTATGTTAAGAATGGTGGTAAAAATAACCTTAGCGAATAATCATAAAAATGAAAAAAAGAGTTTTGTTTGTGTCATGCAAACATCTCACTGCAATTAAGTGCTTTTAAAAAAAACACATTATTGTAAATGTAGTTGTGTTTTTTGTTGTGTCGGTTTCTGATTCTGTAGCTTTACCAGAATTATATATATATATATATATATATATTTTTTTTTTTAAATGAGCAAAATGTCAGAATTATCCCTGCACTCGCAAAAAAAGAAAAAAGAAAAAGGTATTCGAACCAATGGCAAAATTTCTAAAAGAGTGATGGGGGACATGTCCCCCATTTATAATAATTGCTACGCCCCTGGGTTGTGCCATTTGACTTGCAGATTAATAGATAAACGACTCCCAATGAGGTCAAAGGAACCCGGGCTTCAATCAGCCCTCATAGTTTTAGGTTATGCTTTCTTGACTTTCTCCTGTCTGTCGCATATTCCACTCCAGTACCCCTCAGCACTTTCATCATCGCTCCTTTTTTACCAGGAGAAACACACACCTCCACCGGCCTGACTGCCCCCTTGACAGTTCCGCTACAATTAGACTGGAGGTTTACGCATTAGCCACCTCAGAGAGGGGGAAAAGCCCTCCCTCATTCGAATTTGCTCGGTAGCAGATGTCTGGGGAAGTCAGCTGAGACCCCTGCTTAAAAAGTGTTTCAGGTCATTTGACGGGAATGCTTCCTTGAAGCTGTCAGTAATGACTCCTCTTACCTTTTTATACCTTGACTAGCTCCTCTCCCAGCCTTGGTAATACATGCTTTCTCAAGGGTCCCATGAAAAATAGAAAGTGAGAAATGAGAAAGGTGCAGCTCAGGTAAAGGGCTAAAAGTGTGTCTTAGTGAGACTTACTAGAGTGCTTATGTCACTGAAACTGCTTCGATTGGTTTGAAGTAGGAGGTTAGAGGACTTGACTTGGATGAACAGGCTGCGAGATGGAATATTTTGTTCAATAAAAAGACAGTGCTGGTCTTTTTTTGGGCCTACAAATTGAGGGTTCTAAAGAGAAAAATGAACGTGAAACTAATCTTTAGCATTATAGAAGGCACTTTCTATGAATATGGCACAGTATTATCAACAGTAACAACCCATTCTCAAGTTCCTTCAGCATCACAATGAAGACGCTAAAGGTACCCCGATTTTACGCAGACATGATTTTACGAATATTTATAGGCTACTTTTATATTTTGCAGCAACTAACCCCATTCTACCCTAAACCTACCCACTTCTCAACAATATAAAACACGTAACAGGCAAATAAAAGTACAGTCACAGGTATTTATTGCAAAAACTGACCAAAAAACAGTATAAAAGTATTAACTCATGTTGCATTCCAAGTCTTCTGAAGTCATACGATATCTTCATGTGAAGAACAGAGTTGATCTTAATGTTTTAATTGCTGAAATGATGAAAATTATAACCCAATATATAATTTGACCATGACGATAACATTCCCATGCCCAGCGTGTCTGTGTATGATGCCAAAGGTTTCTCATTGAAATAAATGGAGTACCCAGCGCGTCGAAAAACCTTTAGCGCCTTCATTGTGACATGGAAGGCACTTGACCATGCTTCAGATTTTGACGCCTAAAATACTGTAAAAACAGTAATATTATGAAATATTAGTATCATTTAAATTGATCAAAAATGACAGTGAAGTGTATAATATTGCAAAAGATTTCTATTTCAAATAAATGCTATTCTTTTGAACTTTCTGCTAATCAGAGAATCCTTAAAAAAAAAAAAAAAAGTGGCAAAAACTGTTTTCAACATTGATAATAATAAGAAACATAATTAATAAATGAGTACCAATAGTTAATAATAATTGAGCTGCAAATCAGCATATTAGAATGATTTCTGAAGGATCATGTGACACTGAAGACTGGAGTAATGATGCTGAAAATACAGCTTTACCATCACAGGAATAAATTACATTTTAAAATATATTCAAATAGAAAACAGTTAGTTAAAATTGTAATAATATTTCACAATATTACACTCTAAAAAATGCTGTGTTAAAAACAACCCAAGTTGGGTTGAAAATGGACTAACCCAGCAATTGGGTTGTTTTAACCCAGCGATTGGGTCGTTTTAAGAAAACATTTAACCCAACCGCTGGGTTAAAACAACCCAATCGCTGGGTTAGTCTATTTTCAACCCAACCTGGGTTGTTTGTAACCCAGCATTTACTGCGTAACCCAGTAAAAGCTTTGTTTTTACTGTATTTTTAATTTTTTTAAATGCAGCCTTGGTGAGCATAAAAGAGACTACTTTCTAAAACATGAACAAATCTTAATAATTCCAAATGTTTAACGTAGTTATGACAATGATTTTTTTTGACAATGCGTAATAAGTTATGTGGAATTGTCAAGTTCACATAACTTATTTTTTTCAATTGCGCATGAAGTTTTTAACTGATCGCTTTTTACAGTGTGTATAATGATTTTCTTTCTCCCGTTTTTTCCCTTTAATTTATGGAAAATATAAGTTTATCTCTGACTATGAACCACCATCACATCCCAAAGTTTATTATTTAATTTTGATGTTGATTTAAATGTTTACTGCTGAAAAATATGTCCCAAGTTTTTAGTAACAGACTTTAAAAAGTAATATTAAAACAAAGAATGTAAAATAAAGGCCTCTGAGGTTGACAGAAAAGGACCTACATTGTACCTTGTTCATGGAAAGTGTCATAGACCGTTTGAAGGTATGTTTATTTAAAATAGCTCTTATGTGAAACAATGAAACAAACCTCAGATCCTCTTCCCTCTCTCTCTTTAGATCAGCTTGGATGCCAGGAAAATCAAACTCCTACGTCTGCCGGAAGGAAAAGCCTCCCCCTCTGGAACTAGACAGACTGTCTTTGAGGTGTGTGTCTGTCCCAATGGAAAACTCTTCTTATCACAAGCAGGAACTGGCTCCACTTGCCAGATCAGCAGCAACTTATGCCTCTAGATACTCACAATCTCACTTCCACACACACTACATTACACCCGTACATACAGAGGACTCGTTCCTCTTGAAGAATCCAACAAGAACCGAAAAGGATTTCCTCAAGATTCGTGAAAATACTTTGTAAAACAATGTTTGAACCAGAAACTTTCAAGGTGATCACCAGATAACCATTCGACACATCATGACAGTCGCCAATCAGATCCATACCTCGCTTTTACTCATTAGCGTCCTCATTTTCTTTCTTTTTTTTTTTTTTTGCTGAGGAAAGTACAGTGGGTGCTTTATCTTGTGCTTTTCTTCTGTTTTGAGGTCAGAACTATTTGTAACATCACATTTTGTATTATTACTCAAGTCCTACATCGACAGTCCTCCATCTGGGACACCTGTCATGACGGTGATCACCTGAACCCAAACTGTGCTCGCACTGGGATGGAACCCGTGCACCCACTCTGTTCAAAAAGGAGAACAGCACCTGTGCCTTAATACAATGCACTCGTGGCAAGAAGCACACCCCACTGACTTTTATTTAGACAAGGAGACTTGCATTTAAGTTACTTGCCTTTTGCTCCCACAGATCAACTTTTTTAATTGCATAAAAAAATGCTGAGAAACCCAGTGACCCCAAACTCACACGTTAAGCGCTGATTTCCACTTTAATTTGTACAGGAGATAAGACCATTTCTGATTTAGTTTCAAATTCTTTCGTTTTTGGCTTGACACAGAATGAAGAAAAGTTGAGTTTGGGGAAAAACACTTTCTTGATGTGTGGATGTTTTTGTGTGACTCTTGTTCTTTCTCTATAATTGAACAATAAAATGTGTTAAACAAACCAAGACACCCAAACCAAAAGCAAAGCTGTCATGTAACAAAGCTGTTGAAAATGAACTGAAGGTTCACACTTCCCAATTCCCAAGACTGAAAGAGGAATTGGCTAATTTTGTTTTTAATTTTTTTATATATATACACTACCGTTCAGAAGTTTAGTTGTTTTTTTTTGGTCCCACTTTATATTAAGGGTCTTTATCTGCTATGTGTACTACTGATATTTAAATGAACCATTTGATACAATGCTCTTATTGTGTACATGCATGTTTTTACATGTTCTTAACACACCTTTAAACCTACCCATACCACCACACCTGTCCCTAACTTTACCCGTATCCCACCTCAATATCACAAAAATGTACAGCAAAACAATATGAACACAATAAGGACATTGTAACTTATAATTATCACTTTATTTGGTTACACTTTATTTTAAGGTGTCATTGTTACAGTGTAATTATATATTTAAGTATTGAGTAATATTTAGTAACTACATACACTTACTATAGGGTTAGGATAGGATTAGGGTTTGGTTGAGGGTTAGTTGCATGTAATTATGCATAATTTACTGTTATTACTGTGGTAAGTACCATAATGTAACACATGTAACAAGGACACTGTAAAATAAAGTGTTACCCTTTATTTTACAGTATGTGCACTTTCAATGTACTTACAGTGTACTTACCAAAGAAAATACTGAGTAATGTAAGGTAACTACATGGGTTAAGGTTAGGTTTACGGGTAGATTCAGGGTTAGTATCTAGTTATTACCCGGTTAGTGTTATTACTACAATAAGTACATAGTATGTATATGTGAAACATGACTATAAAATAAATGGTAACACATTATTTTACAGTGTCATTGGTACAAATGTAGTTACTATAGTAATAACTAATAATTATGCATAATTACATGCAACTAACCCTCAACCAAACCAAACTCTAATCCTAACCCTATAGTTAGTACATGAAGAGCAGATGCAGAAGTCCGTCTGACATGTTTTCTTTTAAAGTAGCATTTTTTTTTTTTTGTTATGTTAGGCTATGTTCCTAGGTTCAGTAATTTCACGTTAATGGCAATGAAAAGCTTATTCAGTTACTGAAATACCTTATTTTCAAAAATCTCACTTTAGTCAATTCATTGGTATTTAACTGTCCATGTGTGCTTCCACCTCTTTAGACAACAAGACAATAAAGAGTTGCAAAATCACTAAAGATGCAACTGGAAACATTGCAAATGATGCAAGTAGAATTCAAACTGTAACAATGAAGAAACACACAGTAGAGGGAGCTGTGGTGCAAGTGACTTCCACGTCCGTTTCTGTCAGAGTTTAGGAGCACTGTTGTGATTACTTAATACTCGCAAAATCCTGTCATTGCCACTGTAACGATGGACAAAACATGATAAAAACTTTCAGCTCGCCGGCTCATATGCACACCATCATTCATCTTGAAATCATATGATTCGATTCGATGGACTTTATTTTAAGGTGTCTTTATTACACTGTAATTATACATTCAAGTATTGAGTAATATTAATTTTCTACATATACTTACTATAATTATGCTTAATTTATAGTTATTACTATAACAACTACATGTAACATATGCAACAATGACACTGTAAAATAAAGTGCTACCATTATTATTTGTTGATTTTAAGTACATGGTAGTTAAAGGCAGACTAATATAAAATGTGACCTAATGTAATATTTACAACTGTTTACAACTATTCATGATATCATACAGTGCTTTATAAGATGCATTGCAAAGCATAATGAATGAAAAAACTTTTATAATGCATTATAAAGGTTTAAAAATAAAGTGTTACCAAAAATCTTACTGACCCTTACTGAAATCTTAACCTTTGAACGGTAGTGTGTATACAATATAGTATACACCATATGCTAAACGCAAATGCAAAAAACATATTCACTGCATCCAAAATTGAATACTTCCTTCTATATAGTATGCAAAAACAAACAAACAAACAAACAAAACAAAAAAAAAAACAGTACGCCAAACATGTAGTATGTCTGAATTCATAGCCTTCAAAAACAGAAGGCGAAAAGTACCCGGATGACCTACTACTTCCTGTGAGATTCTGAAGTATGCATTCGATTGACATTTTCCTATCCCATGATGCCAAGGGAGAGGATTTATGAATAGCAGTGAAGCGACGCAACTGATGTTGATAGTAACAACTAGGTGGATATAGTACGTCTGATTTTTATTAATTCTCCCCACATTGACACTATACAGAAAATAATTTTTTAACGACCACAAAGCAAGTTCAAATTCAAATGTAGTAAGTACTCAGACAGTACAAAATTTTGGACGCACTGATTGTTTTTAATGTAGATCTCAACTGACCTTATGAAACACTGAATCTTGTCTCTTGTATAATTACATTTCACACTCCAATGGGTAATATTTCATTGAAATATGAAGGAAGGAAAAATCCCTCGATGTAATTTAAGTGATTCTCACTGTAATTCATTGCCACTTGCCCACTATATCTGAAGCAATGAGGAATGACAGCTGTGATCATTGTGTTTAAAAGCTAAAGCCCCCAGCAATTGTTGACATCCAATTAACATACTAAATGCTATGGGTAGTGAAAGGAGACAGGAACACAGGGAACTCTGTAGGGAACAACACAGCATCACAGAAGGGCTTAATCATATTCACTCTCTTTTGATTTTTCAGGAGAATTTGAAATTTGATAGTGTGGTGTGTGTGTGTGTGTGTGTGTGTGTGTGTGTGTCTTGATTGCATTATTGTAATAAACTCTTGCTTGATACTTACAGACGGACGCCAGTGACATAATTTGATGAGGTTAGAGCAAAAACATTAAGTGTACTATATGTTGCATTTGATTGATTTTCCCCCTGTATTGAATGGCTGAACTAAAAGCAGGACTTTAGGATGGATACTTCTGTTGTTTGATGTGCTCATTATATTGTTTGATGAATTTTTGTGCTAAATAAAGGTTTTATCTACAGCCATTTGAGTGTTCAGGAAAAGATATAGCATTTAGGTTCCTCTCTTCTCCCAGACGTTACTTCAGAACAACATGTATGTACGATTTTGTACGAGGAGCACAAAATGTTTCATATATTTTTGGATAATAAAACAACACATCAGCTCTAGCGTAACCTAGCTTTCAATGTGTGACAGCTATACTGGATGAGTCTCCCACATGTATACGTTTGTGTAAATAAAACTGAGAATTTGATTACATAAACAGCTAATAATTACAAAACTAAATGCCTTCAGCTGAAGCTGGGGCTCACTTATTTTGGTTTTCTTCAAAATGGTGTGCAGAATTTTATCCTGTATTTGGTCTATCAGACTTTTGTTGGCCACTTTGCAGTGACATTAAACTATTGTTTGACATTTTGTGATGACTGGAAACTCATTTAACTTCTTTTCTGTAGTTTTATTTTATTTATTTTTTGAGGTAACGATGAAAATCCTCGCATATTCTATGCAAAACATACATGGTTGTAGAGAGAAATTTATTGATGCAAAGAAATGTCAGCTGTCTATATAAAATTTATTAAACTTAATGTATACAGTTTGTATTTATTTGATTTGCAACCTAAACTGAACCAATAAACTTGAGAAAAGAAAATATGGATAAGGGCCAATTTCTCTTAGTTAACCCATACCTCGGGTCTTTAGTGACCCGGGACGTCATTCACTACCCTCCTCATTCATTTTTTTTAAAGTTAGACATTATATATATATAATATACACTCACCTAAAGGATTATTAGGAACACCATACTAATACTGTGTTTGACCCCCTTTCGCCTTCAGAACTGCCTTAATTCTACATGGCATTGATTCAACAAGGTGCTGAAAGCATTCTTTAGAAATGTTGGCCCATACTGATAGGATAGCATCTTGCAGTTGATGGAGATTTGTGGGATGCACATCCAGGGCACGAAGCTCCCGTTCCACCACATCCCAAAGATGCTCTATTGGGTTGAGATCTGGTGACTGTGGGGGCCATTTTAGTACAGTGAACTCATTGTCATGTTCAAGAAACCAGTTTGAAATGATTCGAGCTTTGTGACATGGTGCATTATCCTGCTGGAAGTAGCCATCAGAGAATGGGTACATGGTGGTCATAAAGGGATGGACATGGTCAGAAATAATGCTCAGGTAGGCCGTGGCATTTAAACAATGCCCAATTGGCACTAAGGGGCCTAAAGTGTGCCAAGAAAACATCCCCCACACCATTACACCACCACCACCAGCCTGCACAGTGGTAACAAGGCATGATGGATCCATGGTCTCATTCTGTTTACACTAAATTCTGACTCTACCATCTGAATGTCTCAACAGAAATCGAGACTCCAGTCTTCAGCTGTCCAATTTTGGTGAGCTCATGCAAATTGTAGCCTCATTTTCCTATTTGTAGTGGAGATGAGTGGTACCCGGTGGGGTCTTCTGCTGTTGTAGCCCATCCGCCTCAAGGTTGTGCGTGTTGTGGCTTCACAAATGCTTTGCTGCATACCTCAGTTATAACGAGTGGTTATTTCTGTCAAAGTTGCTCTTCTATCAGCTTGAATCAGTCGGCCCATTCTCCTCTGACCTCTAGCATCAACAAGGCATTTTCGCCCACAGGACTACCACAAACTGGATGTTTTTCTCTTTTCACACCATTCTTTGTAAACCCTAGAAATGGTTGTGCGTGAAAATCCCAGTAATTGAGCAGATTGTGAAATACTCAGACCGGCCCGTCTGGCACCAACAACCACGCCACGCTCCAAATTGCTTAAATCACCTTTCTTTCCCATTCTGACATTCAATTTGGAGTTCAGGAGATTGTCTTGACCAGGACCACACCCCTAAATGCATTGAAGCAACTGCCATGTGATTGGTTGATTAGATAATTGCATTAATGAGAAATTGAACAGGTGTTCCTAATAATCCTTTGTTCCTAACAGGTGTTCCTAATAATGAGTGTGTGTGTGTGTGTATATATATATATATATAAAGAAGGCCTATTTTCCAATTACTTTTTGTGTAAAAAATTCTATAGGGTCGCTAATGACCCAAGGTGTGTAACAGTCTAAGTATATTATATGTATATTGTATGTTTGTATGTATGTATTTTCTGCACAACAATAATTGAATCTTTGATGACTGATTAAGTGCAATTAACCTTTTTTCCACAAGTGGATGTATCAATGTCTGATACACAATGATGAAGTGACGTTTCACTCATAGTTACCGCATGCAGAAAACAAAAGAACAGGAAGTATCATCAGAAAAACTTGAAATGGCTCAGCAATTTACTGCAATGAACGCAATCAAATATTACTGTCACTGTCGACTCAATGGTGAATCTGGTGAAGAAGCTGTCAGCGATCTAAATATTGATTTTGAAGATGTTGAAAATTATAGTTTTCAGAATGTTTATGAGCCAGATGCTGAATATACTGGGAAATGAGCTCTGACGAGGACAGTGATGATGGTATAAAACATCTGCTCAAACTGAACCTTTCAAGCTCCAAAAGGTAACAAAATATGCTTTATTTTATTCTTCTGTAATTGTTAATCAGTAGAGTTTTATATTATCGCGACAGGTAGAGATTCATCCGTGTTAGATCTGGGTCGCTAAAGACACGAATATGTAATAATGATTGCTGAAACATTAACGCAGTTAAGGGTTAAACACTTTAACATTTGCTTAGGAATCTTGGTTACACTATCTTTGTTGTTACAGAGTAATTACACAAATAAATACTGAGTAATATGAATTAACTAAAAGCACTTATAGGGTAAAAGTTAGGTTAAGGTTAGGTTTAGTTTATGCATAATTTACTGTCATTACTATGTAACTACATTGCCTTAAAATAAATGTATCTGAATCTTTGCTAGCATAAATTGGAAATAGCTACAGTATTTATAGTATTAATACACAGTTTTCTGGAACACTTCATTCTGATTGGTCAATCACTGCATTCAGCAGTCAAATATTTCTGAATAATGAGTAATGACGATGTCCTGGGCAGCACCACGTAACTGACCACTCTCTACGAGTAAGCTAAAACATTATTTCAACTCAAATCAATATTTAATGTCCAATTTATTTATTTATTTGATAAGTGAGTGTGGATAATAAGAGGGATAATGTACAGACAGACAGACATTATTGAAAAAAAAAAAAAAACTAAAAAAAAAAAAAAAAAAAAAAAAAAAAGGTTGACCATGATATTTAAACTTAAATCGATAAATCAATATTTTTTGGGCCATTTTTATTTATTTGTATTTATTTATTTATTAGCACTAAAATATGTGAGATAACATACAGTCATAATTGCAAATTAAGTGATTGTCTTAATTACCCTGGTTGAGTTTATTTTGCCATAATGATCATGGACATTATACACCCTTACATGTTATTTTATATGATACTGTATTGGATACTGAAATAAAATTAATTCTCAGAATATTATCAAATCTTTAGGTAAAATTAATCTTGATAGTCCACTTTAGACATTTTACTAACTTTGCAAACTACATGTCAACTAACTCACATTAGAGTATTAGTTGACTGCTAGGTTCAGTTCAAGTGTTACCAGTTGAATTTTTACAAAGCATTTTTTCATGACTCCATGGTAAATTTGGAAAATTAGGTGTGTTAGTGTGACAACTGTTAACATGTGCTATGTTGAAGGCCGGGCAACCATGGCAACCCCACAGAGGAAATGATTTCATGAGTGGCACTAATGGCTGGAATAGATTATGGAATAGATAGGATTCCTTCTCACTATACACAGCAGCATGTCAATGACAACTCAAAGACTCGAAAAGGTAATAAAGTTCCAAAACTATTCTTAGCTCACTGCAAGACTACTGAATTACACCCAGCTACATACTTAAAGAGGCAGACCATGTTATACCTCAATGACTACTGGTACCATCCTCTTTTAAGAAAGTAATCATTAAGGAGACACTTTTATCCAATGCAACTTACGGTACACCTATTCCAGTGACTGCTTCCCTGGTGCTTTGCTTGTTTCTTTGCAGGGCTCAAATTGGCAACTTTCCACTTCCAAGCCTTAATCGTCAAATGCTACCACCCACGTTCCATACTCGACTGTATGTAAAATTTCAGACAAAACTTTCGGTGGGAAAATGCAGACCGAGCCATTTCAAAAGTCAGCAGCGGAGAGAAAACCCTGACAATTAAAGCATCTGTAACCATGGTTGCATCAGTGAACCCCACCCGAACCTCTGCATTGTCAACCGATAATTATTGTAGCCAATGCATTATTCATGAATATTTATCACGCATGATAGGAGGTTCTAATTGTGACCTAGACATCACATGAATCCCATTTATCTAAGGTATTTCCAGAGTGCATCATTATTATAATTGTAGCATGTATTGCTAAAATCCATTATTATTGTAATTGTAACATATTCCATGATTCTGCCCTGACTGGCATGTTAGAGTGAATTTACTTCCTTTCAGATCACTTGGATGATTGCTCTACAGCACTTTGGCCTAATTTGTCACCAATTATGTAGTCCCCCACAGAAGTGACAGCCTAGTTTAAAAGTTAATTAAATGTAATGACTTGGTCAAGTTTCTCCTGAATTTTTCGATATGCTCAAAATTTATTTCACATGATTACACAAAAAAGCAAGCAATTATGTTTAAAGTGAATGTGAATGTGCATGATCAAAACCACTTTTGCCAGCTCTAACACAGGAAATAAAAATAAAAAAAAAAAAAAATTCCATTGATTCAGAATTGTGAGATATAAATTCAGAATTGTGAGACATAAATTCAGAATTGTGATATAAAGTCAGAATTGTGTGATATAAAGTCAGAATTGTGAGATATAAAGTCAGAATTGTGAGATATAAAGTCAGAATTGAGTGATATAAAGTCAGAATTGTGAGATATAAAGTCAGAATTGTGAGATATAAAGTCAGAATTGTGATATAAAGTCAGAATTGTGATATAAAGTCAGAATTGTGATATAAAAGTCAGAATTGAGAGATATAAAGTCAGAATTGTGATATAAAGTCAGAATTGTGATATAAAATCAGAATTGTGATATAAAGTCAGAATTGTGAGATATAAAATCAGAATTGTGAGATATAAAGTCAGAATTGTGTGATATAAAGTCAGAATTGTGTGATATAAAGTCAGAATTGTGTGATATAAAGTCAGAATTGAGAGATATAAAGTCAGAATTGTGTGATATAAAGTCAGAATTGTGTGATATAAAGTCAGAATTGTGAGATATAAAGTCAGAATTGTGTGATATAAAGTCAGAATTGAGTGATATAAAGTCAGAATTGTGTGATATAAAGTCAGAATTGTGTGATATAAAGTCAGAATTGTGAGATATAAAGTCAGAATTGTGTGATATAAAGTCAGAATTGTGATATAAAGTCAGAATTGTGATATAAAGTCAGAATTGTCAGATATAAAGTCAGAATTGTGATATAAAGTCAGAATTGAGTGTGATATAAAGTCAGAATTGTGATATAAAGTCAGAATTGTGATATAAAGTCAGAATTGTGTGATATAAAGTCAGAATTGTGATATAAAGTCAGAATTGTCAAATTGATATAAAGTCAGAATTGTGATATAAAGTCAGAATTGTGTGATATAAAGTCAGAATTGTGTGATATAAAGTCAGAATTGTGATATAAAGTCAGATTGTGTGATATAAAGTATAGAAGAATTGTGTGATATAAAGTCAGAATTGTGTGATATAAAGTCAGAATTGTGAGATATAAAGTCAGAATTGTGAGATATAAAGTCAGAATTGTGTGATATAAAGTCAGAATTGTCAGATATAAAGTCAGAATTGTGTGATATAAAGTCAGAATTGTGTGATATAAAGTCAAATTGTCAGATATAAAGTCAGAATTGTGAGATATAAAGTCAGAATTGTGTGATATAAAGTCAGAATTGTGTGATATAAAGTCAGAATTGTCAGATATAAAGTCAGAATTGTCAGATATAAAGTCAGAATTGAGTGATATAAAGTCAGAATTGTGATATAAAGTCAGAATTGTGTGATATAAAGTCAGAATTGTGATATAAAGTCAGAATTGTGTGATATAAAGTCAGAATTGTGATATAAAGTCAGAATTGTGTGATATAAAGTCAGAATTGTGATATAAAGTCAGAATTGTGTGATAAAAGTCAGAATTGTGAGATATAAAGTCAGAATTATATAAAGTCAGAATTGTGTGATATAAAGTCAGAATTGTCAGATATAAAGTCAGAATTGTGATATAAAGTCAGAATTGTGATATAAAGTCAGAATTGTGATATAAAGTCAGAATTGTCAGAATTGTGATATAAAGTCAGAATTGTGATATAAAGTCAGAATTGTCAGATATAAAGTCAGAATTGTCAGATATAAAGTCAGAATTGTGATATAAAGTCAGAATTGTGATATAAAGTCAGAATTGTGAGATATAAAGTCAGAATTGTGAGATATAAAGTCAGAATTGTGTGATATAAAGTCAGAATTGTATAAAGTCAGAATTGTGTGATATAAAGTCAGAATTGTGATATAAAGTCAGAATTGTGATATAAAGTCAGAATTGTCAGATATAAAGTCAGAATTGTGTGATATAAAGTCAGAATTGTGTGATATAAAGTCAGAATTGTGATATAAAGTCAGAATTGTGAGATATAAAGTCAGAATTGTGAGATATAAAGTCAGAAATTGTGTGATATAAAGTCAGAATTAGTCAGATATAAAGTCAGAATTGTGTGATATAAAGTCAGAATTGTGAGATATAAAGTCAGAATTGTGTGATATAAAGTCAGAATTGTGTGATATAAAGTCAGAATTGTGTGATATAAAGTCAGAATTGTCAGATATAAAGTCAGAATTGTGATATAAAGTCAGAATTGTCAGATATAAAGTCAGAATTGTGATATAAAGTCAGAATTGTGATATAAAGTCAGAATTGTGTGATATAAAGTCAGAATTGTGATATATAAAGTCAGAATTGTGATATAAAGTCAGAATTGTGTGATATAAAGTCAGAATTGTGTGATATAAAGTCAGAATTGTGATATAAAGTCAGAATTGTGATATAAAGTCAGAATTGTGTGATATAAAGTCAGAATTGTGTGATATAAAGTCAGAATTGTGTCAGAATTGTGATATAAAGTCAGAATTGTCAGATATAAAGTCAGAATTGTCCGATATAAAGTCAGAATTGTGTGATATAAAGTCAGAATTGTCAGATATAAAGTCAGAATTGTCAGATATAAAGTCAGAATTGTGATATAAAAGTCAGAATTGTGTGATATAAAGTCAGAATTGAGATATAAAGTCAGAATTGTGAGATATAAAGTCAGAATTGTCAGATATAAAGTCAGAATTGTGAGATATAAAGTCAGAATTGTGTGATATAAAGTCAGAATTGTGATATAAAAGTCAGAATTGTGATATAAAGTCAGAATTGTGTGATATAAAGTCAGAATTGTGTGATATAAAGTCAGAATTGTGATATAAAGTCAGAATTGTGTGATATAAAGTCAGAATTGTGTCAGATATAAAGTCAGAATTGTGTGATATAAAAGTCAGAATTGTGATATAAAGTCAGAATTGTGTGATATAAAGTCAGAATTGTAAGATATAAAGTCAGAATTGTGTGATATAAAGTCAGAATTGTCAGATATAAAGTCAAATTGTCAGATCAGAATTGTGATGATAAGTCAGAATTAGATGATATAAAGTCAGAATTGTGATATAAAGTCAGAATTGTGATATAAAGTCAGAATTGTCAGATATAAAGTCAGAATTGTGATATAAAGTCAGAATTGTGAGATATAAAGTCAGAATTGTGATATAAAGTCAGAATTGAATTATAAAGTGATATAAAGTCAGAATTGTGTGATATAAAGTCAGAATTGTGATATAAAAAGTCAGAATTGTGATATAAAGTCAGAATTGTGTGATATAAAGTCAGAATTGTGTGATATAAAGTCAGAATTGTGATATAAAGTCAGAATTGTGTGATATAAAGTCAGAATTGTGAGATATAAAGTCAGAATTGTGATATAAAGTCAGAATTGTGTGATATAAAGTCAGAATTGTGTGATATAAAGTCAGAATTGTGATATAAAGTCAGAATTGTCAGATATAAAGTCAGAATTGTGTGATATAAAGTCAGAATTGTGTGATATAAAGTCAGAATTGTCAGATATAAAGTCAGAATTGTCAGATATAAAGTCAGAATTGTGAGATATAAAGTCAGAATTGTGAGATATAAAGTCAGAATTGTGTGATATAAAGTCAGAATTGTGAGATATAAAGTCAGAATCAGATATAAAGTCAGAATTGATGATATAAAGTCAGAATTGTGTGATATAAAGTCAGAATTGTCAGATATAAAGTCAGAATTGTCAGATATAAAGTCAGAATTGTGTGATATAAAGTCAGAATTGTGTGATATAAAGTCAGAACTGTGAGATATAAAGTCAGAATTGTGTGATATAAAGTCAGAATTGTGTGAGATAAAGTCAGAATTGTGAGATATAAAGTCAGAATTGTGATATATAAAGTCAGAATTGTGAGATATAAAGTCAGAATTGTGTGATATAAAGTCAGAATTGTGTGATATAAAGTCAGAATTGTGTGATATAAAGTCAGAATTGTCAGATATAAAGTCAGATATAAAAGTCAGAATTGTCAGATATAAAGTCAGAATTGAGATATAAAGTCAGAATTGTGATATAAAGTCAGAATTGTCATATATAAGTCAGAATTGTGAGATATAAAGTCAGAATTGTGATATAAAGTCAGAATTGTCAGATATAAAAGTCAGAATTGTGAGATATAAAGTCAGAATTGTCAGATATAAAGTCAGAATTGTGATATATAAAGTCAGAATTGTGAGATATAAAGTCAGAATTGTGTGATATAAAGTCAGAATTGTGATATAAAAAATTGTCATAAAGAATTTGTGATATAAAGTCAGAATTGTCAGATATAAAGTCAGAATTGTGTGATATAAAGTCAGAATTGTCAGATATAAAGTCAGAATTGTGAGATATAAAGTCAGAATTGTGTGATATCAAATTGTGAGATATAAAGTCAGAATTGTGTGATATAAAGTCAGAATTGTGTGATATAAAGTCAGAATTGTGATATATAAAGTCAGAATTGGTGTGATATAAAGTCAGAATTGTGAGATATAAAGTCAGAATTGTGTGATATAAAGTCAGAATTGTGATATAAAGTCAGAATTGTGAGATATAAAGTCAGAATTGTGTGATATAAAGTCAGAATTGTGATATAAAGTCAGAATTGTGATATAAAGTCAGAATTGTGAGATATAAAGTCAGAATTGTGTGATATAAAGTCAGAATTGTGATATAAAGTCAGAATTGTGTGATATAAAGTCAGAATTGTGTGATATAAAGTCAGAATTGTGATATATATAAAATTGTCAGAATTGTGTGATATAAAGTCAGAATTGTGATATAAAGTCAGAATTGTCAGATATAAAGTCAGAATTGTGATATAAAGTCAGAATTGTGATATAAAGTCAGAATTGAATAAAGTCAGAATTGTGATATAAAGTCAGAATTGTGAGATATAAAGTCAGAATTGTCAGATATAAAGTCAGAATTGTGATATAAAGTCAGAATTGTCAGATATAAAGTCAGAATTGTGATATAAAGTCAGAATTGTGAGATATAAAGTCAGAATTGTGATATAAAGTCAGAATTGTGATATAAAGTCAGAATTGTGTGATATAAAGTCAGAATTGTGATATAAAGTCAGAATTGTGATATAAAGTCAGAATTGTGTGATAAAAGTCAGAATTGTGAGATATAAAGTCAGAATTGTGATATAAAGTCAGAATTGCGATATAAAGTCAGAATTGTGTGATATAAAGTCAGAATTGTGATATAAAGTCAGAATTGTCAGATATAAAGTCAGAATTGTGTGATATAAAGTCAGAATTGTGAGATATAAAGTCAGAATTGTGATATAAAGTCAGAATTGTGATATAAAGTCAGAATTGTGAGATATAAAGTCAGAATTGTGATATAAAGTCAGAATTGAGTGATATAAAGTCAGAATTGTGATATAAAGTCAGAATTGTGATATAAAGTCAGAATTGTGTGATATAAAGTCAGAATTGTGATATAAAGTCAGAATTGAGTGATATAAAGTCAGAATTGTGTGATATAAAGTCAGAATTGTGTGATATAAAGTCAGAATTGTGAGATATAAAGTCAGAATTGTCAGATATAAAGTCAGAATTGTCAGATATAAAGTCAGAATTGTGTGATATAAAGTCAGAATTGTGTGATATAAAGTCAGAATTGTCAGATATAAAGTCAGAATTGTGATATAAAGTCAGAATTGTGATATAAAGTCAGAATTGTGTGATATAAAGTCAGAATTGTCAGATATAAAGTCAGAATTGTGTGATATAAAAGTCAGAATTGTGATATAAAGTCAGAATTGTGAGATATAAAGTCAGAATTGTAAGATATAAAGTCAGAATTGTGATATAAAGTCAGAATTGTCAGATATAAAGTCAGAATTGTCAGATATAAAGTCAGAATTGTGAGATATAAAGTCAGAATTGTGATATAAAGTCAGAATTGTGAGATATAAAGTCAGAATTGTGAGATATAAAGTCAGAATTATCAGATATAAAGTCAGAATTGTGTGATATAAAGTCAGAATTGTGATATAAAGTCAGAATTGTGATATAAAGTCAGAATTGTCAGATATAAAGTCAGAATTGAGTGATATAAAGTCAGAATTGAGTGATATAAAGTCAGAATTGTGATATAAAGTCAGAATTGTAAGATATAAAGTCAGAATTGTGTGATATAAATTCAGAATTGTGAGATATAAAGTCAGAATTGTCAGATATAAAGTCAGAATTGTGAGATATAAAGTCAGAATTGTGAGATATAAATTCAGAATTGTGAGATATAAAGTCAGAATTGTCAGATATAAAGTCAGAATTGTGAGATATAAAGTCAGAATTGTGAGATATAAAGTCAGAATTGTCAGATATAAAGTCAGAATTGTGAGATATAAAGTCAGAATTGTGAGATATAAAGTCAGAATTGTGAGATATAAAGTCAGAATTGTGAGATATAAAGTCAGAATTGTCAGATATAAAGTCAGAATTGTGTGATATAAAGTCAGAATTGTGAGATATAAAGTCAGAATGTGAGATATAAAGTCAGAATTGTGTGATATAAAGTCAGAATTGAGATATAAAGTCAGAATTGTCAGATATAAAGTCAGAATTGTCAGATATAAAGTCAGAATTGTGTGATATAAAGTCAGAATTGTGTGATATAAAGTCAGAATTGTGAGATATAAAGTCAGAATTGTCAGATATAAAGTCAGAATTGTGATATAAAGTCAGAATTGTGTGATATAAAGTCAGAATTGTGAGATATAAAAGTCAGAATTGTGATATAAAGTCAGAATTGTGATATAAAGTCAGAATTGTGTGATATAAGATCATAAAGTCAGATATAAAGTCAGAATGATATAAAGTCAGAATTGAGTGATATAAAGTCAGAATTGTCAGATATAAAGTCAGAATTGTCAGATATAAAGTCAGAATTGAGTGATATAAAGTCAGAATTGTCAGATATAAAGTCAGAATTGTGATATATAAAGTCAGAATATGTGATATAAAGTCAGAATTGTGAGATATAAAGTCAGAATTATCAGATATAAAGTCAGAATTGTGAGATATAAAGTCAGAATTGTGATATAAAGTCAGAATATAAAGTCAGAATTGATATAAAGTCAGAATTGTCAGATATAAAGTCAGAATTGAGTGATATAAAGTCAGAATTGTGATATAAAGTCAGAATTGAGTGATATAAAGTCAGAATTATCAGATATAAAGTCAGAATTATCAGATATAAAGTCAGAATTGTGTGATATAAAGTCAGAATTGTGATATAAAGTCAGAATTGTGATATAAAGTCAGAATTGTCAGATATAAAGTCAGAATTGAGTGATATAAAGTCAGAATTGTGATATAAAGTCAGAATTGAGTGATATAAAGTCAGAATTGTAAGATATAAAGTCAGAATTGTGATATAAAGTCAGAATTGTGAGATATAAAGTCAGAATTGTGTGATATAAAGTCAGAATTGAGATATAAAGTCAGAATTGTCAGATATAAAGTCAGAATTGTCAGATATAAAGTCAGAATTGAGTGATATAAAGTCAGAATTGAGTGATATAAAGTCAGAATTGTGTGATATAAAGTCAGAATTATCAGATATAAAGTCAGAATTGTGTGATATAAAGTCAGAATTGTGATATAAAGTCAGAATTGTCAGATATAAAGTCAGAATTTTGATATAAAGTCAGAATTGTCAGATATAAAGTCAGAATTGTGATATAAAAGTCAGAATTGAGTGATATAAAGTCAGAATTGTGATATAAAAGTCAGAATTGTGATATAAAGTCAGAATTGTGATATAAAGTCAGAATTGTGATATAAAGTCAGAATTGTGATATAAAGTCAGAATTGTGATATATAAAGTCAGAATTGTGTGATATAAAGTCAGAATTGTGTGATATAAAGTCAGAATTGTGATATAAAGTCAGAATTGTGAATAAAGTCAGTGTGATATAAAGTCAGAATTGTGTGATATAAAGTCAGAATTGTGAGATATAAAGTCAGAATTGTCAGATATAAAGTCAGAATTGTCCGATATAAAGTCAGAATTGTGTGATATAAATTCAGAATTGTGAGATATAAAGTCAGAATTGTCAGATATAAAGTCAGAATTGTGATATAAAGTCAGAATTGTGATAAAGTCAGAATTGTGATATAAAGTCAGAATTGTGAGATATAAAGTCAGAATTGTGATATAAAGTCAGAATTGTGTGATATAAAGTCAGAATTGTGATATAAAGTCAGAATTGTGATATAAAGTCAGAATTGTGTGATAAAGTCAGAATTGTGATATAAAGTCAGAATTGTGTGATATAAAGTCAGAATTGTCAGATATAAAGTCAGAATTGTGTGATATAAAGTCAGAATGTGTGATATAAAGTCAGAATTGTGAGATATAAAGTCAGAATTGTAAGATATAAAGTCAGAATTGTGATATAAAGTCAGAATTGTCAGATATAAAGTCAGAATTGTCAGATATAAAGTCAGAATTGTGTGATATAAAGTCAGAATTGTGATATAAAGTCAGAATTGTGAGATATAAAGTCAGAATTGTGAGATATAAAGTCAGAATTATCAGATATAAAGTCAGAATTGTGTGATATAAAGTCATAAAGTCAAATGTGATATAAAGTCAGAATTGTGATATAAAGTCAGAATTGTCAGATATAAAGTCAGAATTGAGTGATATAAAGTCAGAATTGAGTGATATAAAGTCAGAATTGTGATATAAAGTCCGAATTGTAAGATATAAAGTCAGAATTGTGTGATATAAATTCAGAATTGTGAGATATAAAGTCAGAATTGTCAGATATAAAGTCAGAATTGTGAGATATAAAGTCAGAATTGTGAGATATAAATTCAGAATTGTGAGATATAAAGTCAGAATTGTCAGATATAAAGTCAGAATTGTGAGATATAAAGTCAGAATTGTGATATAAAGTCAGAATTGTCAGATATAAAGTCAGAATTGTGAGATATAAAGTCAGAATTGTGAGATATAAATTCAGAATTGTGAGATATAAAGTCAGAATTGTCAGATATAAAGTCAGAATTGTGTGATATAAAGTCAGAATTGTGAGATATAAAGTCAGAATTGTGAGATATAAAGTCAGAATTGTGTGATATAAAGTCAGAATTGAGATATAAAGTCAGAATTGTCAGATATAAAGTCAGAATTGTGAGATATAAAGTCAGAATTGTGATATAAAGTCAGAATTGTGATATAAAGTCAGAATTGTGAGATATAAAGTCAGAATTGAGTGATATAAAGTCAGAATTGTGTGATATAAAGTCAGAATTGTGAGATATAAAGTCAGAATTGTCAGATATAAAGTCAGAATTCAGTGATATAAAGTCAGAATTGAGTGATATAAAGTCAGAATTGTCAGATATAAAGTCAGAATTGTCAGATATAAAGTCAGAATTGAGTGATATAAAGTCAGAATTGTGATATAAAGTCAGAATTGTGATATAAAGTCAGAATTGTGAGATATAAAGTCAGAATTGTGAGATATAAAGTCAGAATTATCAGATATAAAGTCAGAATTGTGATATAAAATCAGAATTGTGATATAAAGTCAGAATTGTGATATAAAGTCAGAATTGTCAGATATAAAGTCAGAATTGAGTGATATAAAGTCAGAATTGTGATATAAAGTCAGAATTGAGTGATATAAAGTCAAATTATCAGATATAAAGTCAGAATTATCAGATATAAAGTCAGAATTGTGTGATATAAAGTCAGAATTGTGATATAAAGTCAGAATTGTGTGATATAAAGTCAGAATTGTGATATAAAGTCAGAATTGTCAGATATAAAGTCAGAATTGAGTGATATAAAGTCAGAATTGTGATATAAAGTCAGAATTGAGTGATATAAAGTCAGAATTGTAAGATATAAAGTCAGAATTGTGATATAAAGTCAGAATTGTGATATAAAGTCAGAATTGTGATATAAAGTCAGAATTGTCAGATATAAAGTCAGAATTGAGTGATATAAAGTCAGAATTGTGAGTGATATAAAGTCAGAATTGTAAGATATAAAGTCAGAATTGTGTGATATAAAGTCAGAATTGTGTGATATAAAGTCAGAATTGTGATATAAAGTCAGAATTGACAGATATAAAGTCAGAATTGAGAGATATAAAGTCAGAATTGTGAGATATAAAGTCAGAATTGAGAGATATAAAGTCAGAATTGTGTGATATAAAGTCAGAATTGTGAGATATAAAGTCAGAATTGTGATATAAAGTCAGAATTGTGATATAAAGTCAGAATTGTGAGATATAAAGTCAGAATTGTGAGATATAAAGTCAGAATTATCAGATATAAAGTCAGAATTGTGATATAAAGTCAGAATTGTGATATAAAGTCAGAATTGTCAGATATAAAGTCAGAATTGTGAGATATAAAGTCAGAATTGTGTGATATAAAGTCAGAATTGTGATATAAAGTCAGAATTGTGTGATATAAAGTCAGAATTGTGAGATATAAAGTCAGAATTGTGTGATATAAAGTCAGAATTGTGTGATATAAAGTCAGAATTGTGTGATATAGTCAGAATTGTGATATAAAGTCAGAATTGCGAGATATAAAGTCAGAATTGTGAGATATAAAGTCAGAATTGAGAGATATAAAGTCAGAATTGTGAGATATAAAGTCAGAATTGTGATATAAAGTCAGAATTGAGAGAGATATAAAGTCAGAATTGCGAGATATAAAGTCAGAATTGTGATATAAAGTCAGAATTGTGTGATATAAATTCAGAATTGTCAGATATAAAGTCAGAATTGTGAGATATAAAGTCAGAATTGAGAGATATAAAGTCAGAATTGAGAGATATAAAGTCAGAATTGCGAGATATAAAGTCAGAATTGTCAGATATAAAGTCAGAATTGTGAGGTATAAAGTCAGAATTGTCAGATATAAAGTCAGAATTGAGAGATATAAAGTCAGAATTGTGTGATATAAAGTCAGAATTGTGAGATATAAAGTCAGAATTGTGATATAAAGTCAGAATTGTGATATAAAGTCAGAATTGTCAGATATAAAGTCAGAATTGTGAGATATAAAGTCAGAATTGTGAGATATAAAGTCAGAATTGAGAGATATAAAGTCAGAATTGCGAGATATAAAGTCAGAATTGAGATATAAAGTCAGAATTGCGAGATATAAAGTCAGAATTAGAGAGATATAAAGTCAGAATTGTGAGATATAAAGTCAGAATTGTGATATAAAGTCAGAATTGTGATATAAAGTCAGAATTGTGAGATATAAAGTCAGAATTGTGAGATATAAAGTCAGAATTGTGATATAAAGTCAGAATTGTGATATAAATTCAGAATTGTGAGATATAAAGTCAGAATTGTGATATAAAGTCAGAATTGTGAGATATAAAGTCAGAATTGTGAGATATAAAGTCAGAATTGTGAGATATAAAGTCAGAATTAAAAGTCAGATATAAAGTCAGAATTGTGAGATATAAAGTCAGAATTGTGATATAAAGTCAGAATTGTGATATAAAGTCAGAATTGTGATATAAAGTCAGAATTGTGAGATATAAAGTCAGAATTGTGATATAAAGTCAGAATTGTGATATAAAGTCAGAATTGTGATATAAAGTCAGAATGTGTGATATAAAGTCAGAATTGTGTGATATAAAAGTGTGAATAAAGTCAGATGATATAAAGTCAGAATTGTGATATAAAGTCAGAATTGTCAGATATAAAGTCAGAATTGTGATATAAAGTCAGAATTGTGTGATATAAAGTCAGAATTGTGAGATATAAAGTCAGAATTGTAGATATAAAGTCAAATTGTGATATAAAGTCAGAATTGTCAGATATAAAGTCAGAATTGTCAGATATAAAGTCAGAATTGTGATATAAAGTCAGAATTGTGATATAAAGTCAGAATTGTGAGATATAAAGTCAGAATTGTGAGATATAAAGTCAGAATTATCAGATATAAAGTCAGAATTGTGTGATATAAAGTCAGAATTGTGATATAAAGTCAGAATTGTGATATAAAGTCAGAATTGTCAGATATAAAGTCAGAATTGAGTGATATAAAGTCAGAATTGAGTGATATAAAGTCAGAATTGTGATATAAAGTCCGAATTGTAAGATATAAAGTCAGAATTGTGTGATATAAATTCAGAATTGTGAGATATAAAGTCAGAATTGTCAGATATAAAGTCAAATTGTGAGATATAAAGTCAGAATTGTGAGATATAAATTCAGAATTGTGAGATATAAAGTCAGAATTGTCAGATATAAAGTCAGAATTGTGAGATATAAAGTCAGAATTGTGATATAAAGTCAGAATTGTCAGATATAAAGTCAGAATTGTGAGATATAAAGTCAGAATTGTGAGATATAAATTCAGAATTGTGAGATATAAAGTCAGAATTGAGATATAAATTCAGAATTGTCAGATATAAAGTCAGAATTGTGTGATATAAAGTCAGAATTGTGAGATATAAAAGTCAGAATTGTGAGATATAAAGTCAGAATTGTGTGATATAAAGTCAGAATTGAGATATAAAGTCAGAATTGTCAGATATAAAGTCAGAATTGTCAGATATAAAGTCAGAATTGTGTGATATAAAGTCAGAATTGTGATATAAAGTCAGAATTGTGAGATATAAAGTCAGAATTGAGTGATATAAAGTCAGAATTGTGTGATATAAAATTGTCAGAGATTGTGAGATATAAAGTCAGAATTGTGATATAAAGTCAGAATTGTGATATAAAGTCAGAATTGTCAGATATAAAGTCAGAATTGAGTGATATAAAGTCAGAATTGAGAGATATAAAGTCAGAATTGTCAGATATAAAGTCAGAATTGTCAGATATAAAGTCAGAATTGAGTGATATAAAGTCAGAATTGTGATATAAAGTCAGAATTGTGATATAAAGTCAGAATTGTGAGATATAAAGTCAGAATTGTGAGATATAAAGTCAGAATTATCAGATATAAAGTCAGAATTGTGATATAAAGTCAAATTGTGATATAAAGTCAGAATTGTGATATAAAGTCAGAATTGTCAGATATAAAGTCAGAATTGTGAGATATAAAGTCAGAATTGTGAGATATAAAGTCAGAATTGAATCAGTGATATAAAGTCAGAATTATCAGATATAAAGTCAGAATTAAGTCAGATATAAAAAGTCAGAATTGTGTGATATAAAGTCAGAATTGTGATATAAAGTCAGAATTGTGATATAAAGTCAGAATTGTCAGATATAAAGTCAGAATTGAGTGATATAAGTCAAATGTGTGATATAAAGTCAGAATTGTGTGATATAAAGTCAGAATTGTAAGATATAAAGTCAGAATTGTGATATAAAGTCAGAATTGTGAGATATAAAGTCAGAATTGTGAGATATAAAGTCAGAATTGAGAGATATAAAGTCAGAATTGTCAGATATAAAGTCAGAATTGTCAGATATAAAGTCAGAATTGTGTGATATAAAGTCAGAATTGTCAGATATAAAGTCAGAATTGTGTGATATAAAGTCAGAATTGTCAGATATAAAGTCAGAATTGTGTGATATAAAAGTCAGAATTGTGATATATAAAGTCAGAATTGTCAGATATAAAGTCAGAATTGTGATATAAAGTCAGAATTGTCAGATATAAAGTCAGAATTGTGATATAAAGTCAGATATAAAGTCAGAATTGTGATATAAAGTCAGAATTGTGATATAAAGTCAGAATTGTGAGATATAAAGTCAGAATTGTGATATAAAGTCAGAATTGTGATATAAAGTCAGAATTGTGTGATATAAAGTCAGAATTGTGTGATATAAAGTCAGAATTGTGATATAAAGTCAGAATTGTGTGATAAAAGTCAGAATTGTGTGATATAAAGTCAGAATTGTGTGATATAAAGTCAGAATTGTGAGATATAAAGTCAAATTGTCAGATATAAAAGTCAGAATTGTCCGATATAAAGTCAGAATTGTGTGATATAAATTCAGAATTGTGAGATATAAAGTCAGAATTGTCAGATATAAAGTCAGAATTGTGATATAAAGTCAGAATTGTGTGATAAAGTCAGAATTGTGATATAAAGTCAGAATTGTGAGATATAAAGTCAGAATTGTGATATAAAGTCAGAATTGTGTGATATAAAGTCAGAATTGTGATATAAAGTCAGAATTGTGATATAAAGTCAGAATTGTGTGATAAAGTCAGAATTGTGATATAAAGTCAGAATTGTGTGATATAAAGTCAGAATTGTCAGATATAAAGTCAGAATTGTGTGATATAAAGTCAGAATTGTGATATAAAGTCAGAATTGTGAGATATAAAGTCAAATTGTAAGATATAAAGTCAGAATTGTGATATAAAGTCAGAATTGTCAGATATAAAGTCAGAATTGTCAGATATAAAGTCAGAATTGTGATATAAAGTCAGAATTGTGATATAAAGTCAGAATTGTGAGATATAAAGTCAGAATTGTGAGATATTATCAATATAAGTCAGAATTGTCATATAAAGTCAAATTGTGATATAAAGTCAGAATTGTGATATAAAGTCAGAATTGTGAGATATAAAGTCAGAATTGTGTGATATAAAGTCAGAATTGTCAGATATAAAGTCAGAATTGTCAGATATAAAGTCAGAATTGTGTGATATAAAGTCAGAATTGTGAGATATAAAGTCAGAATTGTGAGATATAAAGTCAGAATTGTGTGATATAAAGTCAGAATTGTGAGATATAAAGTCAGAATTGTCAGATATAAAGTCAGAATTGTGAGATATAAAGTCAGAATTGTGAGATATAAAGTCAGAATTGTGAGATATAAAGTCAGAATTGTGAGATATAAAGTCAGAATTGTGAGATATAAAGTCAGAATTGTGATATAAAGTCAGAATTGTGAGATATAAAGTCAGAATTGTGAGATATAAAGTCAGAATTGTGTGATATAAAGTCAGAATTGTGTGATATAAAGTCAGAATTGTCAGATATAAAGTCAGAATTGTGAGATATAAAGTCAGAATTGTGTGATATAAGTCAGATATATAAAGTCAGAATTGTCAGATATAAAGTCAGAATTGTGATATAAAGTCAGAATTGTGATATAAAGTCAGAATTGTGAGATATAAAGTCAGAATTGTCAGATATAAAGTCAGAATTGTGATATAAAGTCAGAATTGTGTGATATAAAGTCAGAATTGTCAGATATAAAGTCAGAATTGTCAGATATAAAGTCAGAATTGAGTGATATAAAGTCAGAATTGTGATATAAAGTCAGAATTGTGATATAAAGTCAGAATTGTGAGATATAAAGTCAGAATTGTCAGATATAAAGTCAGAATTGTGTGATATAAAGTCAGAATTGTGATATAAAAGTCAGAATTGTGATATAAAGTCAGAATTGTGATATAAAGTCAGAATTGTCAGATATAAAGTCAGAATTGAGTGATATAAAGTCAGAATTGTGATATAAAGTCAGAATTGAGTGATATAAAGTCAGAATTGATCAGATATAAAGTCAGAATTGTCAGATATAAAGTCAGAATTGTGTGATATAAAGTCAGAATTGTGATATAAAGTCAGAATTGTCAGATATAAAGTCAGAATTGTGATATAAAGTCAGAATTGTGATATAAAGTCAGAATTGAGTGATATAAAGTCAGAATTGTGATATAAAGTCAGAATTGTGTGATATAAAGTCAGAATTGTGAGATATAAAGTCAGAATTGTGTGATATAAAGTCAGAATTGTGATATATAAAGTCAGAATTGTGATATAAAGTCAGAATTGTGAGATATAAAGTCAGAATTGTGATATAAAAGTCAGAATTGTGATATAAAGTCAGAATTGTGTGATATAAAGTCAGAATTGTGATATAAAGTCAGAATTGTGTGATATAAAGTCAGAATTGTGATATAAAGTCAAATTGTGATATAAAGTCAGAATTGACAGATATAAAGTCAGAATTGTGAGATATAAAGTCAGAATTGTGAGATATAAAGTCAGAATTGAGAGATATAAAGTCAGAATTGTGTGATATAAAGTCAGAATTGTGAGATATAAAGTCAGAATTGTGATATAAAGTCAGAATTGTGTGATATCAAAGTGTGAATATGTCAGATTGTGATAAAAGTCAGAATTGTGATATAAAGTCAGAATTGTGATATAAAGTCAGAATTGTGATATAAAGTCAGAATTGTCAGATATAAAGTCAAATTGTGAGATATAAAGTCAGAATTGTGTGATATAAAGTCAGAATTGTGATATAAAGTCAGAATTGTGTGATATAAAGTCAGAATTGTGAGATATAAAGTCAGAATTGTGTGATATAAAGTCAGAATTGTGTGATATAAAGTCAGAATTGTGTGATATAAAGTCAGAATTGTGTGATATAAAGTCAGAATTGTGATATAAAGTCAGAATTGTGTGATATAAAGTCAGAATTGAGATATAAAGTCAGAATTGTGAGATATAAAGTCAGAATTGTGAGATATAAAGTCAGAATTGTGAGATATAAAGTCAGAATTGTGAGATATAAAGTCAGAATTGTGATATAAGTCAGAATTGTGTGATATAAAGTCAGAATTGTCAGATATAAAGTCAGAATTGTGAGATATAAAGTCAGAATTGAGAGATATAAAGTCAGAATTGTGAGATATAAAGTCAGAATTGTGAGATATAAAGTCAGAATTGTCAGATATAAAGTCAGAATTGTGAGATATAAAGTCAGAATTGTCAGATATAAAGTCAGAATTGAGAGATATAAAGTCAGAATTGTGTGATATAAAGTCAGAATTGTGAGATATAAAGTCAGAATTGTGAGATATAAAGTCAGAATTGTGATATAAAGTCAAATTGTCAGATATAAAGTCAGAATTGTGAGATATAAAGTCAGAATTGTGAGATATAAAGTCAGAATTGAGATATAAAGTCAGAATATGTCAGATTGATATAAAGTCAGAATTGTGAGATATAAAGTCAGAATTGTGAGATATAAAGTCAGAATTGTGTGATATAAAAGTCAGAATTGTGAGATATAAAAGTCAGAATTGTGATATAAAGTCAGAATTGTGATATAAAGTCAGAATTGTGAGATATAAAGTCAGAATTGTGAGATATAAAGTCAAATTGTGATATAAAGTCAGAATTGTGAGATATAAAGTCAGAATTGTGATATAAAGTCAGAATTGTGAGATATAAAGTCAGAATTGTGATATAAAGTCAGAATTGTGAGATATAAAGTCAGAATTGTGAGATATAAAGTCAGAATTGTGTGATATAAAGTCAGAATTGTGTGATATAAAAGTCAAATTGTGATATAAAAGTCAGAATTGTGATATAAAGTCAGAATTGTGTGATATAAAGTCAGAATTGTGATATAAAGTCAGAATTGTGTGATATAAAAGTCAGAATTGTGAGATATAAAGTCAGAATTGTGTGATATAAAGTCAGAATTGTGATATAAAGTCAGAATTGTGAGATATAAAGTCAAATTGTGTGATATAAAGTCAGAATTGTGTGATATAAAGTCAGAATTGTGTGATATAAAGTCAGAATTGTGATATAAAGTCAAATTGTGATATAAAGTCAGAATTGTCAGATATAAAGTCAGAATTGTGTGATATAAAGTCAGAATTGTGATATAAAGTCAGAATTGTGATATAAAGTCAGAATTGTGAGATATAAAGTCAGAATTGTGAGATATAAAGTCAGAATTGTGATATAAAGTCAGAATTGTGTGATATAAAGTCAGAATTGTGTGATATAAAGTCAGAATTGTGATATAAAGTCAGAATTGTGTGATATAAAGTCAGAATTGTGTGATATAAAGTCAGAATTGTGTGATATAAAGTCAGAATTGTGAGATATAAAGTCAGAATTGTCAGATATAAAGTCAGAATTGTGAGATATAAAGTCAGAATTGTGAGATATAAAGTCAGAATTGTCAGATATAAAGTCAGAATTGTGAGATATAAAGTCAGAATTGTCGAGATATAAAGTCAGAATTGTGAGATATAAAGTCAGAATTGTGAGATATAAAGTCAGAATTGTGAGATATAAAGTCAGAATTGTGAGATATAAAGTCAGAATTGTGATATAAAGTCAGAATTGTGAGATATAAAGTCAGAATTGTGTGATATAAAGTCAGAATTGTGAGATATAAAGTCAGAATTGTGAGATATAAAGTCAGAATTGTGTGAGATATAAAGTCAGAATTGTGAGATATAAAGTCAGAATTGTGAGATATAAAGTCAGAATTGTGAGATATAAAGTCAGAATTGTGTGATATAAAGTCAGAATTGTGAGATATAAAGTCAGAATTGTGTGATATAAAGTCAGAATTGTGTGATATAAAGTCAGAATTGTGATATAAAGTCAGAATTGTGATATAAAGTCAGAATTGTGAGATATAAAGTCAGAATTGTGTGATATAAAGTCAGAATTGTGTGATATAAAGTCAGAATTGTGATATAAAGTCAGAATTGTGAGATATAAAGTCAGAATTGTGTGATATAAAGTCAGAATTGTGATATAAAGTCAGAATTGTGATATAAAGTCAGAATTGTGAGATATAAAGTCAAATTGTGAGATATAAAGTCAGAATTGTCAGATATAAAGTCAGAATTGTGATGATATAAAGTCAGAATTGTCAGATATAAAGTCAGAATTGTCAGATATAAAGTCAGAATTGGTGATATAAAGTCAGAATTGTGATATAAAGTCAGAATTGTGATATATAAAGTCAGAATTGTCAGATATAAAGTCAGAATTGTCAGATATAAAGTCAGAATTGTGAGATATAAAGTCAGAATTGTGATATAAAGTCAGAATTGTGATATAAAGTCAGAATTGTGTGATATAAAGTCAGAATTGAGTGATATAAAGTCAGAATTGTGATATAAAGTCAGAATTGTGTGATATAAAGTCAGAATTGTGAGATATAAAGTCAGAATTGTGATATAAGAGTCAGAATTGTGAGATATAAAGTCAGAATTGTGATATAAAGTCAGAATTGTGATATAAAGTCAGAATTGTGATATAAAGTCAGAATTGTGTGATATAAAGTCAGAATTGTGAGATATAAAGTCAGAATTGTGAGATATAAAGTCAGAATTGTGTGATATAAAGTCAGAATTGTGATATAAAGTCAGAATTGTGAGATATATAAAGTCAGAATTGTGATATAAAGTCAGAATTGTGATATAAAGTCAAATTGTGATATAAAGTCAAATTGTCAGATATAAAGTCAGAATTGTGATATAAAGTCAGAATTGTGATATAAAGTCAAAATTGTGATATAAAGTCAGAATTATCAGATATAAAGTCAGAATGTGATATAAAGTCAGATTGTGATATAAAGTCAGAATGTGATATAAAGTCAGAATTGGAGATATGTCAAAGATATAAAGTCAGAATTGTGTGATATAAAGTCAGAATTGTGATATATAAGTCAGAATTGTGTGATATAAAGTCAGAATTGTGATATAAAGTCAGAATTGTGATATAAAAGTCAGAATTGTGAGATATAAAGTCAGAATTGTGAGATATAAAGTCAAATTGTCAGATATAAAGTCAGAAATTGTGTGATATAAAGTCAGAATTGTGAGATATAAAGTCAGAATTGTCAGATATAAAGTCAGAATTGTGATATAAAGTCAGAATTGTGAGATAAAAAGTCAGAATCAGATATAAAGTCAGAATTGTGAGATATAAAGTCAGAATTGTGTGATATAAAGTCAGAATTGTGTGATATAAAAGTCAGAATTGGAGTGATATAAAGTCAGAATTGTGTGATATAAAGTCAGAATTGTGATATAAAGTCAGAATTGTGATATAAAGTCAGAATTGTGAGATATAAAGTCAGAATTGTGAGATATAAAGTCAGAATTGTGTGATATAAAGTCAAATTGTGATATAAAGTCAGAATTGTGAGATATAAAGTCAGAATTGTGAGATATAAAGTCAGAATTGTGATATAAAAGTCAGAATTGTGTGAGATATAAAGTCAAATTGTCAGATATAAAGTCAGAATTGTGATATAAAGTCAGAATTGTGATATAAAGTCAGAATTGTGAGATATAAAGTCAGAATTGTGAGATATAAAGTCAGAATTATCAGATATAAAGTCAGAATTGTGTGATATAAAGTCAAATTGTGATATAAAAGTCAGAATTGTGATATAAAGTCAAATTGTGTGATATAAAGTCAGAATTGTGTGATATAAAGTCAGAATTGAGTGATATAAAGTCAGAATTGTGATATAAAGTCAGAATTGTGTGATATAAAGTCAGAATTGTGATATAAAGTCAGAATTGTGAGATATAAAAGTCAGAATTGTCAGATATAAAGTCAGAATTGTGAGATATAAAGTCAGAATTGTGAGATATAAAGTCAGAATTGTGATATAAAGTCAGAATTGTGAGATATAAAGTCAAATTGTGAGATATAAAGTCAGAATTGTGATATAAAGTCAGATTGTCAGATATAAAGTCAGAATTGTGAGATATAAAGTCAGAATTGTGAGATATAAAGTCAGAATTGTGAGATATAAAGTCAGAATTGTGAGATATAAAGTCAAATTGTGTGATATAAAGTCAATTGTGTGATATAAAGTCAGAATTGTGATATAAAGTCAGAATTGTGTGATATAAAGTCAGAATTGTGTGATATAAAGTCAGAATTGTGAGATAAAAATTCAGTGATATAAAGTCAGAATTGTGTGATATAAAGTCAGAATTGTGATATAAAGTCAAATTGTGTGATATAAAGTCAGAATTGTGTGATATAAAGTCAGAATTGTGTGATATAAAGTCAGAATTGTGAGATATAAAGTCAGAATTGTGAGATATAAAAGTCAAATTGTCAGATATAAAGTCAGAATTGTGATATAAAGTCAGAATTGTGAGATATAAAGTCAGAATTGTCAGATATAAAGTCAGAATTGTGAGATATAAAGTCAGAATTGTGAGATATAAAGTCAGAATTGTGATATAAAGTCAGAATTGTGATATAAAGTCAGAATTGTGAGATATAAAGTCAGAATTGTGAGATATAAAGTCAGAATTGTCAGATATAAAGTCAGAATTGTGAGATATAAAGTCAGAATTGTGAGATATAAAGTCAGAATTGGAGTGATATAAAGTCAGAATTGTGAGATATAAAGTCAGAATTGTGATATAAAGTCAGAATTGTGATATAAAGTCAGAATTGTCAGATATAAAGTCAGAATTGTGATATAAAGTCAGAATTGTGATATAAAGTCAGAATTGTGTGATATAAAGTCAGAATTGTCAGATATAAAGTCAGAATTGTGATATAAAGTCAGAATTGTGTGATATAAAGTCAGAATTGTGTGATATAAAGTCAAATTGTGAGATATAAAGTCAGAATTGTGTGATATAAAGTCAGAATTGTGATATAAAGTCAGAATTGTGATATAAAGTCAGAATTGTGAGATATAAAGTCAGAATTGTGTGATATAAAGTCAGAATGTGTGATATAAAGTCAGAATTGTGAGATATAAAGTCAGAATTGTGAGATATAAAGTCAGAATTGAGTGATATAAAGTCAAATTGTGAGATATAAAGTCAGAATTGTGAGATATAAAGTCAGAATTGTGAGATATAAAGTCAGAATTGTGTGATATAAAGTCAGAATTGTGATATAAAGTCAGAATTGTCAGATATAAAGTCAAATTGTGAGATATAAAGTCAGAATTGTGTGATATAAAGTCAGAATTGTGATATAAAGTCAGAATTGTGTGATATAAAGTCAAATTGTGTGATATAAAGTCAGAATTGTGTGATATAAAAGTCAGAATTGTGTGATATAAAGTCAGAATTGTGATATAAAGTCAGAATTGTGATATAAAGTCAGAATTGTGAGATATAAAGTCAGAATTGTGTGATATAAAGTCAGAATTGTGAGATATAAAGTCAGAATTGTGTGATAAAGTCAGAATTGTGATATAAAGTCAGAATTGTGAGATATAAAAGTCAAGTCAGAATTGTCAGAGATATAAAGTCAGAATTGTCAGATATAAAGTCAGAATTGTGATATAAAGTCAGAATTGTGATATAAAGTCAGAATTGTGAGATATAAAGTCAGAATTGTGATATAAAGTCAGAATTGTGTGATATAAAGTCAGAATTGTGATATAAAGTCAGAATTGTGAGATATAAAGTCAGAATTGTGAGATATAAAGTCAGAATTGTGAGATATAAAGTCAAAATTGTGATATATAAAGTCAGAATTGTGAGATATAAAGTCAGAATTGTGTCAGATATAAAGTCAGAATTGTGAGATATAAAGTCAGAATTGTCAGATATAAAGTCAAAATTGTGAGATATAAAGTCAAATTGTGAGATATAAAGTCAGAATTGTGAGATATAAAGTCAGAATTGTGAGATATAAAGTCAGAATTGTGAGATATAAAGTCAGAATTGTGAGATATAAAGTCAGAATTGTGAGATATAAAGTCAGAATTGTGATATATAAAGTCAAATTGTGAGATATAAAGTCAGAATTGTGAGATATAAAGTCAGAATTGTGAGATATAAAGTCAGAATTGTGAGATATAAAGTCAGAATTGTGAGATATAAAGTCAGAATTGTGTGATATAAAAGTCAGAATTGTGAGATATAAAGTCAGAATTGTGATATAAAGTCAGAATTGTGAGATATAAAGTCAGAATTGTGATATAAAGTCAGAATTGTGAGATATAAAGTCAGAATTGTGAGATATAAAAGTCAGAATTGTGAGATATAAAGTCAGAATTGTGAGATATAAAGTCAGAATTGTCAGATATAAAGTCAGAATTGTGATATAAAGTCAAATTGTGTGATATAAAGTCAGAATTGTGAGATATAAAGTCAGAATTGTGAGATATAAAGTCAGAATTGTGATATAAAGTCAGAATTGTGATATAAAGTCAGAATTGTGATATAAAGTCAGAATGTGTGATATAAAGTCAGAATTGTGATATAAAGTCAGAATTGTGATATAAAGTCAAATTGTGTGATATAAAGTCAGAATTGTCAGATATAAAAGTCAGAATTGTGTGATATAAAGTCAGAATTGTGAGATATAAAGTCAGAATTGTGAGATATAAAGTCAGAATTGTGAGATATAAAGTCAGAATTGTGAGATATAAAGTCAGAATTGTCAGATATAAAGTCAGAATTGTCAGATATAAAGTCAGAATTGTGATATAAAGTCAGAATTTGTGATATAAAGTCAGAATTGTGAGATATAAAGTCAGAATTGTGAGATATAAGTCAGAATTATCAGATATAAAGTCAGGGTGTGTGATATAAAGTCAGAATTGTGATATAAAGTCAGAATTGTGATATAAAGTCAGAATTGTCAGATATAAAGTCAGAATTGTGTGATATAAAGTCAATTAGAAATTGAGTGGTGATATAAAGTCAGAATTGTGATATAAAGTCAGAATTGTGTGATATAAAGTCAGAATTGTGAGATATAAAGTCAGAATTGTCAGATATAAAGTCAGAATTGTGATATAAAAGTCAGAATTGTGAGATATAAAGTCAGAATTGTGATATAAAGTCAGAATTGTGTGATATAAAGTCAGAATTGTGTGATATAAAGTCAGAATTGTGATATAAAAGTCAGAATTGTGAGATATAAAGTCAGAATTGTCAGATATAAAGTCAGAATTGTGTATATATAAAGTCAGAATTGTGAGATATAAAGTCAGAATTGTGAGATATAAAGTCAGAATTGTCAGATATAAAGTCAGAATTGTGATATAAAGTCAGAATTGTGATATAAAGTCAGAATTGTGATATAAAGTCAGAATTGTGAGATATAAAGTCAGAATTGTGATATAAAGTCAGAATTGTGTGATATAAAGTCAGAATTGTGATATAAAGTCAGAATTGTGAGATATAAAGTCAGAATTGTAGTGATATAAAGTCAGAATTGTGATATAAAGTCAGAATTGTGTGATATAAAGTCAGAATTGTCAGATATAAAGTCAGAATTGTGAGATATAAAGTCAGAATTGTGAGATATAAAGTCAGAATTGTGAGATATAAAGTCAGAATTGTGAGATATAAAGTCAGAATTGTCAGATATAAGTCAGAATTGTGAGATATAAAGTCAGAATTGTCAGATATAAAGTCAAAATTGTGATATAAAGTCAGAATTGTGTGATATAAAGTCAGAATTGTGAGATATAAAGTCAGAATTATGTGATATAAAGTCAGAATTGTGTGATATAAAGTCAGGTGTGAATTGTTGTGATATAAAGTCAGAATTGTCAGATATAAAGTCAGAATTGTGTGATATAAAGTCAGAATTGTGTGATATAAAGTCAGAATTGAGAGATATAAAGTCAGAATTGAGTGTGATATAAGTCAGAATTGTGAGATATAAAGTCAAATTGTGAGATATAAAGTCAGAATTGTGTGATATAAAGTCAGGAATTGTGATATAAAGTCAGAATTGTCAGATATAAAGTCAGAATTGTGAGATATAAAGTCAGAATTGTGAGATATAAAGTCAGAATTGTGAGATATAAAGTCAGAATTGTGTGATATAAAGTCAGAATTGTGAGATATAAAGTCAGAATTGTGATATAAAGTCAGAATTGTCAGATATAAAGTCAGAATTGTGAGATATAAAGTCAGAATTGTGTGATATAAAGTCAGAATTGTGAGATATAAAGTCAAATTGTGATATAAAGTCAGAATTGTGATATAAAGTCAGAATTGTGAGATATAAAGTCAGAATTGTGAGATATAAAGTCAGAATTGTGAGATATAAAGTCAGAGATTGAGATATAAAGTCAGAATTGTCAGATATAAAGTCAAATTGTCAGATATAAAGTCAGAATTGTGTGATATAAAGTCAGAATTGTGATATAAAGTCAGAATTGTGAGATATAAAGTCAGAATTGTGTGATATAAAGTCAGAATTGTGTGATATAAAGTCAAATTGTGAGATATAAATAAATTAGATATAAAAGTCAGAATTGATATAAAGTCAGATATGATGTATAAAGTCAGAATTGTGATATAAAGTCAGAATTGTGATATAAAGTCAGAATTGTGAGATATAAAGTCAAATTGTGTGATATAAAGTCAGAATTGAGTGATATAAAGTCAGAATTGTGAGATATAAAGTCAGAATTGTGAGATATAAAGTCAGAATTGTGAGATATAAAGTCAGAATTGTGAGATATAAAGTCAGAATTGTGAGATATAAAGTCAGAATTGAGTGATATAAAGTCAGAATTGTGTGATATAAAGTCAGAATTGTGAGATATAAAGTCAGAATTGTCAGATATAAAGTCAGAATTGTGTGATATAAAGTCAGAATTGTGATATAAAGTCAGAATTGTGTGATATAAGTCAGAATTGTCAGATATAAAGTCAGAATTGTCAGATATAAAGTCAGAATTGTGATATAAAGTCAGAATTGTGAGATATAAAGTCAGAATTGTGATATAAAGTCAGAATTGTGATATAAAGTCAGAATTGTGAGATATAAAGTCAGAATTGTGATATAAAGTCAGAATTGAGATATAAAGTCAGAATTGTCAGATATAAAGTCAGAATTGAGTGATATAAAGTCAGAATTGTGATATAAAGTCAGAATTGTGATATAAAGTCAGAATTGTGAGATATAAAGTCAGAATTGTGTGATATAAAGTCAGAATTGTGAGATATAAAGTCAGAATTGTCAGATATAAAGTCAGAATTGTGAGATATAAAGTCAGAATTGTGTGATATAAATTCAGAATTGTGAGATATAAAGTCAGAATTGTCCAGATATAAAGTCAGAATTGTGATATAAAGTCAGAATGAATGTGATATAAAAGTCAGAATTGTGTGGATATAAAGTCAGAATTGTGAGATATAAAGTCAGAATTGTGAGATAAAGTCAGAATTGTGAGATATAAAGTCAGAATTGTGTGATATAAAAGTCAGAATTGTGATATAAAGTCAGAATTGTGAGATATAAAGTCAGAATTGTGTGATATAAAGTCAGAATTGTGATATAAAGTCAGAATTGTGAGATATAAAGTCAGAATTGTGTGATATAAATTCAGAATTGTGAGATATAAAGTCAGAATTGTCAGATATAAAGTCAGAATTGTCAGATATAAAGTCAGAATTGTTATCAGATGAAAGTCAGAATAATATAAAGTCAGAATTGTGATATAAAAGTCAGGAATTGTCAGATATAAAGTCAGAATTGTGTGATATAAAGTCAGAATTATGATATAAAGTCAGAATTGTGATATAAAGTCAGAATTTATGTGAATTGTGATATAAAGTCAGAATTGTGAGATATAAAGTCATAACTTGTCAGATACAAAGTCAGAATTGTGTGATATAAAGTCAGAATTGTGTGATATAAAGTCAGAATTGTGAGATAAAGTTGGGAATTAAGTCAGAATTAAGTCAGATATAAAGTCAGAATTGTCAGAGATATAAGTCAGAATTGAGAGGATATAAAGTCAGAATTGTGAGATGATATAAAGTCGTGAATTGGTGGATGATGGTGGCTAATCAGATATAAAGTCAGAATTGTGAGATATAAAGTCAGAATTATCAGATATAAAGTCAGAATTGTGAGATATAAAGTCAGAATTGTGTGATATAAAGTCAGAGATAAAGTGAATTGCCGATATAAAGTCAGTAATTGTCAGATATAAAGTCAGAATTGGAGTGATATAAAGTCAGAATTATTGATATAAAGTCAAATTGTGGAGATATAAAGTCAGAATTGTGAGATATAAAGTCAGAATTATAGAGATATAAAGTCAAGTCAATTGTGGAGATATAAAGTCAGAATTGTGATATATAAATTCAGAATTGTGAATTGATATAAAGTCAGAATTGCTTCAGATATAAAGTCAGAATTGAGTGATATAAAGTCAGAATTGTGATATAAAGTCAGAATTGGAGTGATATAAAGTCAATTGTAAGATATAAAGTCAGAATTGTGTGTGATATAAAAGTCAGAATTGTGAGATATAAAGTCAGAATTGTACTGATATAAAGTCAGAATTGAGAGATATAAAGTCAGAATTGTGGAGATATAAAGTCAGAATTGTGAGATATAAAGTCAGAATTGGTGTGATATAAAGTCAGAATTGAGATATAAAGTCAGAATTGTGAGATATAAAGTCAGAATTGTGAGATAAAATCAGAATTAACTACAAAGTCAGAATTGTGATAAAAGTCAGAATTGTGGGATATAAAGTCAGAATTGTGATATAAAGTCAGAATTGTCAGATATAAAGTCAGAATTGTGAGGATATAAAGTCAGAGAATTGTCAGATATAAAGTCAAATTGTGATATAAAGTCAAATTGAGTGATATAAGAGTCAGAATTGTGATATGAGTCGGAAATTGTGATATAAAAGTCAGAATTGTGATATAAATTCGAATTGTGTGATATAAGTCAGAATTGTGATAAAGTCAG